>VYZM01009461.1:325336-340574 GCA_013398915.1 Dromas ardeola | reverse complement strand
TTTTTTTTTTTTTTTATATTTTGCAGGGGAAATTACTTAGGAAGGAATATCCATATAGAGTACCTCATTGCTAACTTAAAACATTGCATTCTTTCTTCACAGTTTTTACAGATCACACAAAAAGTCATTCCAAACCCTTACAAATCTTACTAGGAAAATGACTGATCTTTCAAATTTTGCTGTTGAAATAGTGCACAGTAAACTGTTGTTCATGTTAGTGTTGTTCATACTATGAACCTAACAGTAAAGCCCATCCTATTGTTGTTACCCTGTGGTGAGACGTCAGTTCACTCAACAGATCACATCAGAAGCTAATGCCGATCATCAGAGAAGAAAGTCAAACACGGACACCACTTTTTTTTAACAAAAAGTAGTTACTTTTAAAGACACTATATAGTATTCTATATAGTTTTGTGTTGGGATAGGAGTAACTGTCTACCTGTGATTGTTGCCAACATGTGGAGTTCCACAAAATGATAAGACATTTAAAATTTTAAATCCTTTCTGTTTAGAAATCAATGTTTAGTTCAGGTATATGTTACATGCTTGACAGACACCACTGGAGATTATTTAATATCAACGGTTTCATAAATGATCCATTAGGGTCAGACTTTAGGGATGACTCCTGGGAGAAATATGCGTTTATATCTTTGCCATTTAGTCACTCAGCTTTCTATCCTGTTGGGAATTAAGAGCTGTAAATTCTTCAGACAGCTGTTTGTAGTCAATGAGAGCCTGAGATGACTGTGGTGGGATGCTGGCTGCTGCGCTCTCCAACCTGCCCACTGCAGGAGGACTCCACTCTTTCAGAATTTTGTCAGTTTTGAGCTTACTGCTTTGGTGAGAAAAGGAAGAACTGTACTAAACCATGTTTATCCTTGTTATGAGACCAGACCCTTTCTAAATTTTGTACTGTTGCATCTAAATAGCATTTTGCCTCTTCCAGAATACCTTATGTCCTGTATCACAGCCATCTAGTCATCTTTATTGACAATTTGCTAGCTCCGGAGTGATATTTTTACTAATGATTAATTGAACCACATCATCTTCCAAACAATTCTGAGTTGCAGAAAAGTTCATACTGAGATCCAAATTTCAAGTCTGACATTTGTGGCTATTTCTTGAAGGCCCTGGCATTTTCTGCAGGACGAGCTGCTCTTTACAGTCTAGGTGATAAATGTGGTATCAGCCAATTAAGGAAAAATAAGATAGAGATATGTAATCACAGAAATCACAGTCTAATGATGCTTAACTCATCCAAACTATGCTAGATGAGAAAAATATTAAGTATTAAAATTTAAATTACATTCTGTGACAGAAACAATCCAGTATAATATCTGATTGGATGCATAAGAGTGCAAGAAATGATAATTTTTTCAACTAAGTAACAGATAATGAATAGGAAAAAAAGCACAAAACCTGTTAATACTTTTCAGAGATTTTGGAAGAAATGGATCAAATGGCGATCAAATCTTGCTGATGCTGAAGGAAAAAGGGCTGAAATTTTCCATGTCAAAGTAAGAATGACATAATTTTTAGCTCAGGTTTTCCCTTATGAACTTACCACCTGGTTTAAAGGACCTTTTTTTTTAGTAATATTTGTCCCAAACCACATGCCTGTAGATCAAAATGTCTCTGAAATTCTCATTAGAGGAAGTAGGAGGAGTTTTCTTAGTATTTCACTATGTAACAAGTTTCCCATACCTCAGATCATCTCCATGGGCCTTTCTTGGGCTATTTCTAGTGCTTCAACACCTTATAAGGTGCAGCTGCAGAAATTACTCTATTGGTTGTATAAGTGATCTTGCAAGTAGCTTTATACAGGTCATATTTCCCCTGGAATTTTAGTAGAACTTCCCTTTACTCAAGTACACCTGAGAGCAGGTTGGTTTTTCAGTTGCTTTGTTACACTGTAAACAACAATCATCTGGTTATCCGCCCTTAAATACTTGCCAGTCAGCTTCAGAGCACTCATTCTTTCTCCGCTGCTATGGCAAGTGTTCTTGATCTATATGTGTGGACTATACCAAATGATATATGCATCTGAAATGCACCCTGTTTACCAAACCATCTTAATGGCCTCCTCTTAGAATTAACACGCTACTGACTTTATGTCATCTGCAGTTATCAAAAATTCTTGTTTTCTAGATAGCTTATACAAATATGCATATATGTGTACAGAATACCGATTTTTTTTTTTTTTTTCTGCAGGACCATATTAAAGTAAGTCAATTATTTGTCCTTTATGAATACATTTTGAGGTCTATCGTTGAGAATATCAATCTTGTCATAGGTTAAAATAGTGCAGAGACAGTAAACACTGCCAATGCTATTATTTTTATTTTGGTACTTAACACAAATGGCTCTAGATACTTCAGGGAAGCTGAAAACAGGGAAAATTGGTTTATATTTTCCTGTCCATTAAAGAATAAAGACATCAGCAATCTACATATCCTGCAACCAGGAAATCTAAGAGACAAAGACACCATAGACAGGCTGCTTTTGCTTTTATCAGAATTGTACTAATATTCATATGAATTATCCCTTAATAATTACGATAAAGTAAGTAAACCTGCCTTTTCCCATCAGGGAACTGAGCGAACAGCCATCAAGTTTCTTTATTTTTAAGATAAAATAATTGTTGATGAAGATCAGCAAAGAAACTTGGGTAGAGAGATTATAATTTATTCATATCTATAGGTCAGCTGTTGTGGATGTTATTTTCGGACTAGAGCTATGACAATGTCTCTGTTTTAAAGATCCTATAATCTGCATTAGAATGCAAGTTTCTAGCCTGGCATGGACTCCATGTGAGCAATTTCATTGATTGCTGGTTGACATTTAGAATACAGTTCTAAGATTAAAAAAGTAATGATTTCTTTTGTCCTTACAAAGACTTGTAAAGCCAGAAAAAAGTCTCTAATCTGTTTATGCCATTTTTAGATGTATGCATTTTTACTGCTTCCCCTTCAGTACTAGAACTGTAAAAGATTGCTTTGCTTTGCTATACCTTTATCAGTTGATATACACAGGTCAAACATAAACAGGTTAATTACTGATCTCCATGACAACTTTCCATTATATATCTAAGCCTAAAATACGTTATAAAATTGACTAATCTCAGTAGGGTTTTTTGCCTACATGATCCCATCACTGAGTTACATAGCAAGAAAGAACAGAGCTATTCTATTATTAACTTACTGAGAGGAAAATAAGTATGAAACTGAATGCATTTACAGCGGATCAGAAAACTACTTTACTTAACAGTGTGTCTAATCAACTGTGGTTGATTACACAAGGAAAGAATTCCCAACTTATCTAAAGAAAGATAAAGGAAAAATGACGTACAGAGTCTATACATTGATCTCTTTCTATGACATGAGGGTTTTTTGGTCAACTGTGTAGATGGTACAACGTGGAAATGTCTGTCAAATGCATCTCACTGTCGACAAGATGTTCTTCCAGTGGACATAGGGGAAGATTTTTAAGAAAGTGTAAACGTTTCACCATTTCCTTAAATAAGAAAATTTTCATTTGAAATGTTCTTTTTTTTATATTTCAATGAACATGAAATTTAAAATTACATACTGCTACGTGGTAAACAGTTGACTCCATCCAAAAAATAGGGTGTGTCCCCCTAGATGTGCCAAAATTATATTATTTTCCTGAATTTTTTAACTTTACTAGAACTGCTGATATACCCAAAATATAATAAGCAGCACTATGTTTAAGTTGACATTCGATAAAAAGGTGCTTTGCTAAAACGGTGATGTTGAAAATAAATGTATTCTGTGGGGGTGGTTGCCAAATTGGTAAGAGTTTGCATTTTGCAATGTGACATTGCATAACACTTTCTACTTACTTTGCTAGATGCTGATATAATTAATTCAGTTTGCCTCAGCTACAGTTTGATCCAGTGACTTTGCTTAGTCTGAGAGCACTACGCAAAACTTTTTCTTTTTAATACTTTTGCTTTACCTATTCTTTCACAGAAGTGTCCAGGAGACTTCATTATCTTTTTCCCTGTGCTAATAGCCTTTGGTGAACTGGACTAGCTAAGGTGCGTTGTAAATGAGAACACCTCAAATGGCTTCCTTTATTGTTAAAGTTTACAGAGCATGCAAAAAAGATGCACCAGGGTGCCACTGGCAGTTTTCTTCCAAAAACAAATCCAGTGTTCACTAGCACTAGTCTGAAACACTTTTAATTGCAAAAAAAACAGAAAAGAAGAAGGAGGACAGAAAAAAAGAAAAAAATAGAGCCACACAGACTTGTACATAATGAAATATGCAAGCCTAGGAGGTGTTATTGATCATAATATTGCTTGCATCAAATTGTTTTGGCTCAGCCTGCCTCTAAAAGCAGTCGTCACACTCAGTTCTCATCTGTCTCTGTCAATTCTCTTCATTTCATTAAGGTACTGCCTGCAAGCTAAGGACAGGGGAAGAATGCTGCACTGCAGTTTGATTCCTTTACAAGCAGCATCACTAGCTCTTTGATGGTGGGCTCTTACTGGACCATCACACCCTGATATCAGCAGTGGACCTTCCCTGATAGAGGTAAATGGATCACAGAAAGGACCAAAATACACTGTGATTTTTACAAGTTCCAATGACGAAGGCAAGTGAAAAAAAAACAAATTGCAATTTGCCGTCTTACATTTGCAACAACTATTGCTTGAAAATGTATTTAAACTCAGAGAGAATTTTTGTGTATTTGGAATAGAGAGTTATTTAGGAGCAGTTGGTTTACAATAAGTCAGGTATTTCTCCACAAGTAATAACAACCAGGAAGGTCTTTTCAATTAATACGCAATTGTCAGTCACAGTTCCACAACTTTTGGCCTCTTGCCCACAAACCTATTAACAAATGCAGGTTTTCATTCCTGTATAAGCCTTGTGAGGAGCACAAATGCGTAATTAAGCAAAAGTGTTGAATGGAAAATATGGCAGACATTTCCTAGCAAAGTATCTTGAACGTACAGTTTAACAAATTAAAGACTTGGAATACTTCTGTTACTGGTCATCAAATACTTCCAGACTGCAGGCTTATTACTCAGACCAGACTAACCATTTTGCTTCACCGCTTTACATAAAGAATTACTTTTACTGACATTATGCAAATAAGACTTTCATTTCGTTAGAGGTTAGGCATATATAAAAAACTTCAGATAAGTATGATCATGTCAATACATATGTTGAAACATTACATCTAAAAAGACAGGAAGGGTTGTCTATGTCCAATAGATGTCAAGAGGTAGAAATAGACATCTTTTTTCTTATTTCCACATTGAATAATGCTGTAAAGTCCAATCTTCATAGTTCCTTATTTCTTGTAGCAAAATACAAACCTATTTTGCTGTCAGTGTTCCTTTTTTTCCCCTCTCTTGGTCTGACCTTTCTTGTATTCCATATCTGAATTGTTGCTCGCCTTTGGTTCTGATGTAGTTCACTTGTTTCCATTGACTCTTTTCCACTTAGCATAATGCAGGACAAAAATATTGAACAATTAAACCATACAAACGGTCATATAAACAATCTACTATTGCTTGCTGAGGCTGCCAGGATTTGATCTACTGGATTTCTGTCTGTGATACAGAAAGTTGAAAAAACGGAGCCTGGTTATTTATTACCTGACAAATATTAAGAAAAAGTAATCACTTTATCACCTTTTTATTCAATTTCAATTGAGCTTTAAGTAAGCAAAGCTCTTTCCAAGTCAACAAACATGAGAGAGTGCAAATCTATATCAAGTTTGGAGCTAATAATAAGCATTTGTATAAATAGTATTCTTAATGAATATAGTGTTTTTCACTGTAATAACTCAATTGTTTTAAAATCATAAGTGAATATTCCCTCTACCACTGAAACATTGAGTGGTACATAACAACTGTTATAATGAGCACAGTAACAATGACATGTAAAGGTATTACTGTATCCAAGTTAAAGAGTAGAAAGAAATAGGAAGAATTGGTGGGGAATACTTAGAGGGGAAAAATAGGATATTTTGTCATTTAACTTGAGCCAGATCATAGTCATTATTCACTCATGTTCATATCTTCGTTCATGTGAGAACAGCAACATTTGATCTGTTTTCTGTATGTAATATCCCTTGAAAAATCAGATAGATGTGGCATATAGTCCATCCTATTAGGCTAAAAAAGCTGTTTATTAAAGCTAAGCATAAATGCTGTTTTCTGATCCTAAATAAGCCATAATGAGACAAGGACCCTTCTTCAATAAGCTTCTAAGAGTGATATTGCCATTATCTGTATTTTTCTGCCCACTTCAGCCTATTTCCTGAATTTCCTTACTAAAGAAGGATCACCATGATTTCCTCTTATTGTGCAACAGTGTTTGAAAATAGAGAGAAGAGATAATTTTTTTGTTTTCCCTCCTCCGTGTTCCCCATGCATTTTGGTGGTTTTTTTGTTAATACAAAGCTCATGTGAAAAGGCTCATTGTAAGAAAAGTCTTTACACTCCAAATTTTGGTGGTGTGTATTTGATGTCCAATTAGTGGAAAAGAAATGTGAAGTTTAATTTTAGTTTTATTTTTTATTTCTTTATTAGACTAGAAGGTAGAAACAACTTATTGTACAGTAGACCTGATAATAAAGCGCTATATGTAAATTGTTCAGGAGTAAATCTTGGCACCAGTGATGTCAAAAGCAGATTACTCTTAACTTTAGCAAGGATGAACAGCCCTTAAACAACAACAGCGATATTTATGACTTCCTATCTGTAACTTTGCTGGAGCTGAATATATGCATCCTGAGCATTGGGTGGTGGTACTGCTGGCAACATGGTCCACCTCTTGAAAACTGTTACTGTGAGGAAAATTCTAATGGCTCAGCAAAGCACTGACATAAAAACTGTGTGTCAGCATCTAACCTCATTTCTAGCTAATCTCTTTGTGCAACTCTGACTGTCAGTATGGACACTTAAGAGTTTTAATGATTTGTGCCTTGGTTGTATTCATCGTCTCTCACTAGAAGGAAGGACCCTCAAGTCACTTCTTGCTTGTGTCTCCAAAAGTCCTGTCCTCGGAACGGCCATGACTGTATCACATATAACTTTAAAGATAGCCGGTCTGAGTGAACTCAAGCACTAAGCAGAAATCATCTCTTTGTGTAGCCTGCAAATGTGGCCTTGTGGGCAGATTTAGAGCTAAGCTCAGCATGCAGTGTAGGCATATTCCCAAGAGCCTGGTCCCGTACTATTTACAGTTGGCCTCTCCATTCTGTTTGTCTCAATGAGTGGAGCACCTGGATGAAGATGCTCTTGCAGGAGTTGTAAACTCTGGCTTAGGCAGGAAAGCAGGATTCTTGAAGGGTGATTCTTGGCTGTGGAACTTTTTCTTTTTTTTTTTTTCCTCAGCTCAAAGGCATTTGAGGCTGTTGATTTTGAAAATAAATTTCAGAACAAACCATTTCTTTTCATCTGTGAGGCAGGGCTGGGCTCAAAGGAGTAAGGTCACTGACAAAAGGACTAAGCATCCCATTGGGTCAATTTGGCAGTAAAGAGTATAGCCTTTAATGCCTTAGACAGACTGGTCATTACTACATGAGCCTAAAATGTACTATTAGATATATTTTTTAGCAAAGATTTTCTTAAAAAAAAAAGAAAAAGAGTGATTTTCAAATGAGTTATCTGTTGATTTATCAGTGGAAAAATGTTATAGTCTTCTATATACTTTGTCTAATACCTATAGTCTTCTAATTACGTGTCTAATGAGTAAGATTGCTTAACAAGATTTTAGTTAAACATAAGAAAAAACATTAATAATCCTGGTTTGTTTGGTTTTGTTTTTTTTTCTAACAACGAGAGTAAATGAGGTTTTAGAGGGAATGTTGAGCAGATCCTAACCTTACAAACTCTTAATGGAAAGCAGTTCCACTAGTCACTGTGGTATCTTAAATTTGGTAACATAATTTAATCATACCTTATTTGTATTATAATGACGTTAAAATGCACACATCTCAATCAGTATTTCTAAATCTGGTGTATTTCTAAGAACTGTACATTTATTTACTAAATAATTCAAATAGTTGCTATCTGACTATGCAGTTCGACTGTATTTCAACAAAGATGAACTGAGAACAAAGTTATATTTCTACCTAACCAGTACCCTTTTATAAATTACCTTCTTAATCTTGGTTACATTAGAAACAGGAAAAAAAAAAATGTGGGGGAAAAGACTTAGCATCTGCATTTCTTTTATCCATCTGCTCATCCCCTAACACTCAAGGGTTCAGAGAATACGTAGGTTCCTTCAAATTACAATATTTTAAACATTTTCTGCCTTACGGATTTACCACAAGTATAAAATCCCTGTTCGTCATGGAGACTGTTCTGAAAGTGATCAAAACCCTGTCATTGTCAAGGTCCATGACTAGAGGACAGAGACTGTGGTATGGAAATATGTAATGCAGCATCTTCCAATGTAAACAGGAATTAATCTTTGATGTATTGAGCATATTAATCATTATCCAAATAGCAATTCCACAGTAATGCAGCTGGAAGAGGCCTGAAGAAAGGAGTCCATCTACCATTAAAGTGGTTATTGATTGAAGGTTAATGTTGTGTGTCTGGGAGATCACTCTGCATCCTTCTGGTAATCAAATAAGTGGAGAACTGAATGACTGACTAAACTGCTTGGCTAGCTGTCCATTTTACTCAATATGGGATATCAGCATTGATTGTTTAAAGTAATCTGGGGCCTAAAAAGTTTTTATGCCCAAAAAGCCACAGCTCTGTGTACTGTCATATATTCAAACATACCTACCAGAAGAAAATTGGTATTTTTTTTACCTTGCTCACGTTCAAGCTGTGAACCTCTATTGCTTATTGCATTTTAAAGAAGGTTTCACTGCTATTTTTTTCCTGTAAAAAGAATGATTTATATACTGTTACACGGTACTATACATTTGTATGTGATATAGAGAGAATGACAAGGTTGGATAAACACTCCTGAGGAATGGGGAGATGGAGGTATCCTAGGATGCACGTTTGAAAGAGGGAAGGTTCAAGTCTTCTGGGGCCACAGGCAGCAGCTATGGAAAGCACTGAGGTAAGAGCCGAGCCAAGCTGTGAGCACGCAGCACAGGAGGTACGGGAAGGCTGCTAAAAACAGGCAGCAAGCATGGAGCCAGGTTCCCAGTACGGCAAAATGAGAAAATTTTCTTAGGAGCACAGACAGGCTGTGCACGGATAGCTGCAGCCCGGGAAAAACACGGAGCTGCTGAAGTGAATTGTGAGTCTGGGAGCAAGAACTTACACTGCTACGGCACAGGGGGAAAAGTTTTCCTTTTATTTCTTTGTCCTACTAGTTAGTCGGAGTTTTCTCTGCTTTAAAAGTAGAAAGGGAAGAGGAACATTTATAATCTAAGAACATAAATTAAAAGACTATGGTCCCTAAGTGCTCAAGGATAACACGGGAGTTAACACAGTGTTTCAGAGCATATAAATGAAAAGCCCAATTAAAGTCTGCATAAAGTAGGTTGTGTAAATATCATACCAGTCTAGGAGTTGACTGTGTCAACTCATCAGCTGATATTTCCTCTGCTCTGTTACATTCTCAGTGGATTGACAATTCATTTCTCTGTTTTTCCAGCTTAGGCCTGACCTTTATACCTCAAGGGCCAAAATGAATTGTGGTCCAGTCTTCTAGAAATATCAGTAGTGAATGCCTTGTATGTTACTGTTAAAAGAATGTGAAAAGAACTCTTCCAGAGAAAGAAACGCATGCAAACAAGTGATTCCAAATGAATACTTTTGTGTTGTCTTTTTGTTGTGTGGCCTGAATTTGAGTTTTTAAGCTATATTATACTAAAAACAGTGGCAACTTAGAGATGACAGCAAACATTTTTTTTTCCCCTTATCTTTGTGGCAGTGATAACTAGTCTGTACAATATGAATTTCATTTGCTGTGTACCTTTTGATTAGTTTAATTATTGCATGACATAATTCAGAGAACACTAAACATTAGTCTGTCTGAATAAAGAAACTATTTCTATTTGCATGGTAATGAAACCTTCTCTCAAAAACGATGAGGATAATCAGCAAGCTAATGAGACTTTCTCAATGACCTAGGACTGTATGTTGGTTCTTCTTGTAATTTAGATCAAACGCTGCTGATAAATATAGGAGAAAATCTTTAATTGAATGTAAACATTCAAACAAGAAAAGAGGGAAGAAATTAGTATAAACCAGAAATGAAAGGAAAGGGAGAAAGAAGTTCTGAATGGAAGTTACTCCAGCCAAGATGATTGTATAGGAGACAGAAATGCACTGCATTAACGTCTATTGATTCTGGCACAATAAAGTTTCTCTCTGATTGTTTACGGAGCTATATAAAGGCTTTCCAATGGACAAACTAGCCAGTTTTATCCCTAAAAAAGTGTCTGCATTAAGCATCATCTCTCCTTTTGTGTACTTTCTTGGTCAAATGTCTGATGTCAGATTTATACGAACAGCCTCAGAGATTCCTTTGCTTTCAGCTCTCCTGTAAAACAAGCTATTCGGTTTTCTTCGTAAGGGAACAACATTATAAAGATCAGAAGAGACTCCAAGGAACATTTTTGATATCTGAGCATTTTCTCAAAGATAGATGTAAAGTTATATGTTTATATTATGCTTTTTTTATTTATGTACATAATGTAGATGAGTACATTTTTTAAAAGCAACCTCAATCGTCATTTTAAAAGTAGCTTGTGTTTCTTAGACAGAATATTTAAAAAAAAAAAAAAAGAAAATTACATTTTGTAAATATTTGCACTAACCCTGAACTAGGCCGCTCCCTTCTTGCTGCATCTAGTGGCTGGCTGCCAGGGCTTCATGTTTCCTGACATAGCCGATATTTTCACACATTTCCTTTGCCTTTTCATCATTTCCAGTTGCCCCCTCTTCTCCTTCCTACTCAGGGCAATTACGGATCATGCTGCCTATCCCACTTTTGTGTGACCATGCTCAAAGTAGAGAAAACATCTTCCACTGCAAGTGGTTGGTTGGTCCTGCAGCTGAACATGTATAAGAACAGAAAACAGCAGAAACTGAAGAGAAAGTGGTTGTGATGCTAGCTAGGAACTCTTAACCAAGAATATTTTCATATAGGTAATACTAACATACAAAAGAAGTTATTCTTATTTAGAGGAATTTTTAATTCCTTTACCAATATGATGACATTTAGTAATATAGGAACATTTCATGAACACGTCTTAGCAAAATAGCATATTGATTAGTAGAAGAAATAGGAGGAAAGTCTGATGGTTGATTTTTTAATTTTAAAGAAAGAGATAACTAGTTATTAGCATGAATTTGTCAGTATTCTGGATTTTTTTCTGGAGAAAATTTCCCACATATACAGCTTTAAAGCTAAGTTTCTTGTATTTTATGCATGCAAGCTTCTGCCTGCTGCATGTATATATTTTGTACAATGATGTGTTACTCATTTCTCAAGATACTGTAGCATATTATATATCAACCTAAGGCTTTGGTCATTACCTTGATACATGAGATTCAGTGTGCTGGTTGTGAATGGTGTGGTTGCTATAGCACTGTGAATCAAGAGCAGATTTTAAACAGGAACATAAAAGTTCATTTTTTTAATACAGTAATGTCATCCTATGGCAATTTGTCTGTGTTCTTGAGCAGTCTCTTCAAACGTGCAGTGCATGATAGTCAGGTGAACAAAAATATGATTAGTTTTCCCCAGAAAGTGGTAGAAGTCTCTGATAGGGCACACTCAGCACAGGAAAGACATGGACCTGTTGGAGTGGGTCCAGAGGAGGGCCACAAAAATGATCAGAGGGCTGGAGCACCTCTCCTGTGAGGACAGGCTGAGAGAGTTGGGTTTGTTCAGGCTGGAGAAGAGAAGGTCCTTGGGAGACCTTCTTTCAGCCTTTCAGTATTTAAAGGGAGCCTACAGAAAAGATAAGGACAGACTCTAGGGAGACCTTATTGGCCTTCCGATGTTTAAAAGGGGCCTAGAGGAAAGATGGGGACGAACTTTTTAGTAGGACCTGTTGCAATAGGACAAGGGGCAATGGTTTTAAACTAGAAGAGAATGTAAGTTATACATATAAGGAAGAAAGTTTTTACAATGGAGGTGATGAAACACTGAACAGGTTGTCCCGAGAGGTGGTAGATGCCCCATCTCTGGAAACTTTCAAGGTCAGGTTGGACAGTGCTCTGAGCAACCTGATCTAGTTGAAGAAGTCGCTGCTCATTGCAGAGGGGTTGGAATAAATGACCTTTAAAGGTCCCTTTCAACCCAAACTATTCTATCATTCTACAATATAAGAACGTCTTTTCAGCAGATAAAATTCTTTTGTCTGAGTAGCACTTTTCTTGTATGTGCATTGTGCAGAGACAAAGTTTTGGGCTAAGTGAAGTGCAATTTCCAGACACAGGATGAATGGAAAACAAACATCCTGAGACCCCTGAGTCATCACAAGAGAGAGTCTTTGGCTTGCAAACTGTCTTGCCAAATTTGAAATTGACAAATTTTAACCTCTCTTACTATGAGAATAAACTTGTCCTGCTTCAAAGACGGTTTTAAAAATGATCAGTTATTATGTGGAAAAAGCTTTCTGATCTGTGGCATCCTTTCTGCATATTACGATACAAAGGCAGTGGTCACAATCTCAGTAACTGAGAGAGTTGTTGCCAAGGGGAAAATTATGAGTAGATAATGAGTCAGTGTATCCATAGCTCACATATTGCCTGTAATGTCTTAGGAGAAAGTGTCTGTGAGAAGACTAAACAAAAATTACACTCAATATGTGATTAATACTATTTGTGTTCCAGCTTTTCTTAGACACTGGAAGATACCCTGTTAGTAAGACCAAAACATTACAGAAATATCCATCGATTTTTATTTGTTTATTTATTGCATAAAAGTCATTAGGCAGGAAAACTGAAGGGGAACAAAATAAATGGAAAGCCAAAAAAAATGAAAAGCAGCTGTTTTTTTTTTTTTCTTATATTTTGTGTGTATTTCCTTCTTTTTAAACTTGAATTGTTAAAATATTCTTTACTTTCATTTGTGATTCTCTTTCACCTATATTATCATGAATTTTATTGTTTCTATGGTGTTATTCAGATTTTGTTTGTACAAAAAAAAATAAAAGAAAAACTTTTGTTAGTTCATACAAGGAACGCACCAAGCCCATGTACTGCATTCTTAAAGAATTTTGTCTGAGGGGAAAAAGAGATGTTATAATGCATTTTGCACTACAGGGATGTTTATCAAGAAAATTGGTGGAACATACAAGCACCCAAGCAACATTATTTCTCTTTGAATTTTGCTTTGCTTTAGCAGGAGGTTGGACAGATGGCTTCTCTTCTAACCTATATTTTTCTGTGGAAAAACCTCAATGATGTTTATGGGGATCGTATTTATGTATTTATGATAGCTTATACCAGGAAGTAAAACGTTCCTTTTGCTACACCTGCCTTTGCCTTTCATTATATGTGTTCTGTCCTTAAACAATATCAATAACCTCCCTGCGGTAAGTTCCCTAATGGGTAGAGTGATATTTAGCTCTTAGAATCCTCAAGTGAATATTCTTTTCCAAAACCTAGATCTACAGGACTTCTGAAGACACAAGTGAGTAAACATGTAAGTCTTGATAGGATTCCTGATTTTGAATAGAGTTAGAGGATATTTAGAGGCCACATTTAAAATCCACTGAAGGTGGGAGTCATTCAGCTAATTCGGCCTCTGTGGCCTCTAAATGTTTTGCTGGAATTTTAATATGTTGTCTACCTCTGTATGAATTCCTTCAGGAGTCTTATGGTTCCTACTGCTTCTGCTCTTCTCAAGTGGTTATAAAGGAAAAGGAAACCTGGAACCCTGCAGAGGGTGTTCAGTTTCTGAAACAGTACCTGTTCAGTTGACTAATTGTCTCTGTTCCACAAATGAATCCTCTTCTCTCTAGATGATTTTACGGTAGTGAGAGGCCTAATGAAAAGCAAGAAATGTACTGGCAAATGAGATTCAAAATTGCCTATAGGAGGAGGAAAAAGAATGTGAACGATATTTTCTTTTGAAAATACTTAAAGAAGCAGCATTTGAAATATAACTGTAATATACAGGCACAAGAGAATAATAGTACTGAATGAATGTGAATAGCCGGAAAGCCACCTGTAAATGTTAACTTTAAACTTTTTCTTGCCTTAGTTAGATTCTTCTTCTTCACTATTGTGCTTGCAACTACCATCACTGCTCAATATCAGTTTGTCTGTTCTATATTGTTTTCTATTAAGAGTACCATAGAATTAACAGCACAGAGACCTTTAGTGAAACTACCTCTTAGAATCCCAAAATGAGAGTAACATCTCACAGCCCATCACTTACAATTTCTGTCTTGCCATATTAATGAGTCTCAGACAATGTTAATGCATCTGGAGGACATGGGTCTCAAAAGCCCAAGTGCAGCATAAAGGAAATGGACATTCGTTTGAGTCTCAGAGCCTCACGGGGCCTTTACAGGTATAAACTTGGCTATAAATTGACAAGAAACCTTGTTTGCCCTCAGGCTGTCTGAAATCTATGAGACGAGAAGTTTGTAGCGGTTTTTTTGTAGCGGGGAAAAAAGCACTTTAATGGTTTCCTTCTTGTTTAAAATCCAGCTGTGGTACTGTGTTCTGTGTACAGACTCTCTTGCTATGGTATGCAAGGTGAATTTAAGCCCACTGGCTATAGATTTCCATATCAAGTCAATCGTGCTTCTGCATTGCTCAATATTAACCAATTTACATTAAACAGTTACCAGTGTGGGGAAGGAAGGCTAATAAATAACTATGCAAAACCTTTGCCAAAAGTAATGTGAATTTCTGCCAGTCTGTCCTGCTTCTCCGCACTCTGAGACAGGTTTCTAAAGTTGTTTAGGTACGCAGAATAATCTTGAATTAAGATGTTCTGTTTTGTTATATTGCAGAACACAAGGAATCTCAAATAGTCTGTCATCATTGTCCCTTTTGGAAAACAGGAAAAAAATACTGTAGAAAGCATACTGAGGGATTTGTCTTGTGTGCTCAAATACGCTAGAATAAGCCTCGAGTAGCCTGCAAGTGTTGACAAGCTTCTTCCTTAGGATTTAACCATTGTTTAGTAATCAGGTAGAACTGAATTAAAAAGGACCATCCAGACAGAAAAGAGTCTTTTCAATGTTGATGCTTTCATGTATTAGCCTCCTTTTTTTTTTTTTTTTTTTTTTCTCTTGCCTCTTTCTC
>VYZM01009461.1:294827-325311 GCA_013398915.1 Dromas ardeola | reverse complement strand
TTTTTTGTTTTCTCTGACAGCTATCTGCACTTTTGTCTGCCATAAGCAAATCAGAAGTGATTTCAATTGACAGTAAGTCTGATGCCATATCAATAAAGAAGAACAAAAACACTAGAGGTTTTGTGTAAAAGCAGATTGTTCCCATTCAGATAATTGTTACTTGTCCATCTGAACAAATCTTTCCCCATTTTTACAGGGAGGTTCCTCTGTTCATTGGATAGGGCATTAGAGTGGGATACTCTTCTGTTTATATTCTCCTGGGCTTTAGGCAGGTCTTTTCATCATTATTCTGAATTACAGATATAATTACATTTAACTTCCTTTTTTGAGACCAGTAAACAGAAAGTGCTATGTAGTTTTTAGTGTTATTTTTAGATTTTAACCTTAAATCTCCTTGAAAATAGTGTCATGTTGCATATACCCTATTAGAAAGCCTGGGTATTGTTTGGAAACTGTCACAGCATATTATCTAGAATTTTAGTAAAATGGGTAGACAGAATGAATGCAGATGGTTGTTTTGATTTTTCTGTCTTTCTTTTCCCTGACAAAATCTAGTTGAATTTGGAAATCAAGTAAGGTGGCAATGATGATCAGCATTTATCCAATAGAGATCCTGTGCATTACAGCTGGAACACTAACAATGAGACTTCTGAGAGTTCTCATTCATCTTATATTTAGGCACTGGCTTGTAACCTGGTTGGCTTGGTTTTGTCAGGGACATTCTGTATGAGTTTTGACAAGTTGTTGGTTAATCTTTGCCTGTGCGACCCATTTTGCATCTGTAAAATCATGATGATGATGATATTTTTTCCTATTTGGATTACAGCCCTTTTAGTGCAGCATGCAGTGCTTGTAAATATGAGACATACGTGTGAAAGACGCTCTTCTGAACTGAAATAGTGCAAGTAAAAGTAATCATGAGATTTCAGGAACCTGGTTTCCACCAGATCATGAGGCAGGGGTTGTTGTAAAGGACTTCTCCCTCAAAAGAACAGTCATAAATAATTCCTCTTGTGAATGTCCCTTAGGCTATTACTAAAGAAGACTCAAAAACAATTGCCCCTGAGTTTTTGCTGGTGGCTCACTAATGTAGTCTTAGAAGATGGTATAAATGAGCACTATGAATATTTTCTAGGCCAGGAGGAAGAAAATCAATATGAAATTAATCCAAACTGTTGTCTTTTCCCTCAAACTGACTAGAAAAAAACAGAATTGTTCACTCCTATGTGTTGGATTCCTGGGAAAGACATACTGAAAACTAACAACAACGAAAAAACTATAGATGTAGGATAATCTCCATATCTCCACATTAACTCTCAGTAATATGTTTGGCCAAGTAATGACAAGTGGAGTTTCACTTGCAATAGCTAACACAGTGTTTATGCAAAGGAGCATGTACCATATTTGATCTGCACCCCATACTTTATATAAAATGCAGAAGAGTTCTGCATATTGCACTCTTGTATCCTTCATCGCCTTCATAGTTTCTGTGGCCTTAGTACACAAATTTCCTTTTAAATGACTGTCATTTGCCTTGTAATATACACTAAGGGTCTGACTTCCTATTGCATTAGACAGTTTTAAGTTGGTGTCATGCTGGTGAAACCAATGGTGGTGTTGCCTCTGAGAAAACGGAAGAACTCAGTAGTAACTCAGGCTACTACTAGTTTTAGCAGTTTTACTTCAAACTTTTGTCCAGCTTGAACTATGTGTTGTAGGAGTGTGAAGGAAGAACAGGCCATCAAAATAAAAGGAGGATAGATGTGGGAGGAGCCACCTCCCACATTTTGCATTCTAATAATGAGATTGATGGCTTTTTTCCAATTCAAATGAGCACAGTCACAATTAGTCTTTATTATCCAGAGAAAAAACAAAGGGTGAATCATAGCTTCATATCCTAGAGTGTTTGTTATATAATACCTATTGAATTTAATTTGCATGCTTTATGCATATATTTATTATGCTGAAAGCTGATTACCCAATTTCTTCTAAAGTCTTTGAAGGCACTGTGCCAGACCTTCCTAAAGTTTGCAAGCATATTGTTTTTGACAGTCAGGAGAGTTTGAGATTTCTGTATTAATTACTCTGTTTACATAAAAATGAGCTTTATATCATTTGTGTATTCCTATTATACGTATTTTAGAAATTACAGAGTAATTACAGCAATTGCTTAAGCTGCATGTGGTGTCTTATTTAATTTAATAAGATGCAGCTACATCATTTTTCACATATCATAAAACTAGATGTGTGAGACGGTGAAGTCATAATGAACTGTTATAACAGGATACATAGATTTTTAAAAACATTGTTCTTTTACTTAATGATAATGATTTATATAGTTAAGAAATATTGCTATGTTTGTAAATGATGTGCAAAGTATATAAATGATTGCTACTTTTATTTTGTTACTTTTTTATACAAAGAATTGCATGGTACACTTTTCTTCTGCACAGGTCGCAGCCTTTACCAGTTTTAGTCCGGTAATATTAGCTATACTCTGTGGTAACGCATTTTAGTAAGCCAAAAGGGATGGTAATTTATCAGACTTGACAAATGGTGGCTGAATAATAATTTTCCTGTAATGCAAGCGCTTTCCTGAATGTTTAAGTGCTGATGGTTTGAACAATACAGCTCACCAAATTTTAATTGATTTGAGGTTCACTGATTCACTGACCTCTAAGTAAGTGACAGAACACATTGTGGTTTTATTTTCTTTTAGTTGTCTTTCCAGATGGATTTACGGTCAAGTGTTTGATCCTCTAATGTCCTATAGGTACCCCAGAAATGTACATCCTGCTCAAATATGTAAAGTCATTCTTTGAGTTAGAGACACACAATCTGTACATCCAACAATACTGAGTTTAGTTATGTGTGAGGTACATGAAGTGTAAATATTGCTTAGGGAGGGAAGTACTTGATTAATAAGATGTAATATTTCTCAAGACTTGATTACATGGGTTAGGATCAGAGGTTTTACAGCTAGACAGTTGCAGAGTAAGGATGGGATTTTAGACTGGCACGTGGTTAAGCTAAGGCAGCCAGCCTCTGCCTAATTATTGCCAAAAGTTTGACTAGCAATCTGAGCAATGTTTCTATTTTCCACTCATTCCTCATAGCCCTTAATCGGGAGTTTGTGAGGGGATCATGGCAACTTGCAGCTATGTCCTCTGGTTCCTGCACCAGGAAGTTTCATTTCTGGTTCTCTCTTGGTTTTGAAAGTTTTCTGGTTTTAACACACACAAATCGTCACATTACTTATTTTTTTTCAGTTTCTCGGGTTTTATCTCACCTTGACTTCAAGACATGGAGACTTTCCTTCCTTTTTCTTAACTTCAAGAAGAAATGAGAATAAAAGCTGCCCTGTGCTCCATGACCAAATAGGAAGCGTTGCAGTGACAAATACTTCTTGGTGACCAAAAAAGACATTTTGTTTTCTCTTTCAGAGCAATCAGTCAAAAGTGCCGTGCTTTCTTTAACACCGTCAATGAAGGATGAAAAATCATACAGAATAAATTAATGACCATTTGTTTGGGTTTTTTTTTCCATAAAATCTCAAGGATTTCCTTGTATGCCATCACTTATGATTGGAAAAGGCATTTTGTGCAAAATTATCTGTTTACACTGGAGTACTCTGTAAGGGTTTTTTCTGGAGGTTTCTAGAACTTCTTCCCCCATGAGACACCTCAGAGTCAATAATAGGAATGTGGGCAATAAGTGAGGGAACTATAGACTGTCATTTTTTTTCCTCTAGACTGCCAGGAGACTGACTTTGTCATAAAAGAAACCAGATAATGGAAGTATGAACAAACATTTTCAATTTTGTTTCGTATCCATATAGAAGAGGTGATATAATAGGAGTTTTGGAAATTGGTAGAAGAGACAGATTCAAATAGGAATAGATAAGAAGTACTCATTATGTTATGGCTTTTCATAGATACTTTCTGGAGAACAGTGCAATCTTGTCTTCCTTTCCAGATATTCAAAGGATGACATATGGATAAAGATCAGCCATTTACACAGAAAACTCTTAAATCAATAAGTAAAAAATGGCTAAGATGGTGAATACCCAACAGAAAACAAAACTGTAATTTAGACATTTAATTAGTCCTACAATGTAGTAAACTTTTGAGAGCTGCATAAAAACAGTGTTTTAGTTAGGAAAACTTCTTTCTGTCTGCTCTACCAGTTACTCACGCTGCTTAGTTGAATTACTGTTTGCATTCATGACATTTATCATTAATGGAGCCAAGCAATACAGCACATATATATATGTAATAGGCAAGCTGTAATGAGTTTGCTACTTTTCTGCAAGTTAAAATATATGCATTTTAGATATGAGAAAAGGCTCTTCATATTCTTCCTTTCCTGTGTATTAACATACATGGTCTTGAATTGTCGTGTTGTTTTCAACAGCAGCATATTGAGTTCAAATGTGCCGAGTTAAACTTTATGTAATAAAATTCACACAGGACTAGAGTGGTTAAATAGTGAACTTCATGATACAATAAATCATAATTAAAGTATACTTGGCGTGTATCTACCACTGGAGAAGGAGCCAGGACAGGCAGTTTGAGCAGTCCTGGTTCTTCAGCAAGCGGCTCAGGATGAGTTGAATCTCTGTAATGTGGAGATGGCTCACAACTGGAAGCTCAGATAGTAGGATTATTATACAGTGTTAGTTCTAATTAAATTGCTGTACACTGTGTTTTTCACATTTTTATCCATGAAACATACAAAACAGAAGAAGAAATAAATGACAGAAAGAAAAGCATGATTTATTACAGCTAAAGGACTGTCACAGTTTGGGCCGGGTTGGCCAATGACAAAACAACAGATGTTCTCCCCTACTTCTCATTCCAAGGAGAGGAAAAAGAGAGATAAAGGGATTTATGAGCTTAGAAAAAGCTAAACTACTTTAATGAAATATTAATAATAAAATAAAAGGGAAATAATGAAATAGATACAATAGACATACATATATATATAAAACCGTATCAAGTTCCCAGGAAGATGTCACCAGCAGGCACTGGGAAAGTTCCAGACTGGACTCAGCAACAGATGGGTACTGGGTTCTGGATCTAGCTTCAGGAGCACACAGATCAGGATCAAAGGCAGAACATGTAGGGTCCTCCTTAGATGTCAGTCATTGAAGAAAGAGAGCCATTGAAGAAGCAGCCCCTTTGGTCCCTCAGCTTTTATACTGAGCCTGGCAGCTGGGATGGAAGACCCTATTGGTCAGTTTGGGTCACTCCACCTGTCCACTCCTCCCCACAGGTGTGACCCCTCCACAAGGTAAACAACCAGGTGAGCAGATCCTGTTTGCCACGGCAACAAGCGTGAGCAAGAGCCTCTCTCACTGAACAGAAAGTTGGCTCTGCTCCACCCCAAACCAGGACAAGGATTTTGATGATTTTCCAAACTGTCAGTACAGTGTATGAATAGAGTAGAAAAGTTTGAATATATAAATAAATATATGTTTAAAGATCTGTTTCCAATTCTCTCTTTTTAAGCTACCTGGTTTGGCCCAATCCTTAAGACCATCTACTTTAGGTAGGTAAATATGTTCAAATATAGAGTGAGATTCAGTGATGTAAACATGGGCATTTTACAATTACTCAGTTTCAGGAGGAAAAAACCTTCAAGTAACCAGGATCATTTCTACATGGAATCTAAATTCGAATTGGAAGGAGTTTCTGATAAATTCTTCTTGACCTTTATACTCACTCCTTGCTCTAGACTCTAAAATGGCATGGAGGATAAATTGTGTTAACACGTCATTTGATATCTATGGTTTGTGCTATTACATACTGTGTTTTAAGCTTATGTGAGACAGTTGCCACAATAACACAGGTCTGGGATCGTAAAGGGCTAATATGTGTCTTTTGCCAACGTAGCTGTGATTTTCTATTAGATATATTGGTAATATATTAGCTTGTAGGTATTCTATTATGCTTTGAACTTAGGTATATGTGTACATATATACACTATATATGTTATATGTACATGTGTATATAATACATAGATAGGTACGGTTTATATTTTTTTTGTGTGTATATATATATGTACCTATATCCATGTATATATAGCATAGTTTTCATTCTTAGCATGGAGAGGCATTGTTATTCATAGTGGGACAAATCATCGGTTCCTCACCCAGGCAAACACTTACTGAGTGAAGCCTGACTTACTGAGGCTTTACTCTGAAGATTGTCATATATATTTACACAAATATTATAGTACTTCCTTAAGATTCTTTAAAAAATGTAAAAGATTCTTTAAAAAATGTAAAAGTCAGCGACCAAATGATGGAATGAGAAAAATGTTAAGGTTGCTGTCTAAGTTTTATTCCTTTTTATGTATTTGAAATTATTTTCTTCAGTTCTTGGGAAAACAGATTGTCTAAGTTTGTTTCATATGCTATAAGTTCATAAGAGGAATCATTAGCACTTTATTTTGAGAAAGATGATGACACCAAATTCAGATTTTCCAACAGGGATGCTATCCTGCTATATTATTCAAACGGATTTAATGAGCTCCAACACTATTTTTCATGCCAAGACTTGAGTTCAGATTCTGTTCATCTGTGAGAGCTGGTAATGTGTGTAATGAATAAAACACTGTAAATAAATTTCATACCCTACCTTTCCTTTTTGATGATAACAATATCAAATACTGCAGTAAAAGGAATGATAGGTCAAGTCTTAGCAGCCTGGATGAAAGCTGCCCAACAAGCTCCCCTTTGTGTGACCTTTCAGAAGCTGGTAGATTTCTTATAGCTTTTTATATACCTATATTCTATAAGTCAAACTGTTAAGATGTATGGAAAAAAGCAAGAGACAAGTTAGTCTACTCTCTTAAAATCAAGTTGGAAGATTAAGATTTCTTTTTTTCCAAACTACAACTAGTCCAAAAATATTGTTCCGTGCCCTTAGGGAATTTAGAGAAAAAAAAAAAATCACTAAAACCAAAAGGAACTACAGTCTCATGCAAATAAAATTTGCCAAAGTTTTAGGCGTGATGGTAAGTCTTAGAATTTCTTCCTCCATAATTAAATCTTATTCCCTGGATGAATCATGCATCATATGGGATTTAAAAAGAAGCAGCAAGGTCTGTTCTCTCAACAGACTGTGAAATGCCTCAGGAAGTCGATGCATTCTTATATGCTCTTCCCCTCCCATGCCCTCCCAGCAGGACGAGAAGATCCTTACTGTACAACCTTTTGATTAACTATTTAATCCTGAACCCCCTTTGAGGATGTCTTTATTCATTTGCAGATGTCATATACACAGCCTGAGCCCTTCTGTGCTATTCCTCCCTCAGCGTGGTTTTTAGGAGTCAGGCTGTTCCTTTCCATGACACTGCTAAGAGAGTTTTCACAGGAAAACTGACTGCGTTAGCTCTGCAGTATTATCAAAGATTAGGACATCATGCAAAAAAAGGTGTGATTTGTGCTTGGTTTTAGCTTTGTCTTGAGATCTCTCTGAATTGTTTAGATGCTGTTCAGTTAGCTGCGAAACCTTTTTTGAGTCCCTGTTTGGACACTAGATATTTCTACAGAACCATGCGTGATCTGGTAATAGTTGTGCTGCTTGTTTAGTAAACTCCACGTGCTTGATAATACAGGAAGAAAAGCTGTGTGTTTGACTTACTTGAACACAGAGTTAAACTGATGTTCTAAAAAAATAATTACTGACACAAAGCCTCTTTGATTAGATAATTACGTTCCCTCTTGGAGCCATATTTATCCTGTGTTGTTTGGTAGTGAAAAGAGGAAGACCTCAGGGAGGCTGGCAAAGTTCTCCTCAGAGCTTTTATTTGCATCTACAGCCTAATTCCCTGGTACAAAATCAGAAATTTCCTGTGTATCTAGCAAAAGAAAGCTGGAGAAGAGGATCCAATCACACCACCAACTGACAAGAGACCCTTCTCCAGGCTATCCATCCAAGAGGCCACTTGGACTGCACAAGAGAAGAATTCTAGGGATGCTACAGAAGCATCACCAGAAGACAACTGACTGGCACTTTTTCCACACGCTTTTTTTTTCAAATGCGAAGATGTCTCTGTGAAATACGTTACAGGTCTGACACATCTGTGCAGGAAGTAGGAGAGGAGCTGCATTTGATAGTTCTATAGTAATCCCAGAACGTTTAGGTTCCCAGATTCAATTGCTACTCCCTCCACACAAATGAGTAGTGTAAAAAAGCCAATTTATGAGCAAACCAACCCTTTGATTCTTCTTAAATACTGGAATGAGGTACTCCATGACACAGATATAATTTCTATTGATTTCACTCTGACCTTGGTGTTAGCATCGATCGTGCATTTTATCTTCGAAGTACAATGAGCCCCTACAGCGTGCTACCAAGAAAAGGAATAATTTTTAGGTTTTAATTAGCTACTGAGATTTGATAGACTTTCCATTAGAAATTAGTGACAAAGAGTCCAGTCCAGTCTCTGCCTGAATTCAATAATTTCTTCTCTGAAGCAGTTGTCAAAGCAGAGGAAGGTTTGCACAGTCTAGGGAGTTTTCTGAAGTTAGCTTGTGCTAAGTCTAACTCTCCGTTAAGAAAATAACATGTGAGTTTAGCAAACTTCACTCAGGTAGGCTTCTTTGCCATCCTCCATTTTGAAGTGGTGCAACCAGGTACTTTAAACCTCAAGCAGAGCCATCCCTAGTCCCTGGTTTTATAAATAATACTTACCCTGTTAGGATTTAAAATCCTAATCAGTTAGGTGGTAATTAACACAGACAAAATGAAGAAGCAGCTGCAAATAACTAAGGTATAATAGCTAAATATAATAGATCAAAAAAATCAAGAAGTGACTAAGAAAGGTTTGTTTAGGCAAAAGTCTGGAAAGAATGAAAATCATATTTTCATAAGAAGAATAGAAGTCGTCCCCAGGTCTGGGATGAAGCAGTTCCACTGACGATAGTCCTATTAGGCGGCAGCAGTCTCACTCATTCTGTCTTTAGCTGAACATAACATTGAATGTCAGCATCCCCGGCTGAGATGACAGCTTGACTTTGGGTGGGTAGACACTTTATGTTTCTACCACAATTTTTTTTTCACTGTTCAGCTACACCCCCAGAGAGAAATTTTTGAAAAGCAAAGAACAAAACGTAAAGATTTTTGACTATAGAGGTTAGGTTTGTTTTTATACTCTCAAGAAAATGCTAGGAAGATGCATATGCTTGCAAAAATAATTACCAGCTGGTAGAAAACATGCATTTCTCATCTCTTTGTGTGAGCTACTATTTTTGTTTTGAGGTGCTCTATATTTCAGAGAAATATGAGACTAATGGAGAGCAGGCCAAGGTCAGGCACGGGCATTAAAGGCCACTGTTGTCACAAGTTAGCAGATGAGAAGAGCTATAATTAAGACCACACAGGAAGAACTGTAAAAACTTTGCTGCCTTCTTTCCCCTTTACATAAATTAATCACAGAATTAGTCTCCCTTATTCTAATCTGTTTATAAGGATCATCAGTACAGGCAGTAAAAGCTTGGGGCTTACCTTGTCAATTTGACAGTTTTCAACTGTAGATGTATATGAAAAATTAAACTATAACTACTATGAAAAGTCTGTATTAATTGGCAGTAGTTTCAAGAGAACGTATACAAGGTTGATTCTCTGGTGAGTACCAGATATGTATATTTATTAATCCTTGGTGTTTGTTGTTTTTCGTTTGTTTGGTGGCTGTTGTTGGTTTACTTCATACATTTTTATTATTACTTCTATTTGTATAACTATTATATTTTTTTACTATTTTCTTTTTCATATCGTCCTTATTTTTATGGGATAAGAGCCGATAGCATTTTAAAAGTGTGCCAAAGGAAATAATTACAACAAATGTAATTTCTTGCAGATAATTTCCTTTTTGTTGTGTTTATCATTGTGTTTGTCATTGTTTATCTAGAGACACTAGAAGAAATAACATTTTTCTGCATAAATATAATGGAGCTATAAGTATACACCATTTAATACAGCACTTGGTGGTTCAGGACAAGTATATGAAGTAGCAGGCACATGTACAGCATCATTTCATAATTACATCAGGAGATTGGAAATCAGAGTGTCTACACTGCGATTTTTGTCTCTCTGGGAGATATTGGACAAATCACTTAAAGTTGCTTAATTCTGTAAGTTAACAAACTCTGTTAATGTATGTTATCAAAACAAATATTTTGCTAGTTTACTGACTATTGAGAGCTCTATGCAATTATTTGAGATCTTAAGATGAGTGTCTCCCTCTACTCCCTCCAAGTTTAGGAAGAGAATCATTCTCTCTCTCAAAAATGGTTAGTGGTTATTCTTGTGCTCTTTTTTTACGTGCCTTAAAGAAGTCTGGTTTTCCTGAAAACTTGCCCTTTCTATGAATCTTACTTTGTATGAATTTAGCACATGTTTCTGACTCAACAAGGGTGCGTTGGTCTAATGCTTGGTTACAGGAGACAACACTGTTTGTCCCCTATGCCTCTGTCTTTCACACACTGTAAAACTAAGGTTGCAGTATTTACACTTTTGCATGCTAATGGATGGGTCAGGCAAACTTGTGTAGATTAGACCTGTAGGATGGCATGCCTAATTTTTTAGGCCAAACCAGACTCCAATTAACAAATAAGCTATTAAAAGCAAGAAGGCTGGCCTGCAAGTGGATTTTGCTATTGGAAGACAGTGGGGAAAATGCATCTTTCAGTGTGTTTCTTTTTTCTAAATTACAGTGCATGATGTGGTCTTTGACCTCTTCTGTTAGTTCAGTTGGGTATAATGGCTGCCTTCTCTTTACCACGTTCAACAATAAGGTAATTTGCAAGGGGCAGGAAGATGAATATTATTATCCCATTCCTAGCACTGGACTCAGATGAATGAAAACAGATACAGACTTTACAGCTTCTGACAAGGAAGGAACTTGCCAGTAATTGACCTGGACAGGCTGGAGAGTTGGGCGGAGAGAAACCTTATGAAATTCAATAAGGGCAAGTGTAGGGTGCTGCACCTGGGGAGGAATAACCCCCTGCACCAGTACAGGTTGGGGGCTGACCTGCTGGAGAGCAGCTCGGTGGAAAGAGACCTGGGAGTCCTGGTGGACAACAGGATGACCATGAGCCAGCAATGTGCCCTTGTGGCCAAGAAGGCCAATGGCATCCTGGGGTGCATCAAGAAGAGTGTGGCCAGCAGGTCAAGGGAGGTCATCCTCCCCCTCTGCTCTGCCCTGGTGAGGCCACACCTGGAGTACTGTGTCCAGTTCTGGGCTCCCCAGCTCGAGAAGGACAGGGAACTGCTGGAGAGGGTGCAGCATAGGGCTACCAAGATGATTACGGGACTGGAACACCTCTCTTATGAGGAAAGACTGAGGGAATTGGGTCTATTTAGTCTGGAAAAGAGACGGCTGAGGGGTGACCTTATTAATGCTTATAAATACTTAAAGGGTGGGTGTCAGGAGAATGGGGCCAGGCTCTTTTCAATGGTGCCCAGTGACAGGACAAGAGGTAATGGGTACAAACTTGAGTGTAGGAAGTTCCACCTAAACACGAGGAGGAACTTCTTTACTTTGAGTGTGGCAGAGCACTGGAACAGGCTGCCCAGAGAGGTGGCTGAGTCTCCATCTCTGGAGACATTCCGAACCCGCCTGGACGCGTTCCTGTGCAACCTGCTCTAAGGTGACCCTGCTCTGGCAGGGGGGTTGGACTAGATGATCTCCAGAGTTCCCTTCCAACCCTATGATTCTATGATTCTATGATTCTAATTAGGCTTCTTTTTGACTGTCTTTTGTTGCTTGTTGGTGGTAGTGGTAACTGGTTAAAAACAATGAAAGTATTTTGCAGTGATAGTTTACATTCTTACTCCTATTTTTTCATAAGTGGGAATTGTGAAAAGTTGTAGCTCTTGTAGGAATAAGTGGAACTTGTGAAATGAGAGCAGCTCTGAAAAAGTCTGTCTGCAAGATGTAACCTATTGGAGGTAAGGTGAATGATGAGGTTGCATCACAAAAGTCATGTTCACGCTGGATATACTCAAAAGAGTGAAGGAAACATTTACTGTATCTGGGACTTTGGAGGGGAAAAAAATTCTAAATGTTTAGAAATTTGATATTAGCTAAAATCTTGAAGTCTTTAGTGGTTTGGAATTTACCTAAAGTTTACTTGGATTTTTCCCTAAATGAGTCTCACCTGATATAATCTGGCATAGCTCCACTGAAGTCAGACAGACATGGTGTTTGAAGCAGCTGAGGAGATGGTTGCTGCTTTCAGAATGGAGGTTGGTCCTTATTCTTAACACTTTTTTTTTTTACTTTTTATTTTATTTTTGGTTAATCTTCAAAGCATTTCCAAGCATTAAATAAAGTTTCTTCTTTAGGTATTTTGAGAAGGGTATTGGTGAGAAGTATGCAGATATATCACCCTGTGTATTGGAACTAGAATGCCGAACTCACTTATTACGTAAAGTATTTTGTGGTCAAAGGGGAGAAAGGGCTGAAATTTTCTGTGCAGATGGCAGAAGTACTGTACAGAGGAGTCTAGTATATCTATTAATCTCATCCAGATAAGCAGACAGTGAAGAGGTTCAATTTCGTGGCAGCCTAAGCATTAACGGCATCCCAAACTTGATTTTATTTCTTCACTTTTTCAGGCTGAAAACACTGTGGCTAAGATTTATTATGTCATTGTCGTCTCTGCCTTTCCTCTGTCTCATCTGTATTCTTTACAGAGCCTATAAACATGGGCTGTCAGCAAGCTAAACCTGTCAGATTTCCACTTCCCCCCTCCTCCCTCTGCTACTATGCTGCCCGAGAAACAGCCCTGCATGCTGCACCCTCACTATGATTCTCATCATCACATCTCATTCATCACTGTGACTCCAAACTCAGCTCAACACATTAGAAAAAAGGTCAGGGATATGAAAGGAAAAGAGAAATAAACAACTACCCACCGGAAGCGGTTGAGCTACAGGAGACGTGGGAGGTAAGATCGGAGCCAATTTCTCTGCCAGCAGCTGTACTGGGCATAAAGTACTTGCTATACAAGTTCTAAGTGTTTTAAGCTGGAGGGTTGTGTAGGGGTTTCCTGCAGCTCCTGGTTTATTTCCCAGCACAGAAGCGTAGTGAAAGGATAGAAAACCTTAGTTAAAGACGGAAAGGTTATAAAACTTTTTATAGCTGGAGTAAAGATGACGGATTGGTTGCTGAGCGACTAGAAACCTGATAGCATGCAAGATTTGGACTCGAGAGTTCAATAAACATCCATCAGTGATGAAAGAACAAGTCCTATGTTGACTTTATGAGCCAAACTTTAAGAAGCTTTTGATTGGGGATGGGGGGAATTTTGTATGGAGGAAAAAGAAATTATTTTATATGAAGCAGTAATATTCCTTTAAGTGGGATCTGCTTCCTATGTGCTACACTGTCAATGTAGTTAGGTAAAATTTATTTTAAAAAATTATTCTGGCTTGGTAATATCCCTTCTCCATTCTCCTCACTGCTGCTTTGGCCGTTTATCACTGAGCAGGTTTGTTTTCTTGATCAGGAATTAGGGTTTTTGCATTTATACCATTTTTTTCAAGCTCTTGGCACCTTTCATCATAAATAGAAAATAGCTGTTAACTCTTTCCTTATTTGTGGTTAGAAAATCTATATTTAAAATATTGATGCAATGTCATGCCAGTAATTTCTTTCTCTCAGCAAATAAGGGAAACAAGAGAAACTGCTGAGCCTAAAATAGAAAACTTGCAAAACTCCATTCAGAAGAGTTTGATATAAAGAAATTGGCTTGTGCACCCATAACATTTTTAGTTTACAGTTTTATTTATGTATGCAATAATTGGTTGAGAATTTGATATGACCTCCGATTATAACATATTGCCCAGTAAGCATGATGACTTTGGTCAAATAGTCAAGAATATACATATCTTTATTGACTATTAATCTTTAAAAAAAGTAATTCTGACTGTGCTTTAGAGAGCACAGATTGTTTATATTCTAACCTTTTTTAATATGCTTCTGTCCAGCTCATGCTAAAAGCTTGGGTTTATGATTTGTGTTATTTAAGCTAAATAGAGAAGATAAGTAAATGGATTATTTGATACTTTTCATTAAACAAAAAAGAAAAGACCCCTAGTGAAATTATCAGGCAAATGGTAAAACCAAAAACATACAGTGATTTAGATGGGAAAAGGCAGTTTCATGGAAAACGGTTCCCATGATGTCCATTAAATGCAATACTTTGAATGCAGCCTCCGAATCTGATAATCCTTGTGCCACTGGCTGTTGAAAGGGAAGAAGGAATATTACCATACATTTTCTATCTATTTCTTATTCTTTTCTAAGCGTTTTCTATCTTGCTGAAGCTGGAGTCAAAATACTGTAGTTCTTGGTCCAAAACACTGTAGCATATCATCCAGAGTCACCTGTGGCAAGAATCTAGCAGAATTTTGGGAGAAACTTCTTATAACTTGGAAAAGAAACTTTTGCATGTAAAAATAAAATAGAGGACTGCTATATTCCTCTACTTCTGTGCATACGTTTGTGTTTTCTTCAGTAAATGTCACTGCTCTCAGTGCCATTAGGAAGCGCTTTTCTCTATGTTTGTCACACGCCACGGAATCATAGTATGGAAACTCATCACTTTTGAGCATACTGGATAGATTTAGGAGGGTAGGGGAAGTTAAGACCCCTGAACCAGGCAACTGCATTAACACATTGTCTGCATAATAACAACTGGAAAAGGCAAAGAGCTGAGCACATGGAGTTAGGATAGTCAGACAACAGAAATCAAAGTCGATCTGAGAACAGATAAATTCTAGATTACTGTGAACTATGGGGAGTAAAATAAATTGTGGAGAATAAGAACCAGGAAAGAAAGCATATTAGAGAAGAGAAGCACTTTTAAGTTCCTACAACTTACGGTATGGTATCAAGCATAAATGCGGTATTGAGATACAGCAGAGCTCAGTACTGACATGACTCGTCTGGTCCCTAATGTGAAATGACTCATACTCCAAAATAAGGAAACAAAACAGACTAGAAATTTTGAACTTGTGAAGAAAGAGGTTAAGACACATTGCAGTATACCTATAAAAGAGGCTATAACTGTAAAACAATTAGAAAATAAATGTGAGTGGCTCTTCATGAACTACATTGAACTGTGGCAATAGCAACAGCACTGGCGGTATGAAAATCATGATCCTACTACCAAAGGAAAACACAATAGAGGGTAAGATCAGAATAAGAAAGTAAATTGTGGTAAGAAAATGGGAATATCTTAGAAAATAAAGAGGTAAGAAGTGGAAATACTTAAAGAGTTTAACTTGTAAAATAATATAAACTGTGAGATATCTATCTCACAGGTAGATAAGAAAAAATTGTTACCTACCACATCTCTGCAAATATAATATAGATTGGGTGGAGGATGAAAGGAAGAAGAAGAAAAGTCCAGAATCCAGTACTTCCCTCTTTGTTAATATACTAGAAAGAAGCAAACTCTTAGCCAGTTTATCTGCTGGCATCAAATGAGATTGCTTCAGTTATCTTGATCAATACCAGATGAAAATGATAGATACAAAGGAAAGATTACTTTGCACTGAGATATCAAGTATTCTTTCATGTTTCTCTACCAGAGTACACTAGTATATGGAACTTGGCAGGCTGAATCTGATAAGTACTTTGAATTTAAAGTCATGTCTTGGAAAAATAAATGGGTTTCTCACTTTTCCCTCTTGAACATATAGTAGAGTTTGCATTACATAATGCACTGCTGTCCTCATAGCTACGGGTTGTTTGCTAGTAAATGTTGTTTAGAGGGCTATATTAAGCTGTGAAAAAATGTATTTAACTGAAATACGAAAGGCAGCCATTTTAAAATTACACGGCTGATGACAGAAAGGCAATTCGGAAGGTGATCGCTTTCAAATGACTAATTCATCCCACCAAGCACAAAACTGTGTTAGCATTCACCACCTAATACATATGAATGTTATATGACATAATTTGCCTACTCTTAGTTTCTCGCAATCACCAAAACTAGACTTGGTTTGCCAGGTTGTAAATCAAATTCCTGTAACACAGATATGTAGGGTTTTTTTAACTCCTGTACTTCTTAAGGAGGGTTATTTTAGGTGCACAGACTTCACTAACCATGCTTCACAGCTCAGCTGACTGAAATCAATAGTGTATAGACTAAGATTTGCAAAATGAACAAAAATCATTCCTTCGTTACAGATCATTGAAATAAAAATCCACTCTTAAGGTTGCTGAATACATAATCTTATGATATACTCCGAGACTTCTTGCATTTGTGTAACAAGAGTCACAATGATTTCATTCCACTGGTAGAGTTCAGGTTTGCATATTGAGTATGACAGTTATAATGCTTGGAGTGCACTCAAGTCAACGTTTGCAACATAAAAGGATGCACCACCCTAATGATTGACATGACCATTGACCTCTCTTTATTTTCTGGCAATGTTTACTTCCCATTTGACACAGTCTTAAAAAAGATTACTTGCTATATGGAATTAGGAAAAACTTTGAAACGTATTAGTACTCTTGTTTTTCAGACAGGAACCTCTTTCTGGGAGTTCTAAGTAGAGCGTAGCAAATCAAGTAGGGTCTTATTCTTACCACAATTCATTAACTTGATGCTAGCTCTAGTGCTGTTTATTTAATAGGTATGGTGATAGTTCAACCACTGACTATATTTGGATATTGAATTTTATTTTTGTTTTCACTTTTCCCTACAAGATTGCCATGATTAAAAAAGACTTCTGAGTTCTCTTGCATGTCTCTGGAATGAAAACCCTGTCTAACTTCATCAGTGTGTACATCCTTTGATTGTGCTGCTTCACTTCCCTCCTCCCCTTTCCCTTCCAGCTGGAGCAAACCAAACATTCAGACAAGATTATCCCATTTCAAACTTCTTGCATGAATATGAGCAAAGTTATAACTTAGGAAAAATGTGTTCTTTTTTTATAGTTATATTTGTTTTTAAAATGTCAGTGTTTGAAATGGTTTAAAGTCATTCATGAGTGACCAGAATACAGTATTAAATGTATTTTGTTTCCATTTTCTTTCATATGCTGCCATATGAAGATGTATAACAGTGCTTGCCAGTTTATTTTCTTCAGGTAATAGCCTGTAATATTTTAAAGAAGCCCAGAGCTAGATGTAGTTAAAGATTTTAATGTCACTTCCCAAAATACTACTTTTTAAAAAACTGTCATTATTTCATATAAAACTCAGGAATTAATTAGAATTGCAAAATTATAAAGAAAAGAGAGAGAGAATAAGTAAAAAAAAAAATTTTAAAAGTACAGCCAGATCATTTTATAGTTAGTCTTACAAGAATTATGCAAAGCAGTTGAAATGCAAACTACTCACTACATTATGCATTATATTCATTATTGGTGCTGTAGTTAATATGTTCTTGGCATTCTGTTGCCCATTACAATAATGGGATTTAATGAGATCTTTTTTTTTTAATGCACCAGGTGTACAAAGTGTATTATTCAGGATTTCTCAGGCAACCACTAGAATCTAGTCAACTCTGAGATATGCTTGCTAATAACTAGAGATACTCGGCACCCTGGTGTGTAACTTACAGCAGTCCTATACCACACGAGAAACCTTCTATCACATGCTGTGGAGAAAACATACAATCAAGGTGAACTGTTTAGTCCCCCAGGGAGAACATCCCACCTACTATATGTCTTGGCTTGAAGTTTTTAGCAGAAAATATCCTTAAGACTCGATGGGCATGATCTTTGGAGGGAATCAGTGTCGTTCCCTTTGCCTTCATAAGGGCTTTAACTGTACAGATGATGACACCTGTATGCCCAGGAATGGACAAAATGTTCTTGTTAGCTCTTTCTGTTCAAATATAGCTAAATGTGACTACTAACTTTGCTTCTTCTGCTGTGTTTCGTAGGCAAGATAAGGAAGAGGTAACTCTATTTCAATACAGTAGCACACTGTCAATTGTGATTTGGACAACAAAGATTATCCTTTAAAAAAGTCTGTCAGGTCCAAAGTAACACAGCTTTTGTTTGAATTGGGCAGAAGAGGAATCTAGTCTTGATCTACTCTGTTGATACGGCACTTGTTAATATGTCAGATTTCAAGAAATATTACATCCACCTTACAACTACCATCGCCAATGCATGTGTAGTGAAAAAACAACTTGATTGGGTATAACACAGTCTTCATGTACCAGCCATTTTCCTGATTAGTAATTTCTTTGTCAAGCAACTTTTTTGTTTAAGACACCCTTATTCCCTCAAAGTTTAGCAGACATATAGTTATTATATATGGCATAAGGACTGTAAAATGAACGTTTTTCAACCTTTTGGTTTAAGAACTATACCTCTTTTCTAAGCATTACTTTAATATTACTGAACAGTACATTTTTGTTTTTCTTTTGTGATACTGTTCAACCCTAGATCAGCACATAAAAAATACAGGGAATAATACTAAAAATAATAATAAAAAAGACCCCATAATAATATATTAAGACTGTTGCTTTTCCAGAGACATTCTGAAAGAACAGATAAAAATAAAATCCACCACTGTTCAATGTCTCATTTTTTGGTATGTGTCCAGAGTGTTTCATTAGTGATAATTTGTTTCTGAAATTTCTTTTTACTACCTTTTTGTCTGGATATCCAAGGTAACTGCAACAAAAATGAGCTGGACTCAGATATGGCATTATTAGTGGATTATCTGATTTCAGATTAATTTTATTTTTACTTAGAGTACTTTGTGAATTAGAGGGGGAAATTTCCTACAAGAAATTTCATCAAATTTACTTTTTTATTTGTCAGCTGTTAATGAATGGAAAGTCTAAGACAAGAAACGTAAAAATGTATAATATTTATAATTTAAGATTCTGTACCATATTTGAACTACCTAAAACATAGTGATATGAGAAGGTGAAAGAAAATGAATAAAATTCTCAATTTGGTGATTTTTAGCTTGCTTTGAAAAAGTTCTGGGGGAAAAAAATAGAAATTCCTTTGAAATATTTAGATAGTATTAAATCCATTGCATTGTCAATGGGAAAAAAGTGATACCACTGTTTTATTTTAAACAGTTTCTCTGGATGGAATAACTTTTACAGTGGTTTAGGCATGTCTGCTTGAGAGACTGACATGACTTGCAGAATCTTTTAATAAAGAATAAATTAATGGAAGAATGCCAGTTAGATTCCAGAGTTTAGACTAAGCTTCCATAGTTGGAAAAATCACTGTTTTGTAATGTGAAAAAAAAAGAAATATTAAAAATATAAAGACAGGATGGATTGTTTATACTTGCACTGTAAGGGACCTTAACTGTAACAAAAAATATAGAAATAAAAATTTTAAAACAATAAACTTTTCTTAAAATCCTTTTGAAATGAAAAAATGCTCCCTGTTAACATAAAAAATGACATATTTGTATGCATTTGGATTTTAGAAATAAGTATTCCTGTTCACTGTATTGAATTTCATTTTAATTGGCCTACAGAATAGTATTAATTTAAATACCCACTTTTTCCTCCCGTGCTTTTCCAAATCTCCAAGTTTAGAAATGTTTCATAAATATTTCTTCACTGAAGAGCATAATCTTATCTAAAGATTTCCCTTTACTTTTTTGTTTTCTGGTTAACATCCTTTAATAATCTTTACACTTGGAGTCTGAATCTTCCCCGCCAAAACAAATCCAGATGAAAGCATTAGCTATAGCTATTTTTACTCGCTATCAATGTCCAAATTTAAATTCTGTGAGGCTCAGTTATGCCCTTGTTTCTTATTCCTACTCCCAAACAGATGACTTTTTTGGTTTATCCTTATTTATTTATTTTTATTTCTTCTTTTGTCTTTTGCCATCCTATACCAATCTTATACCAGTTAACCCCAGCAGAAATACCAAGGTACACCTGTCTGTTTGCTTATTATTTGCATTGCAATCAGAATCCTGGGGTTTTTTTTAGATTTTTTTTTGCAGCAAATTGCTCTACATGATATATGCTCATAAAATATTGTTGGGTTACTCTGGTGTGTTCAGGTGGAAGCACCTATCCATTTTTCAGCTATTTTAATTATTACTTAACCAGAGACAAGGCTTAGTCTGAGATAAAAAATATATGGCTTCAACTCACCAATTCAATTCACCAGAAACACTTAGTTATTCTGTATGCTACGTATGAAAGGGGAGTTTTATGTCTTGCCTCACAAAGATACTGGGAGCATTAATTCACTCCAGATAACAAGGCATTTAAATGCTATGAGCAAAGGAGGAATGGACAGATAAATATCTCTTGATAGAACTACATAATGTGCCTATGATTCTCAAAAACATCAAAACAGTGAAATACCCTATGCTCACTGGAAGTCAGTATACACTGACACAAAAAGTATACACAATTTTATTCACGAAGGTATCTTGAACTTTGATCTCATGCTCTGTGGTAATATAATGGAGAAATAGTACTATTGTCCTAGTTCAAAAAAATGGCACATATGATATGCCATAAATGGTTGATGTGAAGAGGACCATATTAAGAAGGCATTGTGGAAGAAGACAGACAGGTGTATCTACCAGACAGCTCTGTCATGTTTCTACTGTCCTCCTGCACTTAAGCCACACATATAGCAACTTACGGATCTGTATTATTAAGGCTATGCAGACTCTGAAAATCAGTGACTGGTTTATATTTACCCCTAGCTGCAATACGAGAAAATAACTTTCTTCAGCAGACTTCAGTGCCTTTATATAAAAGAGCATATGGGACTTGCCCCTTTAAGTCATACACTTGAAGGCCTGGGGTGCTCTGCTGCTGCTACAACCTACAGCTTTCTAATTATGTCACAAAGAACAAGAAAAGATTATGGATGAGCAACAGAGTAGTTGCTAAGAGACGTCCTGTCAAGCAGCTAGGTAGGAACTGCTGAGTAAAACCATTCAACAGGCACCTCTCAAGTTTTCACAGGACTAATAAGCAGAATTCCGGGTTAAGGAGTTGCTGATGTAAATATTTTGAATGGAGAATATACTTGATTTCTTTTTATCTCTCAATGAGCTTGAAACAATAAACAAACAGAAAAAAAGGCTTAGGACTTTGGTCTTCATGGCTTTTTTAGTCTATAAGCAGTCTGTTAGATTCATGAGTTTATGAACACGTTTTGCAAAATATTTGAGTTTGTTAGTGCTAATCAAAATTCTTCAAGGTTTACATGGTGGAAAAGGCATAGTTTTAATTAAGTTAGGCGTTAATATTTAATATCGCTGGTCCCTCTACCAGAAGCAGAATGTAATGAACTGCATCTTACAGAAGTGCTTTCTATTTAGGAATCTTGTTGGTGAAGAAGTACTTGATCTAACAGTATAGTCTGAGACTTCTTGATGAAGTTGAGTGTATTTATCTGGATGAAAATATATGGACAAGATGTTGTGAACTTTGGCTTTGATCCAATAAGTCACTCTGACAAATGGCGAACTCTTCAGCTCATCTACGAATTTACTAAAAGTTCTGCTTAATCAAACATACCATACTCCATCTATAAATTACTAACTCCCAAAGTAGTATTGACAGAAAAGGAAAGTAACTCTTCTCTGTAGTATGGATAATCTGTTCACAAACACTGCGATATCATCTGAACTTTAGCAGCATAACCATATTAAATGAGGAATCTATAAATAGATCAGCCTAATGTATCGGTATGGTCAACTTTATAATTATAAGGGAAATAATGATTCATATTTTAAAATCACCCCACTTTTCTACTTTTTAACTCTGTGGAAAGACTCCTATTGACCTCATGGTGCTTTCATTCAGTTCCATTCTGACCTAATGGATAAGTAATCATACAGACGCTATTATAAAATGGTTCTTATCTTTTTCTCTAAATGCCTGTCTGTCTTCCCTTTTTTGCCCAGCCTCTCTCCTTGACAATCATACACAGCTTTCTAGACGACAGACCTATTTAAAATTTGAGATCTCTGTAATTTTGAAATTTCATGCCATGTATTGGCGGTTTTCTAGTGTAGTATACATATCATTAATGCAATAAATCATTATGCCATTGCCGATCTGTTCTAAATGCTCTCTGCATTGCCACAAACGTTGTCTACCACACAGAACTGATGACTAATACTGCCTGACAAGTTGCACTGCAATTTCTGGAGAGACTAGAGTAGCAAATATATAATGTGGGTTGTGCTAATGTTCTTGGAATGATTGATAAGTTTTTAATTATAAATCAAATTTTAATTTAGTTACTCTGTTCACCCAAGTATATCTTATGAAACTTAATTTATGAAATATTAATACATGATATAATTGAGTTTCCAGTGCTGGTAGATTTGGTTGGTTGAGAACACAGAGTGGATCCTTTCATAATGACTGGTTTTATAATCAGGAACTTAGTGCCATAAAAAGGTGTGTGGGAAGCTTCCCCTCTTAATAGTATCACTTGTACTGGAATGGTGACGTAAAGAAAAGTTACTATGTTTCGGGTCTTGCTGTGCAAAATCTTTCCATCTGTGTCCTAGCTTTGATAGCACCGAAATACAGCATTTATTTATAAGCATTGTGATTCTGTTTCTCCTCTTGGGCACTGTGAGTCATAAGTAACTAGATGGAAGGGTAAAAGCAAAGGCAATTAATATCAGCTGGTCTAGGCAACCTCCATGTTATTTAATTTTCCTTACTAAATATAGATAGCAGATCATGTTTTCCCTGATACGCCTTTTAGGCCAAATTTGCACAATACTTTGCCTGCATTCAGTTTAATTACTGTGGTCAGTCCTCACTGAGTTTAAGAATTTGCATGTGCTTGCATGGTTGGTAGATGGCTTTATAGCCATTTAATGACGTTTATTCCTGACTTTCTCTGGAAGAATGGAAAATAGCAAGCCTCTGTCATATATTGTTGCTAATGTTTAACTTTCTCTTCTTTTCTAAAATTTCTCTAGTATTTAGCTTCAAAAATTCCCAGAAAGCTCATGAGTTTGCTGGATCTTCCTGTCTTTGGTAGTTTAGCCTATGGTATAAATAAATTTTTAATTGACTATGTACTCTGGCCAAAGTAAGTGTAAGCGAGTCATTTTACTAAATATACTATGTTGAATAGTATATGCTTCATAAAAAATGAACAGGTTTTTTCAGAACAATTCCTATGTGTCACAAAATATTGCAAAATATACACGATTTTCATAAGTTGAATACCCTGTCTGGAGGTTTCAATGCTTAATTAGAAAATATTATTAAAAAAAAGTGAGTATACAAATAGCACTGTGGCTTTCCTTTGTGTTTTTTATTTTGCAGTGATTTAATGATCTTATTTTTTAAATCAATTTTCATCCTCAACTTGGAAAATTTAGGACCAAACTTTGTTGACCATAAGTAAACATCCGATATTCCACGTTTTACTACAAGCGATAAATTCACCATTCAAGAGAGAATAGCAGTTTATAATCTAAGTAATTAGGAGTTAACAGGAAACACTGAAAGGAAAATTGTATTTCTTCACATCAGTTTTTGAATATTAAGGGAGCTCTCGGTAGAATGCGTTATGTTGAACTTCGGGGCGGTTTATTTAGTTTGGCTAAAAATTTATTTCTGATCTTCTATCTGCTAGAGTTAATTTATTTTTTTCTTGCAGATTTTTCTTATTGCAGTCTAATAGTATAGGGATACCGATGCAGATTTAGTATTTTGAATTCTAAAGAGACTAATTAAATGTGAGTTTTTCCTCATTATATTAAGTAAATTTGTGAATGATTACTTGAGTTCTGTATACCTGTGACTTTTAGAACTTGTGCGGTTCAGATTAATATTGATTAATATCTCTTCATCATTGATGAACTCCTACATATGTCTTGTTTGGGAGCTAAAGATTTGATAACTCTCCCTGGGTTTTATACTTGCATTTGTTTACAATCATTTAAGGTAATGATTACAGAGTCAGCCTTTCAGTCACCAGTTCCAGTAATATTAGAAAAAATCCACATAATATTTTTCATAGGAAACCGTATAGTCAAACATGACACACATCTTTTGGGGCTGGATGAGAATTATGGTTCTCAGTGTTGCTTATAGGAATGCAGGTTCTCTGTGGACAGGAGATTAATAGTATGTCTTCCAACATCCACAATAAATTATTTTTATATCAAATTAAATTAGCACAGTAGAATACGAATAATCTTAAATATTTCTTTGGACACTACTACTGGACAAAATATACAACTCATAATAGTTAATGTACCAGTGATGATAAAGATATAGTAGTAGCTGTATTTGGAAAAATCCTTCAGCTATCCCTCCTCACACTGTTTTCTAGCCTTTTATTCCCTGATGTTTACACTGGCATTTGTAAAAATAAATAATGTTATCACCGTGACTCTGTAAAGTTTCTAAATACCCTACTGTTTGAGTAAATGTTCAAAGAGCCAAATCTAAGATTTCTGAAATGTTAAATACCTTTAGTTCTCTTATTGTGGGAGTCCTAGCAGATGTAAATATATAGGGGACATTTTAGAATATGAAAATTCATATCCTACTGATTTTGGAATAGAATTTTAAGGACAAAATATACACCTCTGCTTTTCAAGGAAAACAAACATACAAACCCATTCCCTGTTCTCAACTGCTCTAATTCTACTTACTCTTTAGATTCTGTTTCTATTTACTTCGTGAGTCATGCTCCATACTCAACTCTATAATAGGCATGTTATCACAGAATCATAAAATAGTTTGGGTTGGAAGGGAACTTTAAGGCCATCTAGTCTAACCCCTCTGCAATGAGAAGGGACATCAACAAGATCAGGTTCCTTAGAGCCCCACCCAACCTGACCTTGAATGTTTCCAGGGATGGGGAATCTACCACCTCTCTGGGCAACCTGTTCCAATGTTTTATCACCCTCATTGTAAAACATTTCTTCTTTATATTGAGTTTAAATCTACCCTCTTTTAGTTTAAAACTATTACCCCTTGTCCTATCACTACAGGCCGTGCTAAAAAGTTTGTCCTCATCTTTCTTGTAGGCCTCCTTTAAGAACTAAAAGGCTGCAATAAGGTATCCCCAGAGCCCTCTCTTCTCCAGGCTGAAGAACCCCAACTCTCTCAGCCTGTCTTCATAGGAGAGGTGCTCCAGCCCTCTGATAATCTTCGTGGCCCTCCTCTGGACCCCCTGCAACAGGTCCATGTCGTTCCTGTGCTGAGGGCTTCACAGCTGGATGCAGTACTCCAGGTGGGGTCTCACGAGAGCAGAGTAGAGGGGCAGAATCACCTCTCTGGATCTGCTGGCCGCACTTCTTTTGTTGCATCCCAGGATGCGACTGGCTTTCTGGGCTGCATACACACACTGCCAGCTCATGTCTAGCTTTTCATCCACCAGTACCCCCAAGTCCTTCTCCTCAGGACTGTTCTCAGTCCCTTCATCCTTCAGCCTGTATTGATAGCAGGGGTTGCCTCGGTCCAGGTGTAGGACCTTGCACTTGGCCTTGTTGAACCTCATGAGGTTCCCATGACCCCACCCCTCAAGCTTGTCCAGGCCCCTTTGGATGGCATCCCGTCCCTCAGGCGTGTCAACTGCACCACTCAGCTTTGTGTCATAAATTGTGGGGACAGTGTACCACAGAAAACATGTAGCATGAAATATTGCAACTAAGTAATTTTTTTAAAGCTGCTTCCAGGCAGGAAGGAATCTCTCTTCTTTCCAGAAGATTCCTCCTGGTTCACATTTTCATTATCCTTTTGTGTCTTTTATGGTGCTAACTGATAAAATATACAGACCGATGGAAAAAATATTTTCTAGCAGGTGGGAAATTATCACTCGGTAGCGAGCTGGCGGAAGGAGGCTTGTGTGTGCATGCATTTGTATGTTTGCGTGTGTGTGTTTAATGGGTTGTTCCTCCTTTTACAAGAAAAACACTTAAATTTTTTTATTGACTAAGTATTACCTATAGATTTCAAAAACAAAAAAAATGCAACTTAAACTAGTTGGTACTCTTCCTTTCAACAAAGCAACTCCAACTGTGTCTTAGGAATATCTTTTGCTGAAAGTTTCTCTGTATGACTTTCTCATTGCAGTGCCTGTTTCAGCCCTAACTGAGTCTCACTCAGAGGATTTCCAGACTTCCATTTTTAGTGCCATTTTGAAAGCAGGAGACTGGGCCATATTTTGAAATATCTTTTTGTGCTTGTTTAATGGGACTGGAGTCAGTCTTGAATTTATCATCCCCTAAACACTGAATATATTTTGAATCTGTAATGCTGGTTTTATTATAACAGAGACTAGAAGCATGAACTTGTTAAAGTAGGGAGCTCAGAACGTAACAGAAAGCTAAAAGTGCTTGCAAACAGAAATTTCTCTTGCCTTCTTTGTCTTTGACAAGTTCTCTTATTTTCCAGGCTTGCTATTAGTCCAAGTTCTGAGACTGGATTAGCGCAAGTGAATCTTGTTGATCGCTTGAAAGAGACTAACTCCCATTTTGGAGGCCTGGATGTTTGAAAATCCCCTTTTCTTCCCCACTGTGTGCTCTTCCAAGGCAGCGTTTTTACTGTCCCATGAGCCCCCTTGCTCGCCTGAACACAAGGGAACCTCTTTGGCACTTAGGCATCCTTGCTGCTTGCAGGAAGGAGTAATCTCCCCTTCCTCCCAAGGCTCCTCCTGATCCAAGACACAGAGCAACACCCATCCTCCTCCTACCTGGATCTGGGCTTTTAAAGGAATGGAGCACTGTAGTTCACTGTGACTAAACGAAGCAGATTCCAGTCTCGGCACCTTCTGGAATCAAAGGCCAGAGGTGCTCAGAAACAGGTTTGCAAGAAGCAGGTTTGCTCAGAAGCAGGTTTGTATTGTAACATGAATGGATAGGAAGAGGGAGGCAAGCTAAATGTTTTTCAATTACAGATTGGTCATTTTGTAAAGTGACATAATTTATGTTGCTACCTATGTCTTCCTGATAGGAAAATCTGTCTGCTTCTGTGATTTCTGAATGGCATTCGATGATGTTTGACCAGTAAATATTTGGTTGATGCTGCTCATGCTGTAAATGTACATAGTGCCTACATGAATGTCTTAAGTAAAGAGGAATACCCTTGAAAGATTGGAAGAGGAATACCCTTGAAAGCTTGCTGTAGTTACGGCAGCAGGTATCTACCATTTGTGCTGCCGTTGGAGATGTATTCACTGGTCTCTGGCAGACAAGACTGAACAAAGTTTTCTAGGGGAGTCTTCCCAGAGTCTAAACAACTTCATGGATAGAAAGCAGCATTCACATAGCCTGTGCTTTTACACCCTTCAGACTCCTTGTTTTTTTCTTCTGGACCCCTGCCATGATGTAGCCTTGGGTATTAATTCCAAATGCAAAGTGCTTGGTCTGACTTTCTTAGCATTTTCCAGAATGACTGCTAATTACATTGGATCTGAGCTGCTATTGCTATGCTGCTGCTATGTTCCAGTTTCTGTCTCTTGTGCTCTCATTTGCTTCCCTTCTTATTTGCCTGAAATGAAAGGAATCATTTAGCAGAATGTATTTACCTGAAGAATTATGGTTTGGTCCCTTGGCCATAAGGCTGGTTGGAGGCATTTGGCACCAGATCAGTTTCAGTGGATTGCGGCTGCCTGTTCTTGTTGTATAAGGTTGCCAGTTGTAGTTTATAGTCTGTGTGGAGCAACTAATCTCTCTCTGGTGTAAAGGACAGAGCTGGGTTGCTGTATACTATACATTGCATCTCATGCCAGCTGGAAAGATTGCTAGGCACTCTGGAAGTTTTTTGGTTTTTTTTTTCTTAAAGTAAGGACTTTTACTTAGTTTCTATATGTAGTTTTTTCTTCTCTTGATTATCTCTTAGCAACAGGCTTGAAGAGTGTTAAGAAGATTAAATGAATAAATGAAAAAGGAGACCAGTGGGAATTTTTTTTCATTCACTCCAGAATAGGACAGAACAAATGGAGAGAGGTGCAGGATTGATCTACATCTGAGCATCATTCCATCCCACAACTAACCGGTAAAGGATGGAACAATTGCAGATGCATATTATTGACATTTATCACAACTCCGTGTCTGTAGAATTGTTTAGAAAGACATGGAGGGGGGGGAAGAAGTGCCTCTCTGGGTCTTTTCGTTTCATGTTTGTTTATGAATTCAGAAGGAAAATCAGAGCTGTATTAAATAAAAGTTTTAAGAGGAGTAAACGCACTTATCGTGGTTTTGGCCAAATAGGCAGCAGATGCTCCCCCCCAGCCTCTTACACACAGAGAGGAGGAGGAGAGGTAAAGAGAGATTTACGAGTTTAGAAGAAACTAAACTACTTTAATGAAATATTAATAGTAAGCTAAAAAGGAAAATAATGAAATAGATACAGCATATACAAAACCGTATTAAGCTCCCAGGATGACGTCACCGGCAGGCACTGGGGAAGTCCCAGGCTGGACTTGGCATTGGGTGGGAATTGGATTCCAGAGCTGGAGTCAGGAACACACAGATCGGGATCAAAGGCAGATGAACAGACAGGGTCCTCCTCGGATGTCAGCCATTGAAGGAAGAGAGCTGACACTTTGATCCCTCAGCTTTTATACTGAGCATGGGGCAGATGGGATGGAATACCCTGTTGGTCAGTTTTGGGTCACCTGTCCTGTCTGCCCCTCCCCTCAGGTGGGACCCCTCTATGCTTTTCCGCTTCCGACCCTCCAACGGGGCAAATAACGAAATTAGCTGACCTTGGTTGTTATAGCAATAAGTATAAGCAAGAGCCTCTCTGCATACCATTCCTTGGCACAAACTGTAAACATTGGTCTTATCACTCTGAGAACAAACCATTTTCAGTACAACATGCTGTTAATTTCAGAGAGTTAGAAGGGGCCTAGCTAAGAAGTAAAATTACTGAACAGAAAGTTGGTTCTGTTTTACCTCAAACCAGGACAGCGCTGTAGATTTAATGTATTTGTTCTACTTGAAGTCAAACGTGAAAATGAGGCAGTTAGTGCAATGTTTTTGTGGTAGATTGAAATTACTTCAGAACAAAAAAAATCAGAACAATTAATGAAATACAGTGAAAGTTAGCCCTTTTTCCTGTTTCTTCTTCCCATGTGATATTTGGAATAGATGAAAAATAGTGAATTGCTAGTTTAGTTTCATGCACGCTTGCAGTAAAGTATAAGGATGGCTATATTGAGTCAGATCTCACATCCATGTAACCTGTTATTCTGTCTCAGACAGTGATCAAATATGAAGGCCTAGAAAAGAATATAGGAAGTGATTGTCCCTTTGTACTCGGCACTGGTGAGGTCGCATCTTGAATACTGTGTTCAGTTTTGGGCCCTTCACTACAAGAAAGACATTGAGGTGCTGGTGTGGGTCCAAAGAAGAGCAATGAAGTCGGTGAAGGGTCCAGAGAACAAGTCTATGGGGAGTGGCTGAGGGAGCTGGGCTTGTTTAGTGTAGAGGAAAGGAGGCTGAGAGGAGACCTTATTGCTCTCTACAACTGCCTGAAAGGAGTTTGTAGCGAGGTGGGGGTCGGTCTCCTTTCACAAGTAACAAGCAATAGGACAAGAGGAAACAGCCTCAAGTTGTGCCAGGGGAGGTTAGTTTGGATATTAGGAAAAAATATGTTCACTGAAAGTATTGTCAAGCATTGGAACAGACTGCCCAGGGAAGTGGTTGTGTCACCATCCCTGGTGGTATACCTGGAGGTATTTAAAAGACATCTGCGGATTTTTCTTCTATGAACTTTTCAAGCCTCCCCTGGACCCCTGTGAAACATGAGTAATCAAATATGCTTTGGCAAGAAGTTCCACAATTCAGCCATCTTTTTTGAACCTGGCTTCTCCTAGCTTAGTTTATTATCCTGAGTTCTTAGTTTATTATTATTTGAAAGAGAGTGCTTACTCAAACCCTGTCCACCTTCTTCCTTGTTACTTAATTTTATAAAATTTTACCACAGCTCTCAGCCTTTTCTTTTGCAGGTTGCAGAGATCAAACTCACTCAGGCATTCAGTGTAGGGAAGAAGCTCCATCTCTTTGCTCATCTCCGAGCCCTTGAGATGTAGAAGGAGGGGAGAGCCAGAACTGCAGACGGTATAGAAAATGCAGATGAACCACAGATTTATACAGTGGCATGGTGAAATCAAAGCAGAGCGTATTTTTTTGGACTACCTATATATTTTAGAGAACTCCGTATAGGTTTGTGAGTTGATGCAGGCACAATTTCTCCTCTAGAGATATATTTAGAGTAGGCTGCTGTTTTACCTGTCTGAATTGCCAAATAGGAAATTCTGCTACATGCCCTGTGTTGTGGAGCGGTCCAAAGAAACTAGCCTTGGTGTACCAAAGATGATCCCAAAATCAAGCAATTGATTTTACATGCGTGTGTGTTTGTGGCTTTGTTAGCTTTAAACCAAGTCTATATACAAATGAAATAATATAAAATCAGTTATGCATAACCCATCTGTGAGCTTAATTATTGTTCTCTCATTTTGAAGATCTCCTTTTCATTAAGCTCGGGGAA
>VYZM01009461.1:261736-294816 GCA_013398915.1 Dromas ardeola | reverse complement strand
AAAAAAAAAAAAAAAGTCAGTGTGCCCCCATGACAGAGAAGTGATTCAATATTAAAAATATTATAGGTAAAATACCAAACAGGTTTTTCATTTTGTTTAGAGATTGCCATAACTCGATTAAATTTTACTGAGGCTTAAGGTCTTTTACGTTGGTTGAAGACCAGGGTCAATAAATTCAAGTTAAATTCAATTTGTATCAGTGAAATTACAAATAAAATAGTAGTTGTTAATGGTTCTGTAAGTACTTTTGCTGACTGCATAGAACAGGAAGAGTTTGAGCCTAGAGTGTATTTAGTAGTTGTACATGTAATTTCAACCAAGAGTAGAGCAATTTAAAATTGTTGGAACAAATTAGATGAGTTAGGAATTCTTTTGGCAGAATGTGAGCTAATTGCACAGTTGATAATATTATGGCAAAAGGACATCAACAAATTGTTCTTTTTAAGGAAGCCTTTCCAATGCAGACAGTAAAGGACTCAGTCTTTTTAACTCAGTAGAAGACAATCTTGCTCCTAAGCTGACAGATAGGTAAAACAAAAGCTGAACAAAATAATTTTGTTTCAGAAGCAGCTCGAAAGGGTCAGTTAAAGTTGAAAGCATTCTCCAAGCTTTTGAACAGCCTTTGTCCATTCCACTCTTGTACAACCAGTGCTAACCATATTTTTGCATTTTCTTTACTTTTTTTTCAGCACTAGAAAGAAGCACTTGTTTAAAGCAAGTGGGACATATTTAGTATATTTAAGGGACATTCTTTATGGCTATTTATTGCCTTTAATCTTAACTGACAAACATGTACATTAAGATCCTTAATACAGGAAACAGTTCATAAGTACACTGTAATGTTGGTAATGGTCCTGTCCCTTCTGACATCATATTTTGTTTTAGTTTTTAAATAATCCCATACTTTGGATAAATGTTGTTGTTCAGAGAATATCTAGTAGACAAAGACCAAACTCAGGTCAACAAGTGACCTTTCAAATAAGTAGGAATGTATTAATGATGGGAAATCAAAAGAGCAGTTGATCACAAGAAGCCAAAGTGATTTCCATGAATGTGTTTTTAACCTGACTTTCATGACTGTAATTTTTTTTTAAAGCCAAAGTCCATAATTGAGAAGTATAGTGAAGTTTATGGAAATCTTCTCTCTACTTATTAACCATGAAACACTTGCTTGAATTTAGATATGGATATAAGATACTTTTAAATCCAATAGTGCATTTTGAGCTGATCTCAAGGACTCAGCACAGGCTTAAATGTGTTTCTTAGTTGTTTGGAACAAGAGAACAGTAAAAGAAAAATAAAAGCATAGAGAAAGAATTATTATGATGATAATTAACCACAGGACCTGTCTTTACAGGCTAAATGTTATGCTGCTAACTTACGAAGAGGTAACTTAGTAGCAGAGATTACTAAAACAGTACATTCAGCAGATACATATGTTCCAAGTACATTTTTTTTTAAATATATAGTCTGTTGAAATACATAAAATCCTGAAAACAAATTCACTTCCTAGCCAGAGATTAATAAGACCATAATGTTATTTGTATTGTTACACTTCTTAACTTAAGCAGCACACAATGAGTTTACACAGGCACTGAACAATCTCTTCTTAAAAAGGTTTTATGAAACCATTTGTAAACATCCACAGCAAAGTAAAGCTCAGTGGATCCATCAGCACTGTATTAGCTGTATTTGCATGTCATAAAAATACAGGTACTCGTTTAGTGGAACCTGATAACTTCTGTAAAAAGAGAACACGGTTGGTTATAATTAAAAAAGAAAGAACAACCAGACCACTGGGGATTTATCAGCACTGTAAAGTTAGTATGACTGGTTACTATAAGAAACTTTAATTAACCATTGATCACACTAAACATTTTAATGATCACATATGTATTGTGATGTACAACATGCAGAACTTCTTGAGGCATCAGAAAAAATGTATAGAAACCAGAGTGTCAAATGTCCCATTAGTAATAATAACTGCTCTTCTACTACATTTATTATTTAATGTAGGGATATGGAATTTATGAAGCCAACTGAGATTAAAATGTGAAGTACTTTGCAGATTATGGAAATGCTGTAATGACTTTAAGCCGTCAGCCTAAAATGATAACTTTTAATACTGGAAAACACATTAAAAAAACCTGGGAAATAAAACAGTAATACTATTTTTTTTTTTTTTTAATTAAAAATAATCTTATGATTACCTCTTCTATTGCCTAAAAGAAGGTGATGCATTCGCCAAAGAGCCTAGCCAGAAAGGTACTGTTCTGAAAGAAGGCATTGACTTGTTCACTCTTAATATAAAAGTTAGCTCATTGGCTTGGAGTGTCTTATCTTGAAATTAAGGTAATTATGTTTCTCTGTTAGCTTAACATTCCAGATGACCTATGATTATAAATAATTTCCATCTCTAAATTCTGTATTTTAGCTGTAGGAGGAGTTGAGATCCTAATACAGATCAATGGTATAATGTCTATGTATAGTGCCTAGATTTAAAAATCTGTTTTAAAAAGCCAATTGGTTCTAGCTCAGTAGATTCCTAAAACTGATGGATAGAGAAAATGAGGTACTCTGAATTACCCTCTCCAATAAATACTGAAGGCTTTTTATACCTCTCTAACTTCACTAGGAGATTAGCTGGTAAATTTAGACAGCTAATTCAGGTGTCTGAAATATGGTGAAACGAATAGCCCCTTATGCAGCCTCCTATTTGTGCTGCTGTGTCTGGCCATAACAAAACTGGTTCTTCATACTTCCAAGTTTTCTTAGAATGTTTCAAGCCTTTACCTAAGAGATAATAGTGAATATAAATACTCTGATAATTTTGTACTCCTTATCCACAGAGGAGTAAATGAGACCAAGTTCTTAATTACTGTAATGTGAAAAAGCCCATAAAATACCCAAAACATTTATAATACATCAGAAGTCCTACAGATAGTTCTTGGTGTTTCAGTAGTAATTCTAGTAATGTATTGTATCATTCTGTAAGTTCTTCATTCTTACCGTTGCACAAAAGTAATCTAAGACAGTAGACAGTTCGGTCACCTTCTGCCACGATAGCATTTTGACAACACATTAGGTTGCTACTAATCTGCTTTGAACCATACTTGTAGATAATCTGATATTGTCTGTATTGTGAGATCGCAATCTTAGATAAAATACTACCGCTTAGTGACATGTCTATAAAATAAGATGATTAAAATATGATATACTGTGGTACACTATTTTCGTTATTGTTACATGTAAAATAAACCTATCTTTAGGCCTTCCAAATTCCTGTGTCTATCTGCTGAAATACAACTACACACAAGAAAGCTCTGAAATTTTCCTGCCATCCAGAGTTTTTAAAATCCCAGAGATAAACTTCCTCTCAAGTGATATACAGTGTTTACCTTGTCTGTAACTTGAAGTTATTTTCCAGACTTGTATGTCTTGCCTTAATTTAGAAAAACAGTTGACAGCGTACAAAACTGCGTGTATTTCAGATGCTGCTGAAGGTGAAGAAGGATGACAAAATATGAGCTTCAATTCTATGCTCCAAAGGACTTGTCATGACCACCCCTTAAATTGTAACTTAGAACTTATTAATTCAGCCATAACTCACAACTAATATAATAAAATTTAAGTTGAAAATCTACAGGATCTTGCAGACTGTATCTAAGAGCCTTGCTTATTTTGATGCTTAGCTATCATCTTCGATTGTAGGGTTTCACTGTGTACTTTTTCCTCTTTTAATCTCTTTAAATATGTTTTGTCTAGTCTTGACACCAAACTAAATGGATGGCCTGCCTAGAAATCACAGAATCACAGAATCGTAGGGGTTGGAAGGGACCTCTGGAGATCATCTAGTCCAACCCCGCTGCCAATGCAGGTTCACCTAGAGCAGGTTACACAGGAACGCGTCCAGGCGGGTTTTGAATGTCTCGAGAGATGGAGACTCCACCACCTCTCTGGGCAGCCTGTTCCAGTGCTCTGTCACCCTCAAAGTAAAGAAGTTCCTCCTCGTGTTTAGGTGGAATTTCCTGTGTTCCAGCTTGTGCACATTGCCCCTTGTCCTATCGTCCGGCACCACTGAAAAGAGTCTGTCCCCATCCTCTTGACACCCGCCCTTTAGATATTTATAAGCATTGATGAGATCCCCTGACAGTCTTCTTTTCTGTGGGCTAAACAGACCCACATCTCTCAGCCTTTCCTCATAAGAGACATGCGCGATTCCCTTGATCATCTCTGTAGCCCTCCGCTAGACTCTCTCCAGCAGTTCCCTGCCCTTCTTGGACTGGGGAGCCCAGAACTGGACACAGTACTCCAGATGCGGCCTCACCAGGGCAGAGCAGAGGTGGTGGATGACCTCCCTCAACCTGCTGGCCACGCTCTTTTTAATGCACTCCAGGAGACCACTGGCCTTCTTGGCCACAAGGGCATATTGCTGCCTCATGGTCAACTTGTCCACCAGGACTCCCAGGTCCCTCTCTGCAGAGCGACTTTCCAGCATGCTTTTCCAGGAAAATGCATGTTTACTTCCACTTCATTGAATGTCTGATTTATTGGATATAGGAGAACTTTAAAAAATTTAACGTGTTTATTACGTGTAATTTGTGTGACAGTACACTGTGAGTTTGATAATCAGTAGGAAAAATATATTATATTTACAGATATGACATCATATATTTTCTAAATTTAAGAAGACTGGATCATTGATCATTGATATTTTGAAAAGTGGTGGAGGTGTATGGGGAGACTGGGGAATGGGTTCCAAAGGAAAACAGAAAAGAGAGTCAGTATTTAACACAGACGGTTAAATTGATTAAGTGGTGAACAGTTTAAAAACTGTACAACCAGGTATGGTAAAGCAGTATTTGTCCCACCTATCAGAAAGCAAAGAAAGCATAATTTGGGCTTTTTTCATCTTCTGAACTGATTTGATTCTTGGAAGCCAAATGGTAATTGGCAGAATTTAATATTATCCAAGAAGACAATAGCCTCTCATTTTTGCTGTTACACCAAGTGTTCCTGGGCTAGGGGAACAGAAAAGGTCAGAGGAAGCAGAGATGACTGCTCTGTCTTAAGGTTACTTTCCTTCAGGAAATTCTCGGTAGATATCTTGAGTCATCCATAAATTTCTTATAAATGTTATATATTTCTTCCTGAATCATTTTGAACAGTTGTAATTAGGATCCCATATTAAACAGACTTCAGTAGATCTGACATTCAGACTATATAGCATTAACAGCTAGTCTCACGCATTTTAAAAAAATAAAATTTTGAACTCGTGCACCTACTACAAAGCTGTCTTCCCTTGACTAGGATTTTACCTAGTTTAGTTGCAAAGCGAGCAACTCATCTTTTCTCCTCACAGGGGAGATAAGGCTACTAAGAATGAATGCCTCATATCCTATCTCTTCTGTGTTGGTTCTTTGTGATAATTTCAGAATGACCCACATAGCATATAGGTATTACATGTCATATTCTGAGTGTAATTCTGTTTCTCCATGGATAACAGGTGTGAATCTGTGCATGGTACTTAACTTCTGGTTCTTTCAAATACCTTAAACAATTAACAGATTTCCTGTAACTTTTCAACCCATATGATAAAAGAGATTATTTCAGGTTGTAGGTGATAAGATTTTTTTTTTTTTAGTCCTGTTTTTATGGATTAGAATATGACTTTTGTTTTTGCATACACAATTTTCCAGATGAGGGAACTATGTGAGGCAATAGAACAGCCCTAGTAGTGGTGGCCATGCTGCCTACTCTGACCATCCGTCTCATAAAGGAACATGCATTTCAACTGATGTGGCAGTTTGGAGTGTTGCTCCTGCTGGAGGATGGGTTTGGAATAGAAAGGATGGAGGACAGTTACTGCTGAGGGAAGAAGGAGCAGTAAGGCTTTCCAGTACCACTAATAAGCAGTAATGATAGTTACTGCTCTCATCATCTAGAAGCAGCCTACTGCCTCCTGCCTGAATTTTTCATCACAGACTTGACAGAACAACTTTCCCGTTCCTCTCCTTCTGAGAAGAGCGGTTTCAGACACCCTTACCTGTACGCACGTGTAGACTTGCACAGGAGATGATGTGGGAGGAGAGTTAGCTTCAGAACAAAACATCCAGAACACCACAAGTAAGCAAACAGCTAGAGAGGAAGATTTCCACCTTCACTTATGTCTCCAGAAAACCTGACTGGAACATTTTCATGGACAGGCTGTGTCGTCTTATTCTTGCTAGTTAAAGCTGGCAGCTGAGCAATGAAGCTTTCTGTGGATGGAGTGATGAATCTCCAGGAGACACAGACTGACATTTAAACCAAGCCCGATCATAACACAGCTATATCACCACTGTCTTCCTGATTCTTCTCCATGTGTCATATAACTGTCAGAGTCATACCTTGTGTTAGTTTTGGATGGGAGGAGGCCGGAGGGCACAGACTGTGAGCGTCTTTGTATTTTTCAGAGGATAACTTCACAAACTAATGTATCTTGAAATAAAAATTTTCAATCCAAACTCTTATTAAGAAGCTGTATTCGTACATGACTTGCAGCTGTTTTTTTTATAAGACAAACATTTATAAGACAGTTACTTATATAGCATTTGCTAATTAAATATTCCCATAAATCACAGCAAGAAAATTTTTACAGTACACAGGACAGGATAAATTGAAACATGCAATTGAATATTGATCTACAGCCAAATAAAAATCTTTTAAATGTAAAGCCTTCACTTAATTTAGGCAGAATCAAAAATAACATCAATGGACCTGTTACAATTCTCCGAAGACCTTGTCCGGAAACATAATACAATTTTCATGCTGTCCGGTGATGGATCCAGTTAATGGAATAACCCTATAACCTTTAGTGTTCTTATTCATATTCAGGGGTAATATAAATATCATCTGTCCTTCCCTTGGGCTGTAGAACATTAGGCTTACCTCTTTCTTCAAAGCCCAGTGTGTTGTGGTTGCTCTATCTGTCTGATGCATTGATTATTTTAAAATAACTGGTGTTATTTTAGTCATAGAAGATTTCTTTACTAGACCTTCAGTGTATTAGGGACTGAAAATTGCATTTAAACTTAAGATACTGAATCTGTACCAGGGATGTATCAGACCCAGAGAAAAAATATTATTTATTTATTCAAGGAATTCTCCCTAGTAGATTTGTTGCTTCTAGTGTTTGCTCGTGTGGGGATTTCTGAATTAGAGTTCAAGTAATCATACTCATTTTCATTTCATGAGCGGTCTACCTTTTCCATAAAGCTTCCTTGTACTGAAATTCCATATAAGAGTCTAATTTATAAAATCTATGGAGAATTAATATAAAATAAATATTTGCATAGCTTTTGATTTACTGGCTTCAGCTTTCACATGATTCACATTTTACACATTTAATAGCAGGTTAAACTGTAAATCAGAGTATCCTCTGGATGGAGGTCTGCGGGGTACTTGCTTTCTTGGGAAGTTTAGGGGGTTCAGCACTTGTGCCCTGTAGTTCCTAACTGCAGTCTATGAGCAGAAGGGCTACTAAACAACTGGAGCCTGTCTAGTAAAGGGGGTTCAGCTAGAGGTTTTCACTAAAGGCTGTAGTAAGTATCTGAGAAATGAACCCCAGTCACTTTTTTTATTCAATAGTCCTCCATCACTACATTATCCTTCCAGGAATGCCAAAGCAAGTATACCCCACTCAGGTTTAATGGAGGTAAGCAGATCTGTCATTCCTTACCCACAGCTGCCAGTCTGGCTTATGTGTACTCGTAAAGCTAAAATGCAGCACAAAGAGACAGGCATGGGAATCGGGCAGAATGATGAGCTTGACTTAAGCCAAGAGAAAACTCTTAGCTATCATACCTTGTTTTGGAAGAAAAGTAAATGTGTCAGAACAGACATTAATTTCAAGAAGGAATTTTAAAATAAGAGGGCTGAACTTCAGGAAGAAATGCAGAGAGCAATGAAATACAGGATATGGGGAATGAAAAGTTGCAAAGGGGGCCAAGATACATAGTGCACTTGTACGGTGATTAAGATGAAACAAGTATCAGTCTTACAGCGATGGTGAGTCTTCCTTGGAATGTCCTGTTTTATATGTGCTTAAAAGAAAGTGCTGATGGTGGATGCAAAGGAAGGTATCAGTGTTTTTTTCCTTCACCCAGGCTTCTCACACCACCTGGTGGGTAGCTCAAACCAGAAAATTGAAAACATCCTAAGGAAAGTGTGGCCATTGAAGGGGGAGAAAAGAAGAAGGGGATTATGTGATCCTTGATGATGAGGGGGTTTTTTTTTGGACACAAGGATGGCTACATATTAATTTCTTTTCCTAAATTCTGTGAAATTTATAGGAAACCTTACGGGTCCCTGCAGGGAAAATGGTTACTTACGTGTATCTGTATCTGAGGATCTTTGTATATTAACTTATACATTTTTCCTATCTTATTCAAAGAAGCTTTCTAAGAAGCATATTGATTCATTGGGCTGTTTGTTTGTTCCAGTTCACGTATAAAAACAGCAGGTTTGAAGCAGGACTCCTCCGTGTTTCTTCTGGAACCAGTGAATATATAGCAGCCAAGCACTCAGACTGCACTGCAGTGATGAGTGTATTACTAGATATGTAATGGTCACAGCCTTTCGGTACCATCAGGTTTTAATAGTTGCTGGTGCATGTAGTGTGTAAAATAAAGTGTATGGCTATGGTTCTGTGCACGTCTCAAATATATGCCTGCTGCCTTTATGTGCAGTAAAATAGAGATGAGAAAGGGAAGGTAATGAACTGGCAAGCTGTCTTTTGGGTGGCTAATAGAGAGAGCACAATCTAAAAGAACAAGTTTAGAATTAGATGCCAGAACAATCTGTGTCTTTGTCCTCAGCTGTGTATTCACAGTTGACCTCATCCTTAAAGCGCTTGTTGTTGCATTCCCAGACCTGTAAAACATCTGTAGTTGTGCTTAAGCTTTTAAGCTGAAGTCAGTAGGATCACTCACAGGCTTGAAAAATTAGACTACTTATGAGATTTACTGGATTGAAAACCACGGGTTCATTGCTTTGCAAGACTTAACTATCCCTCTTTTATCAGACGTGTCATATCAAATCAACTTGCTGTTGATGTCAGCAAAAAATAGCCTTTCTGACATTGGACAGTAACACGTTTGCTACCCTGCTTTAGCTCTAGCGGTAAAACTGAGACCGTTGGGCTCGTTTACAGTCAGGATTGAATTTGTCTGTCCATAGCCCTCCGAACAGAATTAAAGGGCTATGAGAATTAATTAGCTGATGCCTGTCACATCCTTTGAAGATGAAAAATACTTTCTAAGTGATACTGTGGTCACCATAGCAGTCCTTACCTTTGCAAATGATTACATGTAATCAAAATGTTAGAACCATGAAGAACACCATGATAACTGTATTTTCTTGGCAGAGAAAATACATGGTTGTATGATGACAAGGGTTACTGCGATGTTGTTCTCCATCTCTTCTGAATTCAGTGTCAGTAGCAAAATGTATTAAGCACAGGAGTAGTTATTTTTCCTTCTGTGTTCCTAACAAAAATTTTAGGTGACTGAAACAGGAAGGGAAAGTTAGTACTCACTGTGCTCTGGAGTTTTCTTATATGGAGCATTTCAGGAGTGAGCCTCATGGTTCTGGGAAAATGACCACAGTCTATAAAGACAGATTATCCTGTTACAAATTATCCTCTTTATTTTAATGTTTCTAGAATCAAACTGTATTTAACATGATGTATTAACAAAGCTAGATTCTCAGGGACTGTGGGCTGATTTATGAGGTTTTGTTCTGATATCCTGGCTCTGTGAGCCTTCTTTTTGCACAACTTTGGCTTCATAACCCAAACAATGCAGAAAAATATTTAAAGAAAACAAACTGATGAAAAATGTGAGAGTCCTTTACAGCATCAGGATTGTCGAGAAATGGGCTTCACACCTCTTGCTGAAACTTTAAAAATGTATTCGTGGTATGGTATCAGGCAAAATTCTATAAAGGGAGAGATGTGCACAGTGTACCTCTGTCTTGGAGTCCTCTTGTTGCCAATTTACATCACAAAGGAGTGCTTGAATACAAAGGAGTGTTAGGTCACAATTTAAAGTGGCTCTTCAGTCCCTATAGGACTAGAAGATGTGAGCCTGCCTTTGTCATATCCTGAGCAGGGGTGGAATTCACATCTGTATTTGATTTTCCATCCATTCCTCATTCCACCTATCTGAGACTAAGTAGTGCGTCCTAAGAGTTTTCACTTCCTTTAAAATAATAATGTAAAAATATTTGGAGTGAAAAAAGGGTAGGGTTTTACTCTTCTTATAATACTGTGCATCTGTACGAGATCCAGACACAAGGAAATCCTACAGACAAACTCTGCAGGGCTGTTTGTAGGCATAGGCTAAGCCGGCAGAAAGCCGTTATTCCCATCCCTACTGTGAGTGAGAAGAGGAGGACTGGGGCAGTCAGATGGTCACTGCAGCTTGAGCTCTCCCTCTCCTTTGCAGCTTCACGGGCCCAAAACTGACCCCATAAGACTCTTTTTGTGGTGAGTAGCTTGCCCTTTACCATGACACTACTGCTTGGTTTGTTAGAGTTTTTTTTTTGTAGTACATGCTATAAAAATCAATTTTGCTTAAACTGGTGAAAATTCTTGAATAAGATCTAAAAGCAACTATTTTTTCCTATTGCCCTCATAACAGAAGAATGTAAAGCCAAGACTAGTTAATGTCCTTGGTTTTATTTCCAAATAATATATGCTACTCATGTATTAGACTTTAATCCCAATAGGATTAAGGTTTAGAAAGATCTGCTATTACAGAGTGTCTAGCTAAGGCACATAATTGTTGGTTAAATGTTACCTTCCTGTCTACATTGACTCTGTTTCTCTTACTCTCTAGACTGGCAAGGGCTTGACTTTCAAAAAAAACAGGTGAAGCAAATGAAGCATTATTAGAAAATAACGTTCTGAGAAAATTTATTTCCTCAGTCTTCTAACTTTTTTTAATAAATTATGGACCTGTTTTTTTTTTTTTAAATTTATTAACTGCATAATAAACAACCAACCACACACAAACAGTATGAATAAAGCCTGCTGTTTCAGTAGACCATGTAGTCCCTTTTAAAATTAATTTGTCAGTACATTAATAATTTTTTGTTGGTGTATTTAATTGGTGTTTTCAAGGCTCTGAAATACAGAATCCATGAAATAATGTTATTAAGAAATCTACCTTTTTAATGTTTTATTAGTTTCTGATATTGTAGGTACTGTTTCTTTTTGATGGGTTTGGGCAAAGATTAAAAAAAGTTCACTCAAAATGAGCTTAATGGCCATGTAAAGATTTACCTCACATGAGCTGTATCAATTACAGAAATTCTATCAAAACCCCACTGATTATTAGACCTGAAATTGATTTCACACGCAAAGTTGAAATAAATCATTGGTATTGTTTGCCTTACAGATTTTCAGGAGTGACTGAATTTTTTAAGAAATGCTACTCAAGTATAATTCTAAGTTCAGATAAAATCTGCACTTAATTTCAGATGCTTTCCATTCAAATGCTAGACAGGTCTTGCATTTTATGATTTTTTTTTTTTAATTATTATTAGTGATTTAATTGTNTAATTATTATTATTATTATTATGTTGAAAGACAATCTGAGTTATTTCTGTTGTTAAGTACACAAAGTGTTGCTTTTTTAATAACCGTTATAACTGTTATAGACTAAAACCATTACAGGATGCTATTCAATTTTCTTATAACTGCAAGTGCTATAGTATGCATTTCTGTCTTGCAGTCACTGTTGTGGCTATGCTATAGTATAAAATTAGATTGAGTAGGTATATTTAAAGAAATTAGCTTGTGTACTGGTGTACAGGCAGACAGTGCGATAAACAAAATTTTTTAGTGTTTCAGGCAGGTCCTCATTTTGGTTTCCATGTTGCCTACTTTGTTTACAGTATTCCGGCTAGCTAATTTAAAACTAGCTTAGATATGTTGCTCTATTATAGGTGGTAACAAAGGGCAGCCTGGTTATTCAATATGATTCTCTTTTAAGAGAAGTGTAGGACCAGAAGTTTCCTGAAAATTACATTTATATACTGACAAAAAGAATGTAGAACATCTGAAACTCCACAAAGAAACACTTTTAGCCTTCTCAAATCTTACATGAAATGAAGGAAGGTTCTTGTACCAGTCCAGGCAGAGCAGGGCTCATATCTACTTTAAGAATGGTAAGCCGCCTTTGCCACTCATCACATGTTCATAGATAAGCTTTAATGGAAAATGAGTTTGCAGTTGTATGATTATGAAGCCATAACTGTAACATCTCAGAGCTCTATCATAGAATCATGGAACAGCCTAGGTTGGAAGGGACCTTGAAAGATCATCTGGTCCAAACTTTCATGGGAAAGAGAGCCTAGATGACATTATCTAGCACCCTTTCCAATTGCATCTTGAAAACCTCCAGTGATGCATCTACCACATCCCTGGGGAGTTTGTTCCAGTGAATGATTGTTCTTATTGTATAAAATTTCTTTCTTATGTCAAGATAAAACCTTTTCTGGTGCAACTTGTACCCGCTGCCCCATGCCTTCTCCGCGTGGCTCCTTGTGAAGTGAGAGCCTCTGTTCTCTTTGTAGCCACCTTTTATGTACTGGAATACTGTAATGAGGTAACCTCAAGCCTTCTCTTCTCCAGGTAGAAAAGAAAAGAACTCCTTCAGCCTTTCCTCATAAGGCAGGTTCTATAGCCCTTTGATCGTCAGGTCTGATGATCAGATCCTTTCCCTCAGGTCTGATACCATGTCTGTTTAAATCACTGCAACATGTCAGGTAAGGCTGTGGTTGTGCCCCTTCAAGTGGAGCAGGGTACCAAGTAAGTGTCCAAAAATGTTTATCAAAGTGTTTTCCTCTGTCCCCCCCTGCCATCTTTGTATTATTTGTGTATCATGTTTTTAATGTGTGTGCATGTATGTTTCTGGTATTCTCCATTTGTCAAGCCCCTCTTAGCAGCCTTTTCTCTACTGTAGGGCTATGGTGCCATCATAGAAAGTTTTTATGTCTGTGTTCCAGGTAGAAGTGTAAATGGTAAACCTGTTGACATCCATGGTTTAAGATAGTGTACACAGTGGTGCCCAGGTGACAGGACTAGAGGCAATGGGTACAAACTGAAACACAGGATGTTCCCTCTGAACATCAGAAAACACTTTTTTACCAGGGTAGTGACCAAGTACTGGCACAGGTTGCCTAGAGAGGTAGTGGAGTCTCCATCCTTGGAGATATTCAAAAGCCATCTGGACACGGTCCTGGGCAGCCAGCTCTAGATGTCCCTGCTTGAGCAGGGGTGTTGGATCAGATGACCTCCAGAGGTCACGTCCAACCTCAACCCTTCTGTGATTCTGAAACTCTGTGATATGGTGGTGAGAAGATTCTGATTAAAATAGATGCACCACATCCTAATGTAACATGAGTGAAAACTTAGTCAGCTGGCCAAAACTTTAGGCTGTTGTAAATTCTTTTGTGATTGAATTTTATGCCTTTTCATTCATTGCTCTGCACACAATTGATAAAATTACTTTTGCTCTCTAATATTCACTTTTCACCTAAGGGAGGAAAGGAAGGTCTTCATAATAGTACATTCTGTTTGAAAGCTAAGGAGGAAGAAAACGGGGAAAAAAATACAGTCCTGTAGTAATACAAATTCAGGGATTTCAGTCACCGTGTCTAGAGTTTGGCTTTGATTGTGTTTAAGCAGAAAAGCAGATACTTGACTTGTACCATATGCATATCAGGAAAATGTTCCTATAGCAGACTCTAGGGGTAATATCGGATGTACTGGGGATAGAGGTACTGCTCAGCTGCATCGGCACTGCTTCTCCAGCCTGGGAAGGACTTGTCACAGTTTGAAATGTTTATGGAAGTGTAATGTGGAGAAAGAGTCATTTGCTCTTTAGCCAAATGAATACATTTGCCCTGGTAATGATTACTGAAACAATATATAAAAGAATAGTAAGCAGCATGTGAATAAAGTATTCTTTTGGAGCAAGTATTCATGGTCGGTAGTATGATCAGTAGAAATATGCAGTAAATGCTATACCAGATCTTCAAACTTAATTGCTTTTCAGTCTCACCTGAGGTTTTAAATCCTTTAGTTACATGGACAATTATTTTCTCCAGTATGTAGATAAATGGAAATGGGGATGCAATAAACATTGCAGCATTGAAAATATAGCACAAAAACATGATTTCAAATCTCAAACCAAACAGCTCTTTTCAGCCATTTGCCAGTGTGTGGAAGGTTACCTCACTCATTTTATTACACAGGTTAAGAATCTGAACATGTCATCTTCTTTTACCCAAAATGAAAGTACATCATGTATGATTTTTAGACTTTTCCTCTTTATTCTGTGAATCAAGTTAATTATATTGATAGTGTGGGAGAAAGCTTTGTGGTTTTTTAAATTGTTGTTGTTATTATTATTATTATTTGTGTTATTAAAGGATACCCCCAGCCTAGCAAGCAAGAGGACTCCAGAAGTCTTTATAGATATTTTGCAATTTTTAAAAGAAATGAAAGCTGAAAGTGCTACACATTAATTTACATATCACTAATCATAAGCAATAGCTATCTTATGTGTTACATTATGTATGCAGGTGAATCTATTTCTAAGCGTGAATGAACCTTGCATCCATAGTCCAGATCTGAGGTCAGTTACCACCTTTCTATCATCTCAGTTTAGTTTAGTTAAGAGGTATATAGATGAGATAATACAGAGGTGATGTCATTAGATGCTTGCTGATTTACAGCTTATTTTGGTGGGGTTATGAACAGATCAGCAAATTAAAGAAGCAAAATCTAACAAAGTCTGCCAAGGTTGGTATTTTGTATGAACAGAAGTGGTATGTCATAGGAAACATTGATAAAGAATATGAGCAAAACATATACTTATTCTATCTGGGACACGTATCTCAATATGACCAGTGAAAGCTGTACAAAGAACTGATCTCCTGATTCTTATTGTTTTCTCAACACTGGAAAAATATGAAGAAACCTAGATCGTATAAAGTAGTCAAGATTCTTCATAAATTGAAATGCCAAACAACTATATGTGTAATAAAATGTCTTTTTACTCAAATCCAAATATTTTCTATAGAGTTCATCTATTCCTTTTAAAATATATGAATATTTATATTTTTTTAAATAAAGATCTTATTTAAAAAAGGCTTTTTATTACTATCTGAGTTGATTTTTTTTCCCCAGGACAGAACATACTCAAAATAACTAAAAGTGGTGACAAATTTTGGTATTGCTGAATCTACATGACTTTTTTTGAGGAACACTCCCAGATTCATCTTTTAAAATGCAGAATTAAAATGAAGTTTGACAGTATATTTACATGTAGTGGTGTTTTAGAGTAAAGTGAAGCTAATACAAATGTCACAGTACTTATTAGGGAGCTGCTCAAAAGCAAGTACTACGGTTGTAACTGTAGGAGTTAGGCACCGTCCACTGTTTTGTTGCAGAATATGGGTTTAACCCAATGCCATAGCACAGTACTGGAAAATACAATTTGTAGCACAGATTTATGTCACCTCTTGGAAAAACTGCAGTGCTACTTTTGGCTTTGAACTGATCAAATTAGCTGGCAAGTTATCTCCAATTTAATTTCCTTAGTTACTGTTTTATGATGTCCAGATGGTTACGGAACATATCCTGAATGCTGTCTGGATTTGGACTTGCCAAGGAACTGCATGGAGATCAGCATCTGCTTCGTTGTACACGTTTGAGACTCTGCAGCCAGAGTGATAAAGAGATACCTATGTAGGAGAATGCACTAACCATGCTATGTAACTGCAGCCTTTTTCCAACAGCCCAACACAATGCTTCTACACCAGTATATTCTGGCACGTCTACTCAGATTTTGACAATCCTGAGCAAGTGCCTGAGCTGTTGAGTCACAGGGCAGAAGTGGTCTGGAAATAGTAATCCCTACGAGGTCAAGCAGCGGTGTATTAATGCAGGGCTTATAATTCCAGAACTTTGTACCTTCATATTAAATGCTTCAGCCATGAAGGACAGAGCCTGTGTGTTCTTTGTGTAGGCATGACATTTGTCACTTCAGTATCTGTTTTAGGTGATTAGTGTGCTATTGCTTAAACTATACCTGATTTTATTAAATCTCACTGTAACCAAAATAAATTAAGAGAGGTGATTATGTTTGTTTTTCTTTATTAGCAGCCTCAGATCTGCTTTTTGAATTTGTGTTCCCAGTGCTTAAAACCACAGTGCTGTCTGAAAACTATAATAATATTTTTTCCTTGCAAATGATTAGCCCCTTGCAGTTCTGTCTGTGGAAATATTTCTGGTCACACGACAACATGACTGTGCACTTTTCTTGCATTAAAGAATGGAATCCCGTAAGAGTCCTCTCAACATATTTTTTCATCTCGAACCTTTAATACAACTCCAGAAGTAGTCATTTTTGTTTGGCTAATCAAACATAGATTCCCATGAAATAATATCAATAGTGATAACTTTTTATTTTCAAGAGCCACTTCTGTTTCTTCCTGATGTCGGTCCTGAATCCAGATATAAGGTAATGAGAGATTTTTTGTTTTACAACTTTTTTTAGGCATTCTTAAGATACACTGGTAGCTTATTGGAGTTAACATTGTGATTAATATCAAGTGTTCGAGAAGTAGTAAAAATTCATAATAATGTATGCGTTTTCATAATGCTGTGGGATATGTACTGACCTCTGTTGGTTGCTGACATACATTTGAACATGGGAGGATTAATAATGCAGTCCCTCTGCTCCATTGACATGTCTGCTCTGAATCTCAGAGGCGGCTGCTTTTTCTGTAATAATCAGGATTATTTATAACCCAGTTATATTGAACAGCCATATATTCTCAACCTGAACTGCAGCTTATTAACCAACTGTACAGTCCAGGAATTTTAACTCAAATATTAATATAGTATGCTATTTGCTCAGGATAATTCACGTCATCACAATTGGACAGGTTCAATTGCTGCATCATAAATTCTGATTTTTATAGATTATTACACACCACATCGAGCTGACTGTTGTCACGCAGGATGTTGTCTTCTTGTCAATGATTTATTTTTTTTCCTGATTAATAGGCTCAAAGTTTCAAATCATGATATTTTAGAGATTGACTTTGTTTTACACCTTTACGTCCTACAGTTGAAATCTGACATTTTAGTGGAACTTGAGTCTCCTGAAGTCACTACCACCTATTCCTCACTGAAAACACCCTAAGACTGAACAGAGTATGATATATAGTTTATATGTAATAAATACATAATATGCATTCACAATGGAATGCCATATTATTAATTTAATCATACACATGTTCAAATAATACTAATATAGTGGATAGTACTACTGAGCAATAGTCTATGGAGTGTGAAAAGACTGGTTTCTTTAATGACCCTTGTCATATTACAGTGTATTGCAAGAATCTAGAGCATAAATGCAGAACACAAAGACTGAAGAGGTCAGATATTAATTAAACAGATAGTTCATGTCGGTCTATAAACAAATCCTCCTGCTTCTATGGAAAAGCCCAAGAAAATATTGAAATAATATTATCTTGTTGGTTGTAGACTTATTGTATTGATGTTTCCGCAGTGATAAACAGAGCAGTTCCAGTGTGTGACCCAGGTACTGTCGCCTATGTGATATTATAAATAGGGATAATTTTTGCCGGCACTAAAAACCTAAAGGTGAACTAAGGAGGGGAAGTGTCAGTATAGATACTCTATTACATCAGATGATTTTATGTTGACGCTCTGCTCACTTATTTTGAAGAATTATCATCTTGTATTCTTCAGAATTGTTTTATCTTCTCAATTATTTTACTGTTTATGATCTGCATAACAATATGCTGCAGCCGTACTCAGATTTTTAGCTCTACTCTGAGGTGTAAAATTAGGCCTTGATCACTTGTGGTCATAAAAGACTCCTTGGCACTTCTTAAAAGAGAGAAAAGGGTTAACCTGCTGAAGAATGGCTTGCTCTGCTAGTTAAAGCCTAGTCTGGGTAATTCATTGCATTTTACTTATCTAAAAAGAAAAAAGAATGGCCAGTTGTCTGTCCTGATAATGCCATAAAATGAGTGGTCATCTGTGTAAGAAACACCGTGTTTTCCCCAAACATAACTAATTTGGTGATTAGTGAGGAAACTATCTGTCCCTATAAGCTATTAATAAAAATTTCATAATGCTGTAGTGACAGTGCAATTTAAGTTATAAAACAATACGTTTATTTTAACTGATACAGATTGAGGGGAACTGTTTAGGAACATCCTTGTAACTCTAATTTGTGAATCTGGACCAAAAAGCGACATTGCTATTTGGAAGGTAAAGTTAAGTGTTGCTGTAGAATTTGATGCATTGGAGGTGGAGGTAGAGAGGGGGGTTGATATTCAATTAGTTGTATTGAAAAATACTGAAAGTATCTCTGAGTTAGTTTATTCTAAGATTAACCATGAATTGTAAAAAATGCATGCTTTGTTTTGTTGGGGTTTTTTTAGAACATTTAGTTATGAACATAGTCCAAAGTATACTTGAGCCTCCACCTTATGCACATAGATCCTGCACTGATAAGACGCAGTGTGACAAAATATGGATTTCCCCAGCGTATTTTGGTGTTAATAGGCTGAAGGGATTAGGATTTTTAATTATCTGTTGGAGCAGAAGTGTCATCATCAGATCAGTATGCTGACTCTTACAAATATTTTGTTTTCCGTGGTTCCTAAATCGGGCTTCAAGAGCAAGTCCGTGAGGGCGTCAGTATGGTTTGGACTGTGTGAAAAAAAATCAAGAAGTTTGCTCCCAATGACAAACTGTGTTATGAACTCCTACATTTGTGACTACTTTTATAGGATTGATTGGTTTCTTTGTACATCCCTTGGGGTCTGCCAGTTCTCAGGGAGAGGGAGTTCCTCTCTAGCAAGTTTGCCTCTGTCGCTCTTTTCTCTGTTATTTGTGTACTTTAAAATCTTTTTATTGTGTCAGGGAATCTAGATCTAGAAACTTGCCGTGAGTTCCCTTAGGGGAGATGTTGTTTGAAGGTTGGTTTTTTACCCTATTTTCCTTGCAAAGGGACCTAAAAGGTATTAGAAGACAGAAAGAGCTAGGAAATGGTATAGCTAGATCATCAATTTACCTGATCACACTCTGTAATTCCAGAGGGATAAAATGAAACTCCAGTTATTATCCTGGAAGCTGAACTATCTTTAGTTTGCAGGCACATAGTCCTTTTTTTGTTTGTTTAAAAAGTATTCATTTAAAAAGTAGTAGCCTCTTTATGTCATTAATCCCGCCCTGTGCAGACTGACTAGTCCTGGGGAATATACTGCCAGTAGACAAGTCTACTGCCTGGGCATAATTCCCAGCAGTAAAGCTGGCATTTGGCCTGCAGGAGTAGATTACTATGGATTGTTTCCCAGGAGCAGCTTTAAGAATTATGTCATTTGGCATCTGAACCGTATCTTTGGGAATACCCTCTTCATGACTTTCAAAATTCAGTCTGGATATTCACTCTGGACTTAACTTTCAGCAGAGTGCTCGTAATTCACCCCAAATCATTCCATGTTAGACCCATTTACTATAGTTGCAAACTTATGCAAAACTGTCAGTCCATGAAGGAAGAGTCGGGACCTGGTGATTGAGTGTTTTGGCCTTGGAGTTGAGGAAGCAAGCAGGTTAGTTAACACTTTAAGGATTCTTGCTTATTGTCCCCATCATTCATCTGAAATGAGTCTCTGCCTACACTATATTATAATATGAATTACAGATCTGTGCTTGGCATTTGTAATTAAAGCCTTTTTTTTCTTTGGTTTTTTTTTTCCTCTGTTAAGACCTGTCTTACGAATTTGTTGATGTTTGTAGGGAAATGGATCATTATGTTTTCAAGTATGTGAGTATTCTTTCAGACTTCTGCTGCGATTTAGAGAAGCATTTGAGCTGTCCCATCATTCAGCCAAACCTCTAAGCACATGCCTGAATGTCATTCATTTAAGAATGCATTAAGGTTAAGGATTTTTTCAAGTGCTTTGGTGAATTAATATTTTAATTTTTAAAGTAGAGGCTTGGCTTCTGGTAGGGGACTTCAGTTATTAATAGTAATAATAATAGTATAATGTTTTGCAAACCCAAAGCGATTGTGGTTTGATTGGGCTAACTGCTTCTAAGCAGAAGAAATGAGTTTCTGCCCCACTCTGGGCATCTTTAATAGATAGGACAAATAAAAAGCAGGAGGAAAAATAGTATTATCTGTACTGTATTATTGGGAAACTGCCATTCAAAGAATTTTAGCAACCTGTACAAATGACAAAGGAAGCATACATAGCAATAGAAATGACCCCTTGCCTTCACAATCTTCAGCCCCCAGCCATCCATTCATTTTCCCTCACTGCTATGATGTCCTGAAAACCAGTATGTGCCTTTTTCTTTAATTAACAGTCAGCTAAAAGATACAAGTCCCTTTTAGAAAGAAGAGACTTGTCTTTGACATCCTTTGTCAGATTTCCTGTAATTGGAAAATCTGGAATGGCTCTGCTCATGGGAGCTAAATGTTAAAATCCAAATTCACTCTTTAGCCTATTAAAAACCATCTCATTTTCTCTTCCCTCAAGCAGCATTGTCAAAATTTGCTCCCCAGGTGTCTGGATAGATGGAAGTTACAGCTGGTGTCTGTCCCGCTCTTTACATTGATGTTTGTATTTGTCCATCTGACTGAATGCCACCTGCTGCAAGGGCAAGAAGGTGGGATCACCCATTTCTGAACAATGTCTTTCTGCCAACAGAAGGTTATTCAATTAGGCAATCATTCCTGCTTAATGCTGGATGGGATGATGTCAGCCACCTGCACTCTCTCCCCCTCACTTTCCGCTTCCTGGGGACAACAGCCTTTTCTGTCCCTGGAGAGGAGGGGAAGGTTTTCAATCTGTTCTCTTTTTGCATTAGCTTTTGACTACAATTATTAGAGTCTGACATTTGTTTCCCTTTCTGACTGAGGCTATATTCAGTACAGACACTTTGTAGAAATATGAATAAGCATTTGATAATATATTAATGTTTTTGCACCCCTCCCTGTTCTAGTGGGCTGAAATTTTCTCTTGCTTGCCTCGACATGGGATTAAGAAATTTCACATGCTTTAAGGCATTACACTAGGATCACTAAGGGAAGAGTCAGAATTCTTAAGTGCAATGGCACTATGAGACTCTCCCTGCAATTTTGTATGCATTCATGTGTTGGGTTTTTTTTTAAAGATTTGTGTGTAAGGTTGATTTTACTAGAGTTATTCCATTTTAGAGAAATAGAAGCAGTACTTACCACTGTGGTCACTCTAGCTTCACATGCAGATACTTTTTGTAGAAGAGCATTCTCTTTGTTTTTTATTTAACTGAATGTGTGGCCTTATGAGTTTTCAGGGTGTTCTCTGCACTTTACATGGTGGATCTCATTTTGTGGAAAAAAGAACAACAACAACGACAAAAAAAAAGATAAACAAAAGGAATGGGGAATATCACCTGTTTCTTATAAACAAATAGACATGTTCCTTTGTATCCTTTCTTAAAACTTCACTAATTCATCAACAGTATGTCAAGCAGTGATCTATTCTGGAGTTTATTTTAATAAAAGTATAATGACAAATCTTATATTTATATCAGATTAGATAATAATTTCCTGAAATATATAATATTTATGGCATCTTGAAATCTTTACATGAATCTGGAAAATTGTCCTCGGAGCATGGTTATCAGAACAAAATTGAGTTTCACTCAACCCTCGTATGTCCCTGAGACCCTATTGAACCCAAGTGCCATACTGTTGAATTTGAAGTAATTCCATTTGGGTTTAAGTGAACTGAAGACAAGATTGAGTCTGTCAGATCTTATTTTAGGTGAAGGGCATAACTGAAATTATTTTCCTACTCTGGTAGTGTTTAACTTTTTATTTATTTCTTTATTTTCTTCTTGATGTAGTCTTCTAGTATCTTGAATATTTCATTTACGTAGACCCTGTTGTGACTGGAAAAGTGTCGAGTCATTCTGTTAAGTACTCTTTATTAATGTTTCGCAAGTTTTAAAAACTCGCTTTTTCAGTAGAAACACACGTTTTTCCAACCTGCATTAGAGCAGTGTTCACTGCTTTCAGATATACTTGCTGCCTTTGCTGTCTCCAAAGTATTTAATGATCTTACCCCAAATGAATGTATAAACAGTTTTCTGTTTAAACAGAATCAGTCTGTTTAAACAGATTCATAGAATCATAGAATGGTTTTGGTTGGAAGGGACCCTGAAGATCGTCTAGTTCCAGCCCCTCTGCCATGGACAGAGACACCTCCCACTAGACCAGGTTGCTCAAAGCCCCATCCAACCTGGCCTTGAACACTTCCAGGGATGGGGCATCCACAGCTTCTCTGGGCAACCTGTTCCAGTGCCTCACCACCCTCAGAGTAAAGAATTTCTTCCTAATATCTAATCTAAATCTGCTCTCTTTCAGTTTAAAACCGTTACCCTTCATCCTATCACTACACTCCCTGATAAAGAGTCCCTCCCCATCTTTCCTGTAGGACCCCTGTAAATACTGGAAGGACACTGTAAGACCTCCTCAGAGCCTTCCCTTCTCCAGGCTGAACAACTCCAGCTCTCTCAGCCTGTCTTTATAGGAGAGGTGCTCCGGCCCATGATCATTTCTCTGGCCCTCCTCTGGACTCACTCCAACAGGTCCATGTCCTTCTTACGTTGGGGGCCCCAGAGCTGGACGCAGTACTCCAGGTGGGGTCTCATGAGAGCTGGGTAAAGAGGCAGAATCACCTCCCTCGCCCTGCTGGTCACTCTTCTTTTGATGCAGACCAGGATACGGTTGGCTTTCTGGGCTGCAAGTGCACATTGCCTGCTCATGTTGAGCTTCTCATCTGACATCCCCATTCTCCTCAGGTCTGCTCTCAAGCCATCCTTTGCCCAGCCTGTATTTGTGCTTGGGATTGCCCCGACCTATGTGCAGGACCTTGCACTTGGCCTTGCTGAACTTCATGAGGTTTGCATGGGCCCACCTCTCAAGCCTGTCCAGGTCTCTCTGGATAGCATCCCTTCCTCAGGCATGTTGACTGCACCATGCAGCTTGTGTCATCTGCAAACTTGCTGAGGGTGCACCCCCTGTCCATGTCAGCAAGAAAAATGTTAAACAGCACGGGTCCCAATACCGACCCCCACTGTAATGTCAGCTGTCCCTGCTCTCCCTTTCATCCTGACCCGTAAGCTCTTGGTTGTCTCATCATCCATCCCCCAGGTGGAGCTCCATGCACTCCAGCTGGTGACTGAGATACGGGGCGACACCCCCTCCTCATCTGCCTTTCCTAAAGAGCCTGTATCATTCCATTCCACCACTCCAGTAATCAGAGCCATCCCACCACGTCTCCGTGATGCCAATAAGATCATGGCTCTGCAGGCATGCGTACGTCTCTAACTCGTCCTGTTTTTTTTCCCATGCTACATGCATTTGCATAGTGGTGTTTAAGTTGTGTCCCCAGTTGAAGATGATTTACTGTCTGGAGTGGCTGGAATTACTTTGTGCTGCACTCCAGGTTCTCTCCTGCTGGCCTGTGATCCTTCTTCAGGCTCTGGGCATCTATTGCTGGCACTGGCACCAAACTGGTAGAAGTGGGATGGATTGAGATTCCCCTCCCCCAGCAACTTCAGTTTAAAGCCCTCTTCATGAGCTTGGCAAGACTCCCCTTCTCTGACAGATGGACCCCATCAGCCCCCAACAGACCTGGTTTCTCAAAGCGAGTCCCATGGTCTATGTAGCCGAACCCCTGTCTGTGACATCAGTCCTATAACCATTTTTTGACTCGACAGATTCAACTGGTCTTTCCGTTTGAGTGAGAGGAAATAAATCTCCAAACCAAATAAAACTTCTCCAAACCAGAGGACATCACAAGTATTTTGCCTCAAAAATTATGAATGTAAAAAGAGACTGGGGGGAAAGAGAATTGCAGAATCATATAAACAGTGAAGATGGAGGAGAAACTTAATTCCAGGTGGATAGGTGGAAGGTAGCTTGGAGATGAAAATAACTATATGCAACTATTGAGTTGAAACAGGGATGAAAAAAATATTGTAGTAAAATAGAGCAATTGAATCACTGCAGAATTAGCTACTAAAATACTCATCTTGCTTTCAAGGCAGAATAGGACTTGCAAAAGGTGTTTCCAGACCACATTACTTAGTAAACATGTTACATTTTCAGCTGGACCATTGCACTTTGTGTTTGATGACTTGACACCATAATTACGTCTCTGAGGTAACATGGAGGTGATTTTTACTTCTTAAATGGTATTGTAGAAGAAGAAGGTTGCACTGTCCTAAGGAGCTTAAGATGCCATTTAATTCTCAGACTGATGCACAAATTTCTCCAAAGGCATGTAGTTAGTGGCAAGCCACCCAATGCAAATATCCTCTCGAAGGAAAGTTGACCCCTTGAAGAACTCTTGACAAATCTTCCTTCAATACTAGAAATTAATAATATGGGCCAACTCTGTTTTCAGGACAAGAATTTTCTCAGTTGAAATAAAGATAAGAAACTGAGTTAGCCTTGCTGTCAGTGGCAATGCTGAATTAGGTCAAGGATAATATTAAAGCTGTTGCAGTAGTACAAGGGCTCATCTTCCCAGCACTTACGGAATATTAATATGTATCAGTTTAGAAAATTAGCAAATTATACTTGGAACAAGCATTTATTTGACATTTACATTTGTACAACTTATTGTTGTGTGTTGACAGAAGTAAACTAGACTGATTATAAATATCTGCTTTTAGCTTTTTAAATGTGTTCAAGATAGGAGTCCTCATGGAGATCCTCACGTGCACACAGAGTCTGCAACTACAGACTGAAGGATGAGCCCAAAGCCCAGTAAGCCCAGAGATTTTCAGCCAGGTAGCACGCTGACACTCAAGGGCAGACTGGCCACAGCTGGCCACAGCTGTGTGATTGGAACAAAGGTGGTGGAGCGTTCTGTGCTTAAGCTTCCTTTGGAAAATTGCACCTTCACAGCAGGACAGACATAAAATATGGGTCACATCTGTAATTCATATAAGCCAGTGTGCATCAGTGGAGATGTTCTATAATGGAATTAGCCTTCAAAGGGAGATGTCAGCGGTAGGGATCATAAAGCCCTCTGTTATACATATGAATATATATATGTGTCTATATATATAAAATCAGTAATATGCAATTTATGTTGAAAGTTAAGTTTGTTCCTAATAAAAAGCCATAGAAATCTTGATGCTGCCACAGATAAGTATATGGCCAACAGTGTTTAGCTTTAAACAAGTAAACCTCTGTTTTGATTTACACTTGCAGCACTCAAAATGGCAGAATCAATTTGTTCAAAAACTGGTAGAACAAATTTGTTGTGGGCTATGACCTTGTATGCTGAGCTTCATCCCAGAAGTATTTTTTTTCTTTATGTTTGAATTATAAATCTTGGAAAAGCAGGTTTTATTGCAGAAGTATTGACATAGCTTTAACTGTAATGGTGTGGCTATAATTTTGTTAAACAGTAGGTATATGTGTTGCTAGCTGTTAACTAATATTTCTTAAATAGTATCTCTTAAACAGAGAAGCCAAAGAAAAAACTGCAGGGGCAAAAAACAGTAAAGTAATTGATGTGAAGAATTAATATAAGGGCAAAAAACTACTATAGGAATGACACAGGATGAAAATTATTTGGACAGCTGAAATTGTTAAACATATACGTGGAGATAAGCATACATGGAGGTTTATGGGGTAGATGTTGCATTTTCTGTGTATTTCAAGACTCAGTTTTGTTGAGAGAACACAACAGCACTCTAATTTTGTAATAAATAAGATTATACAAGGCAATAAAAGCAATTATTGTGGCTAACTGCCGCATGACTTAGAACAGAATTTGAGTGCAATTTGACTAGGTACTACACTGTATCTGTGCTTGAAAAAAACCCTGTTCTGCCTTTTTTGGAGGAAACATGTGAAGTGCTGGTTATCCTATGTAGCATAAAGATACAAAGATGTCTGATCCTGAATTATTCGCTTAGGGCGAATACTTGTTTTCACCTGTGGTGCACTCTCTTAAGATTCACATATATTACTGGATGTTCAGATTTAAACACACTGAGAGCAGCTGAGGTTTTTGTTGCATTCATGTTTTCATTCATCAACTATCTTTTTTTAAAAAACTTAATTAATTAGAAAATAATTTAGGCTAAAGTTGCTACCAATTGCATATAATTACTTAATAAAGATGTACCTTTGTGATAATCAAATAAATTCTCCACAAAGAGTCATAAGAGCTGATGTCAGTATGATCTTATGTCAACAGAAAAAGAACCTAGTTAAAGTATATCTTACTTCAGTGGGCCCGCATTTTAATTGAAATATGAAAGGATGAGACTCTTTAAAAACCTAGGAAAGAAATAAGCATCTGCGTTGAGAGTGTTCTCTTTATTAATATCAAATCTGTAAGTTGGTAAGCATTCCAAGGTCATTATTTATTGAGTGATACTTGTTACCTGAAAAAAAGAAGGACATTTTAAAGGCACATTTTCTACCTAAGACCAAAATGAAAATCTAAGACCAAACAAATTAAAATATTTGTGATTTTTCACAGAATCACAGAATGGTAGGGTTTGGAAGGGACCTTCAGAGATCATCTAGTCCAACCCCCCTGCCAGAGCAGGGTCACCTAGAGCAGGTTGCACGGGAATGCATCCAGGCGGGTTTTGAATGTCTCCAGAGACAGAGACTCCACCTTTTTCACCTTTTCAAAAGTACTAGAAGATTATGAAGGATAAGGTACAAGCAGCAGATATGGCTGTGGAGACAGTTTTCTGGATTAGCCACGCTCTTATTTAATGTGTAATCACAGGCTTGTGTTGAGGACAGGCTCCATATTTTTTTCAGAAATGCAGTATTTAATATGAAAATTTGGTAAAACTGCTTTGTGTTTCATCTGGGTCCAGGTGTTTTTCTAAACCATCTTTACCCAAAGTGGATTAGCTTTTATATTTAAAATTAGTGGTCTGTCATCTCTCTACATTTATATATACATATATATACACACATAGGATATGGACTCCTGAGGGAGTATGTAAACAAGCATCATACTGGATGAACTGTTCTGTGAATATCCACAACTAACATTTACAAGATGCCCTCTTAATTGCTGGTTTTCTGCTCTTTCCCTGTACCTGCACTTTCTTGATGGTAGTCAGGAGTGAAATTGGAGGGTTTGCCATGGTGAGAATCTCTCTGTGTTTATATTTCTGCACATGCTTCAGCAAATTCTGGCCTGTTTAGCCTTTAGACCTTATCAAATTCTATTCTAACATCTTACCCTCCCTTTTGTGGTGTCTCATAGCAACTCAGCAAAACTGTTTCTGTCGCCTCCCTGACACCTTTTCATCAGCGTGCCTTCTTTCTCTTTCATCATTTCCTTTATTTTATTTTTTTTTCTGTGTCCATGGTCTTCTGGCATTGCTATTGACCTTTTACAGCAGAACACAAGGGCAATTCTTGAGCTTTTCCTGTCCTTAGTGACCACTAAATGTGAAAAAAAGAACTGTTCTTACTTCCTAACGCCCTGTGTTGATAACACAGCAAGCTAACAAATCTTTTAAATCGCAACTTTAAGGTTCCATTGGTCTGGGAAGTGAGCATCCTACAACATTTAAGTACAATCTTATAGTATCATCAGCTCCACTGAATTCTCTGCTCGAGGCAGTCTGATACGTTCTGTCAGCTCAGCAGCATATTGTTTGACTTGCTCTTCAGTGCAAATCTAATGGGGATTAATGGCAGCAAACTCAAGAGTACCCAGGGGCTTGTTCACCCTACTTTGACTCCGAGCAGCTCCCTAGAATGCTGAGAAAAGTGCTCCAGCTTAGGTTTGTCGTAATGTCAGTCAATTCACTAAAAAGTGCCTACTTTAGGGAACCCAATATTACAGGACAAAAAAGGCCTTGCTAAGGGTGAAGACACTTTTTATGTCTTTCTAGTACCTAGTGCACACTTAGAAATTCTGTGAAAATTTTGTCCCTGTGGTGCCACAGTGCAATCCTTCACTCTGTTTAGCAGACTGTCCCTCTTTTCTGCAGGTCCATAAGTAGCATGTGTGTAATTGGTTAGAAAACTCGAAAGTTTCATTTCTTATCATTTTCACAGGAATATGAAGTCAAGAAATATATTTTACTGAAAAAATGGTTTGAGGGGATGTTTCATTGGTGAAAAATGAATTAAAATAATTTTGTTTCCATTTGTGTCAAAAGAGAAGCTTATTCTTCCAATCCAGAATGCATCAAGGTGCCTTATTTGACTTCCATAGGAATTTGACTTCCATAGGACTTCCTATTAGGAATGTAATTCCAGACTCCTTATTTTTAGCTCAATGTCCTAAGTGAACAACAAACGCTACATCCTAGAACACAGTGTTCTTCTCCTCCTCCCCTTTCCTCCAGTATAGACTATACATCTTTAATTTAGAAAGCTGCCATGCAGTGTTAACTCTCAAGTTCAGTTGTTACTACTTGTGTGGCTGCTCTGTACTAATTGTGTTGGTGCAGAAGAATGTCCCCAAAGTAAGTGAAATCACACATGACATAGTATGACAAAGACCCCCTTGTGTATCCAAGACTGATATCTGAATGCAGGAAGGTTCCAACCTCCTCTAAAAATCAATTCTTATCTCATAGAAACATTGCACTGTTAAAATAAGATTGGGTTGCAACACTTCTTTCATTGCAAAGCAATACTCCTAATTATAAACGTTTATTACTGTGCAACTTCTCAGTTAGAAGATTTTAGTTAATGCATGTTCTTTGACACTCTGATGCTTCAGAAATCATCCCCAAAAGTTCACCACAGATCATAATATGTTAAATGATATCTGAAGCCTGTAGAAATGGAAGTTTTTTCAATGTAGAGGACAAGTCTGTGCTTTTTATCTAGTTTCATTCTTGCTCAAGTGGGTTTTATTTTATGAAGATGTTTATTGTATTTATTTTTCCTTTACCTATGATAAATTATTTTAAGTGTCTACTCTGGAAGTCATGAAGAAGGAGATGGATAGACACACATTAATTCAGAGTTTTTTAGACATGTTGTATTAAAATACTACTACTATGTTTATCCATCACATTCGATTGTTAAATCTGAAGTATTGCCAAATTTTAAGACAATATCGAACACTGTAACTGTTTCTGAAGCATGAGTTCCTAATTTTATGCGCTAAAACATCTAACGTATCAGTTTATAAATATTCATTCATCAGTTAAACAGCTGGTCTCTCTCTCCCTCTCTTTTTTTCCCTATTTTTTTTTTTAATATACATTTGTGAGTTTTGCATGCTTTTTCTTCTTGGAAAACATGCTTTCCATCAAAGCAAAATCCTTTTCATGCCAACATACCTAGTTTGAGAATTTTTCTGAAATCCAGGTTGTAGTGTTTTGATGAAAAAAAGAGCTTCACTCCCCTACTATGAGGGAGATGCAAGATCAGATTCTCTTTTCAATTGTTACTAAATGTAATGATGCAAGATCATATTCTCTTTTCAACTGTTATTAAATATAATGATTTTATTTTAAAAGTATTCATTTTTATAATGATTCATCAAATTTTAAATGACTCAAAAATAGCTCGCTACAAGAATAGAATGATCTGAACAGCTTCAGTGAGGGCAACTGAGAGATATTAACCCCAAAATATTTCAGACTGGATGTAAGGGAGCTCTCACTTAGGATGTGAAAGACAGATAGATTAAGGGACCTGAACCTGACATTTGCCACTTACTAGGTGAGTCTTCTCACCTTCTCTGTGGTGAAAATCCCTCTGACTCTCTGTTTCATTCTGTTCTCTTTCTCTGCCTTTTTCTTTCTTTTTCCAGAAAGTCACATAAAAGGCTTTTGGTTTCATTTCAGCAAATATTTCCTACTCTTGATACCTCAGGAATAGCTGTTTTACAAAGAAAGATTTCAGCACTTAAAAATGAAGCACCATCTTTAAATGTAATTTAAAACATTAATATTATCAGATATTACATACATTTTACAGAATGCATTTGGAAATTATGTACATCTTTCATTTAACATTTGTTCAATCTCCAAAGTTGTATGTAAATATACAAATTGAATTCTGGTAAAACTTCATCTTGCAAGGAAAGCTACCTCTGACTCAAAAAAAAGGACAAAGTCTAAAATTTACCTTGTTATGAGAAAGGAAATTGAACAATTGTCCAAACTATGTTTTAGTTCTTCAGTCAATGGGGGGCAATCCATTGCAGATCATATTTATATAAGAGACGAGGATCACCTACGTTTTGTTTCTCTACTGTATGACACAGCTTGGCTAGGTCATTGTCTGATGAATTAAGGCACCATCTTGGTTCTTCACAGAAACTTATGTTTAGAGATATTCTGGAGAAAACTTAAAGCATGTGAAGGATACGGAATCTGCTTTCTAATCTCAGTCCAGGTGATCTGAGAGAAGACTCTGGATGGTGCAAATTGTTCTGAGTGCTTTTACATCTCCCTATTGTCGCTCTTCTTTGCCAAGTTCCATTTTACTGAATTGCTTGCCATGATTTACTGCTTTTGTTTACGCTTAAGAAAGCAAGGAGATGGGTCTGCTTGCAAACAGTGGAAAAGAGATGTAAGAATAACATTGTCTACAGTGTCTGCTTAGACTCTCTGATCAGTGTTCCTAGTTTGGGATAGCTATTCAGTTGCCAAGAGAGGTTGAGTCTTGAAGGACTTTTCAGAGTAAAGGTTGATCTGTAGGAAGGGACAGGAAGCAGTTCAGCCCTTTTATTGATTCTTGAAATTTTTTAGGAGCAGCCTAAGAAAGCATATGATAATTTGGTGCTATGTGTATCTGGACCTAATAACTATCTAACCTAATCTCTCACTGGTAAATGAGTTTTACTTGAACTGATGTCGTGTGGATGCCTGTGCTGAATGTCTTGGGAATAATCTCCACGTGAAAATCACGTGGAAGAGACAGTAGGATTCTGTGGAAACCAGGAGGGTCTGAAGTTCTCCCAGGAATACGGTCTGTTTGTCTGTGTGAATGCATTGATTATTCTTCACTTTTTCACTGTGATGCTCAGAAATGTAGACCTTATTGGGGTATGATTCTCAGAGGATGGAGAAAGGAAAAGTTACACCTACATGCAAAGAGTAGTATGAAATTAGCACCGATAAAGATTCCAGTAGTTAATTTAATAGAAAATAATTAAAATTAAGCCTGTTTGAAACAAGGATATGAATCAAATATGATATTGTGTTTGAACAAAAACATAAAAGTATCAGAAAAAGATAAAAGAAGCTGATTTAACTACATCATTCAAAGCCTATTTCTTACCAGATTTTTTCTAAGAAAGCCCACTTTAGCATCAGTTTTATGTTTCAGTTTAATGTGAAGCATTTTCTGTCAGTTGCCAGAGTAGATGATAGGATGTTTACATATTATTACAAAAGAATTCATGGCTCATAAGTACTTTAAATTTGATATTTCTGGTTGAAGCAGCCTGACTGGCTATAGAATGAATTACATTTTATATCCATCTGGTTGGTGCGTGGAGCTGGAATGAAACATGAAGAATTAAAAAATGAACAATTAAACTAGGCTTTTTAAATATAGTAGTAAAGAGATAAATCTTGTTTGAAGTGTACAAATAATGTAATTTATCTTGCAAGACTGACATATGAATAATTGCAGCTACCCATTTCCCTGGTGAAATAAATTCCACTTACATATCACACTGTTGTGCTCTGCAACTCAGTTTTTTTCCACCCTTTCACCATCGAACACTAACCAGCACACATCAATGTGCAGAAAAAATTTCCCTTCAAGAAAGTCATCCACACGAACAGCCTTATTTGAAAGGCTTAGAGGACGATTAGTTCCTCTGGCTATATTTCTATTTAAAAAGGTACAGAGAAGAATATACGATAGTAAGCAGCATGTGTGAAATTTAAAAATAGTGAATTCAATTTAATCTTGACACACAGATTAGGCATTCTGTAAAAAAATACAAGTATATAAATTTATAAACATAAATTTACACTTTGAATTGATGTCATTAAAACCCAGTGTTTTTCCATTTAAGCCAGAAGCCATGTACAAACCTCTCAAAGATGCATTTTCTTCTTAGTAATATATCTTTATTGATTAACCAAAAGCAAAAAGGGGAAAAAAAAAAAAAAAAGACCTTTGAAAGTTTCTTTGAACCCTAAGGACCAGTTATGGTCAGAAAATTGATTGACTGTAAAAGGGTTGTTTTTACGATAGTTTTATTCTGAATAGACTCTATTTACCTTCTTAGCTAAAACAGGTTTGTATTATTTGCAGATATTCCTATTGCACTCAGCACAAAGGGTGCTTCTGTTTTTCTTTTGACTTTGTCCTTATCTCAGATCGTTTCATGAAGTCAGGTGGAGAGTGGTCAGGTAAATAACAAAACCAGCAGATCTGAAACAGTAGTACCAAGCAACCACTTAACCAGGATCAGCAGCGTCTGATGTAGTCAATCTGATCATGCTTTAATATGCTGTATTCTATACCTGCCAATTACCGAGGCCACGTAAAGCTCTACAGCAGATTGCAGTAATCAAAAGCTTTTTATTTTATTTACCTTTCTAACTCATTTTTCAGAGGTTATTTCCATTTATAGTTTGTTTCTTATCACACTAAGTCTCACTCAAACCCACAGTTCTTAACAGTACTATTTTCTGTAACAACTAAACTAAAGTAATGGCATTGCATGTCCTAGTATTCATTGACTCTGGAACAGGGATAATTGTATTTCTGGTTTGAAATTAGTTTTATATTTTTTTAAGAAAGCTATATATTAACTTCAAGCATTTGAACATGCCTTTTTGCCCAAGTCCAGAATGAAAAAAGTTAAGTCAGTTAAAAAGTTATTCTAAAATAGAAAAAATTCAATAACATACAGTAAAATAATTTTCTACACAAATGACAGCCCTTCTGTTTTAAACTGCTCTATTTGCTTACCAAAAAAAAAAAAAA
>VYZM01009461.1:247194-261704 GCA_013398915.1 Dromas ardeola | reverse complement strand
TTTTTTTTTTTTTTAATATACACTTGAATTAAATTAACTTATACCTTAAAAACCAAAAATACCCATACGCGTTATCGGTTTGTTTTTTAAATGTAGGGTCAGTTCAGCAAAACCTTGAAATCTTCCATTGACTTTTTTCCTTCCTATTTTCTAGTGATATTTTTTTTCTTTAAAGTGCTTTGATAAGCTTTAACGTCCTTTTGAAAAACAAGGTTTCAGTACAAAAGCAGATTTTCAGCTCAGTTTCTTTCATTAATCTGTTAAAGGGGTTTTGTGTGAAATGATAGTTCTGTGATATGTCTGAGGTAGTTCTGACTTTATTAACTGAGAGAATTTGGACTGCTCTTGCATTGCATATTAAAATACTCATAATTCATTAATCAAACCTGAGCTATCTAACAACAAAAAAATTCCAGGATGTGAATTCACATAGATTGGCCTGTTGCTAAACTAAAACTGGATTCTGATGTCCTTGTTCAACTTCTGTAATAACTTATTTCTTGATCTTCTTGCTAAATAGCGTTCCTTGAAGTGACTAAGAGAGTCAGAAATTCAGAGCAAAAAACCCACTAATAATTGTAATATTTCATTCAAGTTCCTTCTCAGATAATTAAAGTATTTTTTTCTTTTTAATCTATGAAAAGAAGAACAGAATTATTTATTGTTGTTTGTGTATTGTCAAAATAAATTGAGACTGAGGAAATAGATATATTCTTTGAAATTTCTTATGTGTTGCTAGTTCTCAGAATAAGAACTTGTAAAAGAGCTTTTAAAAAAATGAGAGCTCTTTTTAAAAGTTCATTGTTACAGAAATTAGCATGGATCAGAAGAAGCAAGTGATTAAAAACTGAGATGGATTTAGGCAACAGCCTACAACTTTTCTGAGAGTTGAGGGGAAATCATTTAACCTCAGACAAAAAAAATGACTGGGACCAGAGCAAGATTCCATGTCATGCACAGATATCTATTTATTACATTATCTTTAGCTTCTTATGTAGGACCCTCTTCCTATTTCAATTCTTTGGTCTTCTTCCTTAAAGAGGATAAAAAGATATAAAATACACATGAATGATAGAAGCTTAAGGTTCCTCTTTCTCCATGTTGACCTAGGGGTTAATCAGTCTCTTGCTGGGTCTTTGCTCTTTATGTACACTGACCATCAGGCAGACTGTATGAGAAAGCATCCCTGTATTTTGTGCAGTAAGAAGTTTCTAGACATAACATACTATGTTTTCATAATGCTAAGAAGGAAATTTAAGTTTTAGACTTCTGTTGGTCAATCAGAGAAAAAAAAAAAAATAAAAACCTCTCCCCATGTTCTCCAAAAAAACCTGGGTGGGAAAGTTAGAAAAATGACTGTAGGGCATCAGCCACCTTTCACGTGATGGGACTGTCTCTCCACAGGATTAAGTGGGCCACAACTTAAGGGGGGCCCAAGACTGAGGAGGAAGAAACCGCCTTCATGAACACGACATGCTGAAGGGCTGAAGCCTGGCAATTTGCTGTATGTCCCCCTGCCGTCCCCACCTGCCCTTCTGCGTGCGCACACAGTGGTCCTCTGCAGGAAGACAGACACAGACCATGTTCAGGCCCCCAGGAGCCCTGGAAGGGTGGAGAGTAGGAAGGAGTAGGAAGGGTGTGGTTTTTACAACAATTTCAACTGCATGGTTGTTGGAGTTTGTTTTGTATTTGAGAATGTGGACTGTAAAAACTGTGAGCACATCAACTGCACCAGCAGCGCTTTGTTAGGACCACAGGCACGACATGACAGGCTTTTGAGGGTAAACAGTGGTGGAAAAGCTGGGCAAATGCCTCAGTGATCCCAGGAACGGTGACATGGTGAGCTGCCCTCTGCCAACGTGTCTCTGCAGGTGGCCAGGAGTGACAGCAGAAGACTAGGAAGGCAGAGCTTGTGTCAAGTCTGCCAGCTGTTTGTGTGATTTATTTTATTTTATTTTATTTTATTTTATTTTATTTTATTTTATTTTATTAGCGGTTTGGGTGATGGAGGCTCACCAAAAACATGGGAAAAGGGACGAGAGATTTTTGCCTTGGTTTTGCTGTCAGGCTGCAACTCCAGCTGGGCAAACTTTGGTATGGAGAAGAGGCAGCAGAGGTGCTGGTGGCTCACATTGTTAGCCCAAAGCCTGAGAGGGAGGAAAAAAAAAAAAAATGAACCAGACCCTGAAGCAGTCTGAGAAGAAGTGGGATCCAGGTTAAAAACTCAGGGTTGCTGCAATCTCTAGTCATAGTCTGAGAAGATCAGAGGTCTTCTTTTCTTTTTTGTGACCTGGTTGAGTCCAGGTGTTTAGTCTTTTTGGCAGGTTTTTCTGTGAATTGAAGGTAGAAGGCCAAGCACACCTATAGGGAAGACAAGAACGAGGAGAAGAGCAAATTCCTCCACTTTCCCGACCCCACCCTAGATGTCTGCTCTGCTGCTCTCAGAGCTGAGCTGAGTAAAGGGGTTACACTTGGGAACCAAAGCTTTGGGGCTGGGCTTCTGGCACAAGGGGTTCCTGCAGTGTAACCGTCCAGAGCTTCCTCTCAGAAAAGTGACATAGCACAGTAAAAAGGAAGAAAAAATATGCAAGGAGGAAAAAAGCTTTAAAACCCAGGATCGTTGAGTAAGTGCTGTCTGTACTTAAGTAGCGTTCAGTGAAGTGCGGTAGAGCTAACTTCGTAAGACAGAATGTAAACCTGTAAGGGATGATTGTAATTGATGCATTTAAATAGACATTTATTTTGAATGGAAAGAAGAAAAAGAGAGAGGTGAAAGTTTAAGTACAAGTGCTTGATTTTTTTTCAGTTAAAATGTCAAGTTTTATGTGTTTGTTCTAAAAAAAGAGATGAAACCCAGTGGTAAGAAACAAGGCTATTGGATCACTGAACAGTTCCTTAAGCACACCAAGTAAAATATTCTTACCTAGTAGTAAAGTCATTCATAATAGATACTGCAAAATGAATTCAGAAGGCAACAGTGCTGCTAATTAGCTGGAATATCACCAGAAACTCCTCCAGAAGGAGACGCTTTGGTTGGGTTGACAAAGATAGCTATTCATAGCAGTCTTGGCTGCAGCATTTTTGTGGGTTTTTTTTCCATAGGTAGAACAGAAGGACGAACAATCTATTTCAGTCCTGTGGGTATTGTTAGCTGTGTAGTGCATGGCTTTGCTCTGTTTGGATTTTGTTTTGGTTTGTTTTTTTATTAGCGTATCTCAATACGGTAAAACCAAAAGCTAGGATGCTTTTCTCATGAGGTTAGTTGCCATGGCTGAAGTTAAAAACATAAGAAAAATATCCACCTAGATAAAGAGAGAACATGGGCACAGTTTAAAGTGTTTTTTTTTTCTGTATTAATTTGGATTAGAAGTGTTACTGTAGTGAGACTAATATCTCTTTGTTAGGATCCCTCTATATAGTGTGTTCCTTTTCCCATAATACTACTTTGAATGTAACAACCCAGAGATGGATGCCTTGAGCTCCATTTCTCTCCCTGTAGAGACAATTTAACTTAGGTTATGGTCAGGGTGTTAGTGCTGGACAGCACAAAGCGGTCTGAAAGCAAAATAGATTGTACTTTCACTTTTTTTTTTTAATTCAGCTGAAAATCTGGTCCATGTCTAAGTTATATGCTGAAACTCCTTGGGTCGCTTTGTGGCCTGCTTAGATCTCAGAACTCAAGGAGTCCAATCCATTTACCTCTTTCCTGGATGGTATTTTCTGGACATTACAGGTTGAAGTGCTCCATATGTTTGGACTAGCAGAAAATGCCTCCCCTCCGCCATTGCTCCTTCACAATTAATTGCGCAGAGGAGAATACAATGGCACTTTTTCTAAGACGCTGGATTGGATTGTGGAACCCAGCAAAAAAAAATCCTTTTGTTCTCATTTGAACGTGCACCTCTGAGTCCAAGGAGATTTTAATGTTAGGAGGAAAATTCCTTTAACTACAAATACATGCTCAATCCAGAGCATTATCTACAAAACTCAGAGAAGATGTGTAAACGGAAAATGGTGCTATCCTACTCTCCCTTACATTCAGTTTTTCAGAACTGTTTGCCTACCTGAAGTTAACTGTCAAGGTGTCAGTTGATGCAAATAACAAACTACGAAGGCAGAATAAAATACAAAAAAATACATTAAATATCATATTTTATGATAACACTTCTTTGTATCTTTCAGTTAATTGTTTTTCATGTGACCTCTGAGAGGAATGCACAGAGTGATGATGTGCAGACACAGGTTAAATCTAAAGCACGTACAGGCCTGAATGGATTTTCTAGAGAGCTAACGTAGCTTTACTTGGCCTGCTTGCACTGTGAGGGTTGGCACACATCTTGTATTGTATTATGAATGTGATCGTTGTTTGGCTTCAGAGTATTCTCTTAGCTGAGGCTCTGTTAATATTATTGTTAATATTACAGTCTGTGAGTTGGGGGAAAGCAAAGAGTGCAGCTTATGTGAACTTTACATCTTTTTGGGTTTCTACACATCTCTGAATTTTGCTGTTTTCTTATCATGGATGGGTACTGCATTGAATGCAGTTGTATTCTCCTTTTATTCAGATACACAATATAACATATTGAATTCCATAAACTTTGTGTATAATGAGTTCACTTTTGTTAGATATCCAAACTCCATATTCCACAACTAGACTTTTGGTCATCTTCCATGAGTAAACTTTCCCATGGGCAGGTAGAGGTTTGTTTAAAAAGATAAAAAGAGGTAATACCAGTCAGTGAGAATGCTGCAAGACCAGGGAGGGAAACGGGTACTTGCACAGGATGTATGGACTCATTTCTTCTGTTATCAGATGTGAATCTCAAAAAAACCCTACTGGTGAATACATTATCTGCATGCCAAGAATTTTCCTTGAATATTCCAGTTCACTATTTGAACTTGGACTGTTTGGTTATCTACCTTCTTTTAACTTCTGGAGATTTTGAAGTAGTTTTCATTTGATTTTTGTTCACAGCAAATATCCAGGACCGTATTCTTTTTAGGGCTGCACACCTTTAACTTAGTATTTAAAGCTGATATTGCCCAAGGGCTGGTATCCTTATTACTCAGTCTTCAGACTTGCGCATTTTCTTCTCATCAGTGCTTGAGTACAGTGACCATTTACTTCATGCTCTAGACTTTCCAAATACTTCTAGGATAAAAGCCTGTAAAAGCAGGAGGAGATACTATATTTATTTAGGGATTTGCCTTTATCCTCTGCTTTTCCATAGCTCTGTTAGCCTAATATGGCTTTCTATTGAATCTTTTTAAGATGCTCAAAGATAACCCTACGTCTTGTATTTTGTCAAATCCCAATTGATCATAGTGCTAATACTTTCATCTCTCCATACCAACATCCTTGTAATGCTTTCCTTATACTGTTGTAGGTTTGTTTCAAAGGCACATTGGGTAAGATTTTGAATGGTTACTTTGAAACTTATATGAATTTACAATAAGAGTAAAAATAAGACTGTACTTCATTGAGGAGGCTAACATGATGCCATAATTTTAATAATATGAACAGTCAGGCTGACTGGCATCTGGGCTAAAATGAAATAATCCACTTTCTTTCATTGGATAAGTTTTGTTTTCAGTGTGACACTTGGACTTGTAGTTGCATCCCGAAGGGGAATGTTTTATATACATGGACATTTTTAAGGCTTCACTGTTTTTGTTTTTGTTTTTGTTTTTGTTTTTTTACTTTTTCTAATTTTGGATGTTTATAGGAGCACTAAATTCCAGGACACAATTCTGCCCTTTGAGGGAAATTTTGATCACTATAAGAACCCTGGTTGTTCGCCTAAAATCATTACTTAATACTGGTTTATGATGCTTTTAGGTGTACTTTTATTTGAAAGATTACTTTCATGGTATTAATTTATCAGGGTTTTTGGAGGCAAATATTTGATTTTGATTGACAAATATTTCATTCAGAAATGCTTTGCGGCTGATTGCATCCAGGACAAGAGAAGACGTAAGCATGTAATTCAGTCTCTCCCTGAATCATAAGTCTGTAAGTCTCTGAAATAGAACAGAAATGTCTTTCTTCTATCTGGAGTAGTGAATGTACAAATTATGAGTAAAATTCAGCGTTCACATTTATTTTGGGACAGTGTTTTGCCAAGAGCACAAGCATAAGAAATACCTATGAAAAGAAATCTACGCTGTATGCTCCTTGTTTAGTTTCTAAATTTTATTTTTACTTTTCCTTTCAGAAAGGGCTTGAGCAATCCATAGCAGGTAGCATGCAGAATTACCAGAGTCCTCATGACTACCCATCAGCTCTAGACTCTCCTTGTCTTGCTTCAAGGCACTCATGGTACAAATGAGTTTTACAAACTTCTGGAACAGACCTTGGTTAGGAATCTTTCTCTGAATAGGATATGTGCCTGTATAGATTGGAAACATTTCATTTAACCTTTTTCCATATTTACTCCATTTAAGGTATGTTAATTCAAGAAATATATATCTAAGTGGTTTTATATCTATATAAGGTTTTTTGCAGTTGTGTTTTTTTGTGTTGTGTGTAATAGTTAATTCTGCAGAGCTGTGCAGTTGAAAATGGTGTTGCAGGAATATTTGTGACATTGGCCATTGAGATTTAGCTAGCATAAAGTAGAATAAAGCTGTAATCATGTAACTGAGGGCAACATATTTTTTAAGGTTACATTTTATATAATCTTCCTATTATTTCTTTTACATTGGAAGTGTTGGGGGGTTTTCTGTGTCTTGATAAATATTTTAAACTAGTTTATCAGTTGGGAGGCGAATATCATCAAAGAAAAGGATTTCAGGAAGCTTAGTGGACCAATTTGCCTGACATTATGGGGATGTTGCGGTTTGGAAATAAAGCTGTTGCTGTGAAACTACTACTCGATACGTATATCCCCAGGGGCATACACGGAGGAATTTTTTTCTATAAACTGTTAGTGTCACACTCTCATGAATTTCCTGAAAGTAATCAACAGGCTGTTGATAGTGTTTCCCACAGAAGATTGGCTATTTTGATGGGCAGTGAACCTGAACAGGGAGTCAGCTGTTCGAAGTGCAGCCTGACTCCAAAGCAGCAGTCTGCAGTTAGAGATGTTACTTTTGTACTGATAGGGAGGATGATACTTTGAGTATAGAATCCAAAGGGTGATAGCAGTCACTTATACTAGTATTTCATTTTTTTAAGCAATCTTTTCTGTTAGTTGGAAGATTCTTGTAAAATGCTCAAGAAAACTGCTTGAAGTCAGTATTCTCATGAGCAAAAATTTAATATTCATAAGATGTAAAAATTAATAAAGACCATAATACAGAACTATTTCTATATATCACATAGACCTAACTAGATACCGCCACCTCCATTTTAACACTATTATTTTACTTTTAAAATTATATGTAATTCTTATACAAAATATTTATTATGGTAAAGAAACTGAGTCAGAAATAGAAAAATAGCTCATACAGATTGTCTAAGAAGCCAATGAGAGGTTCAGGAATAGAATCTGACTTTCCAGCATCTCATTCTAGAAGTCTAGTTCTGAAAAATATATCGTATAATCTAGCATCACAGTTAGGAATTAAAAAAACCCCACTTTTTGCAGAGCAAATTTTCTATTGCCATGAATTTGTCGCTGAAGATTTTCCACATACATACTGCTTTTCATTTTGACACAAGCATATATCAGAAAAATCTAAATGAAATACTGCATTCTAAGCAGTTCATTTAAACAAGATTATTTAATTCCATTCTCTCTCTTTATGTGTGCTCCTGGTTGTTTGATCTTGGTTACATTTTAAAAAGGTAAGGGCATGAAAGTCCCAAACTTTATTTCTTTTGAAAAAAAATGTAGTAATGTAGTACCAAGAGAGATTAGCTTTACTAATGAACAGATTCAAAATAAAGTATTTTGAGTATACTTGAATCAGACAGAAGTTTTTCAATTTAAGGAACTTCAGAATATTGTAGTTTGTTACATACTGATTTTTTTTAAATGTTTCACAAAATGGAACTTTCAGTTTCTTTCTCTGTCTTGGTAGAAAAGAAACATGTTGAAACATCTTATTTCCTATGCAACAGAAATAAAAAGGTTTGCATAACTCTAGTTCTAGTATGTCTATTACTCTAGAAAGTAAAAAGTCTTTTGTGAAAGGAATCAATATTTATCCCACCATGAAGGCCCAAGCAATTTCTAGGGTGAGGTGAAAGTGCGTATTAAAAAACATTTTCATTATGAAACATGAGTTGCTCGAATTGTTTGGCATTGAAATGTTTTCGACATAGATTATGGAAAATATCGGTTTTACCAGCAATTTTCTAATTTAATCTAGCACTTAGTTAAGTGCTTACTGATGTCAAGGACATGGCTGTAATCAGCAAACTATAAGTAATGTCTTTTTAACAGAAAGTGGTGTTCACACATAATTAAGATGCACAAATAGCATTGGAACTCTTTTTAATCCAAACCCAGAAGTTAATCAAAAGTTCTGTAAAAGCTGTTGTTTCGGTGATGCATCTGGTTACTTCCCATCTTAAAGTAGTTAGCAAGTAGTGAATGCAGCTTCCTTGTTGACATTCCATTGTATTCTTAACTTGTTTTGGATCAGATCCAAAATCAGTTGCTATCAATGGCCGTTATCTGACCTATGTTAAGGAGAGTTGGATCTGACACTTTACTCATCTAAAAATTTTTTATCATTTTCTATAATACTGTCTGCCACACTGAAACACTAAACAGCTGCGTGGTTTTGTGCTTTTCTCTGTTTCATTATGAGACATGGCATCTCTCTTGACTAATGGGATGGAAATCAGTAATAATAGCAGTTAGCAAGTAAGTAACAGTCTTTGAAGATGTCAAAACAAACAACAACAACAACAAAAACTCAGAGATAGAATTGATCTTTTTAGTCATTTCCCCCTAAATGACTAACAGACACAGGGCTTGCCATCTATAAAATAGATTTTCGGTGAATCAGGAGAGAAAAAAAAAAAACACCACCCCCCCTCCCCGCACCATCTCATTCCACTGGTGAAATGAGCTATTCAGGGAACTGAATTTAAGACTAAATGGTACCTTTGCACTTGTCTATATGGAAGACAAATGCAGGATTTGGCAGCCCAGAGCCATCACATTTTGAGGATGCCTACTTCCAGAAAGACGAGTCAGAACTGGCGATCATTAATGCAAAATGTGCCTCAACAATGTAAGTCACTCTTCAGCAGCCTGAGAAAACATGCAGGAGCTATGGTGTGAATGTTACAAACCACTTGTTTCTCCTTTGTATTTCAGATGTCAGTCTTCCACTGTCTGGTGGATTTCTTATATTAAAAAGTATGCAAATTTGCTACTTACTACGAGGATTAGTTTTTCAATCATGATGTCTTGCATCTGTGTCTAGTGGTGATTGCTTATATGTTGAGGATTACTGAGAATTTCTTTTCATTGTATCTCTCTGTCTTCATGAGTAACACTAGGGCTTTAGATATGTGCCTGACTGACAGCCCTGAAAGGCAGAGGGTTTTTACATTTTCTTCTAAGTTTATATAACATGGATAATGCATTCTCCATGATAGCTTCCTTTTGCCTAACTTGACAGCCTGATGGGACATCATGAGAAGTCTTCCTTACAGATCTTGGTCACTTTGGCTATGTCTGTATCAATAAATGAAACAGACCAGGTTCATTACGATGAGGGTGGTTAAACACTGGAACAGGTTGCCCAGAGAGGTGGTAGATGTGCCATCCCTGGAAACATTCAAGGTCAGGTTGGACGGGGCTCTGAGCAACCTGATCTAGTTGAAGATGTCCCTGCTCATTGCAGGGGGGTTGAACTAGATGACCTTTAAAGGTCCCTTCCAGCACAAACCATTCTATGATTCTCTGGCACTGTGGTGAAAAAGCAGAGAACAGCAATGTAATTAAACTCTCTTAGCTTCCAAAACAAGACAGTGTCATGCATGCTCCCTGTTGGTATTTGCTACCTCCTAAGCCATGCACAGGAATAGCTTGCAAGAAAACACTGAGGCTGCAAGTGGGTCAGAATCTATTCTAATAATTTCGTGGTGTGAATGATTGAGCCCAGTGCCCAGGAACATTCACAGACTTTGGTTATTTTAATAGTATAAGCCTAACTTTTGAAGCTGCTGAAAGGTTTGAAGTTAATTTCAAGTCCTTACTATATGTTTAAATTGTAGGACTCCATTTAACGAATAGGTTGGAAAAGAGTGTCAGGACGCTTCCCTGTCTGGATCATCAGTGGATCCCAGCTTCAGATGTAACGTGATAGAGTTCTCACCTGTTTCCAAGTCTAGAAGTGCCTTAAAGATGCCAGATTGAAACCAACTGCAATGTTAATACTAGGAGTAGCATCAAGTCGATTGAATCCACCGAAGGTGAAGTGTAAGACAATGAAAATGACGCCTATTAAAGAAAAGCTACTGCTTGCTCCTAAGGCCACCTAAGTGGAATGCAGAAAATGATGCATGTCTTTGTATGGAAAGCTGATCCATAGTACCTTTTCCGCTCAGAGATGCAAATGCATCTCTTCACAATTATACCAAAGATAGCTCTGAACTCGCTGGCTGGGATGTTGATAGTGATGTAACTGCAGAATTACAGAGCTCAGTTTGGCCGGCTTCCTTCTTCAGCTGCCCTGTGGATTTGTCTTAAGAAAGCCCAAAAAGCAAAAGAAAGGGTTAATGCTGATTATTTGACAGATTATTGAGTATTGTAGCAAATAAGGACTGTATCAAATAAAATACCTTTGTATGATACCTTTTTTATGTATGTACAAATTATACAGAGTTTATAAGACACACATAGATTGTTGGGGTTTTGATTTCTGCACAACAATTTTTTGAAACATCAAATAACAAAATGACACAGTAAAACTGCCGGAGACTGGCACAGGCATCCTATTTGCAGGTTTGCAGTCATGGTTTTGGAGTACATTGAATATTTGTTGAAACAGCATCTTGTTTTTAGTTATGCTGCTGCCTCAAGACCTAAACCATTCCTGTATTTGAATGCTTTTATGCTTGCCACTTTTGCAGTGTTATTAAAAAATGTCACGTTGTCATCTCTTGCTGCTGCAGAAAGTCACAAAACTGAATGATGTAATTCAGGTATTGTTCCTGGGCCACAGTTGGGAGGATCTTCAAATTTAGATTAATCTTCTTCATCCAGCTCCTAGTATTTTAACCCTGCAGTATTTTAAACCTGTAAGAAACCCCTACTTTGAGGTATTCCTGGTTTATGGATATATAAACAACAAATTTTTTGGTTATATAGTATTATGTATAACAGTATTTATAAATGTACATTTTCTGTGTGCTTCTTGGCAGTCATCCTTGCAGTATTGTTTTTGGTAATTGCTGTATCCCTTCGTTGGAACTGATCGTATTGGTATGAAGTGCTCTTGTTAAATCTCAGTTTTTATAGGACCAAAACCTGAGGTCCTTCATTCTGCCAAAATCAACATTAAATGCAGCAAATGGAATGTAGTTATTTTGTGTGTGTGTCAGCAAAATGGAAGCATTTTGGCATTCTGATCCTCAATTTTCTTAGGTCACGCTTATAGAGACATTGTCATCAATACCTAAAAATCATAGACCTGTAGAATGGTTGAGGTTGGAAGGGGCCACCTAGAGCTGGTTGTCCAGGACTATCTCCAGGATGGCTTTTGAATGTCTCCGAGTATGGATACTCCACTACCTCTCTGCGCAACCTGTGCAGGTGCTGTCACTCTCATAGTGAAAAAGTTTTGTCTTATGTTCAGAGGGAACATCCTGTGTTTCTGTTTGTGCCCATTGTCTCTGGTCCTGTCACTCGGCACCACTGAAAAGACCCTGGCTCCATCTTATTTACATCCTCCCTTCAGGTATTTATACACATCGTTAAGATACCCCTGAGCCTTCAGTCCCGGTTCTCTTAGCCTCTTCTCATATGAAAGATGCTCCAATCCCTTAATCATCTTTGTGGCCTTTCACTGAATGCTCTCCAATAGCTCCATATTTCTTCAGTGCTGGGGAGCCCAGAACTGGACATAGCACTCCAGGTATGGCCTTACCATTGCTGAGGTGAAGGACAAGAAGGCGATCTCCCTTCACCTCACCCTTCACCTCCCTCTGCCTGCTAGCAATACTTTGTCTTAATGCATCCCAGGATACCATTATTTGTCCTGGCTGCAAACGACACGATACTGGCTTATGTTTCACTTAGTGTGTACCAAGACCCCCAGGTCCTTTTTGCAAAGCTGCTTTCCCCAGCTGTCCATTCTGCAAAGCTGGTTGGTCACCAGCATGTACTGGTCCATGGGGTTGTTCCTGCCCAGGTGCAGAACTTGCACATCCCTTCACTGAACTTTGCAAGGTTCCTGCCTGCCCGTTTCTCCAGCCTGTTGGATGGCAGCACGACCCTCTGGTGTATCAGTCACTCCTCCCAGTCTTGTGTCATCAGCAAACTTGCTGAGAGTACGCTCTGCCCAGTCATCCAGATCATGAAGGAAGGTGTTGATCGAGATTGGACCCAGTATTGACCCCTGGGGTACACCACTAGTTACTGGCCTTCACCTGGACTTCGTGCCAGTGATCACCACCCTTTGGGCCTGGATGTTCTGCAGGTTTTTGGTCCACTTCCCTGTCTACTCATCCAGCCCTTAGTTCAACAGCTTCTCTATGAGGGTCTTATGGGATCTTTACTGAAATCAAGGCAGACAATACCCACTGCTCTCCTCTCATCTGCCAAGCCAGTCATTTCCCCACAGACGTTTATCAAGTTGATCAAGCATGACTTGCCCTTGTTGAATTCCTGCTGACGATTCCTGATCACCTTCTTGTCTTCATGTGCCTGGAAACGGAACATCAGGAATTGAAAATGGAGTTAACATTGTTGATCTGGAGTTATATACAGAGGTGATATTATGTATCTTTTGCTTCACACATTGCACAGTGACAGATGGGGTGGCTAGAGATAGTGGTCCGTGGGAGGTGTTTTCTCTTTGTTTTTAATTTACACATAATATGTGAATTTATTTATTACAGTAAGAGGAAAAGTAAATTGCAACTGGAAATGGGCATATGATTAAATTCCTTAAACTGTAATGGGGTGGGTTGTGTTTGCACAATGTCCCATTAACATTACAGTCACTGTTATGAGAATGAATTCATGTTGTTCCATACTTTGCCCTCATTATAACCTCTTTATTTCCACATAACCATACTGTATTGTTGGGGTAAACAACAGCAAACTGTGTTAAGGCCAATTTCATCTCTCTCTAATTCTGCTGACTTCATTTGCCCAGTGCCTAGTGAAGGGCATAAAAAGATAAAACAGTATAAACATCAGAAGGTGAAAATCTGATCTTATTTAAGTGAATGGGAATTTAGCCATAGGTGTCTTTGTAGTTGAAATTACTTCTGTTATTACAAGACAATGCAGATACGAAGGGAAAAGACCTAACTAAAATCAAGCTGAAAACTGTTTTGAATTTGCATTACGCCTGCTTAGGAATTAATTAATCAGCCAAACTTTGACATTATTTTTAAAAGAAATTCTGAAAGTCCAAACTCTAAACCCACTTTATTTTGATTTCAGTTTCTTAAATTGTTTATCATTGCAATTAAAATACAATATGGAATAAAACATCAAATATAAAAAATTTAAGAATATTAAGATGGGAATACTGGAGATTCAAGTGCACTTTTAACTTGTGAGAGCAAATTATAAGAAAATCAAATTTCAAAGCATTTTAATTTAGGCATATGTTTTCTGACGGAACAGCTCGTATTAATGTATTTAGTAAAAATTTGCATGCAACCTGAATTCCCTGGGATGACAGTATTTACTTCATGAAATGGCATAAAAATAAACTTATGTTAGTTTCAGAAAAAGTAACAGCTGATACAATGACAAGCGTGCCACTTATTTTCTGTAGTTGCTTTTTCACATAGCTGGCATGGATAATTTGCTCAGAAAACACAAAATTAACAATATATTGTTTAAACAGCTCTTCCCCTGTCTTTGCTACCTTGCCTTGCCCGTTTTTCTCAGCTCTGGAGTAATGAAGAAATATGCCATGTGCCTCAGTTATTTCACACAGAGGCTTTGCATTGCTTCTTTGCTTTTGCTTTGTTCATTGAAATATTCAAGAGGAGTTACTTGCCTTTAAAACAACACAAACATATCAAAACTGTAATATTTCTTTCCCTATTTATATATCTTATATTGGCAACAAAAAAGAATGAATTTATAGACCAAATTTTTTCTTTCTGACTATATGAAGTTAAAGTCCGTAGTCTACACCTAAAAGTGGCTTCAACTCAAATTGCCATTCTATGTTTTAAATCAATTTATAGATGCTCAGGAAGTCTGTGTATCAAATAATTTTCATTTAAGTAGCTACTCGATATTTATTTGACAGTAAAATTGTGGGGATTTATTTAATGATTTATTTTAACTGGCACTACATTGGCAACTAACATCCAGTTTTATTTCAAGGTTTCAAGATTTCAAAATTAGGTTCTG
>VYZM01009461.1:174941-240909 GCA_013398915.1 Dromas ardeola | reverse complement strand
GTGGAATACTTAGAGGATTAAAGATTAAACAGAGGTTATTTGGAAAGTAGAAAGGCAACGTTTAAGAGGCAAGTATATTTTGTAACATACAGTTTGAACTAAATAAGAGAATCTAGATCTAGTCTTATAGACAGCATGCTGTCTATCAACCTCCCTAGATGCAAAATGAACCAGGCATAAAAATCCTAACTGAATTTATGCCACCAGTATTGGGCAGTGTTTGCTTTCAGTTGATCCAATTTTATGTACAGATAGCCCGACATCAAACGAGATGCCCAATAAATTAGAATTTTCTAGTTTCCTGACCTTCGTTTTGCGCTCATGATTACTTTTAGAATTTTGCCAGTATCTAAGAGCAGAGCATGTTTTGTTTCTAAAAAAATGTGAAAGCACACAGTATGTTATATTTGTCAGTTCCGTTTTTTTTATTTGTGGATCCTTTGGCATACTGAATGACTGTATAATACATGGTAGGGCTAACACTGCCTGCCCTCCGGTGGTATGTTAAATTCTTCACTGGAATCTTACGATTATTTGCTGAACCATCACCATAATTGTCCCATCTGCCTCCATTTCTTTCTAGTTATAAGCATCTTTCCCCTTACTCCTCTCCCCTTTCTCTACTCCCTGTGGCCTCAGGCAGGTCACTTGCCCTCTCTGCTAATGCTTCTCCATCTGTAAAATGGGAGTAATCTGAGCTGTTGGGAAGATTAATTAGTGAATTAATATTTGTGAAGCACTTGAAAGATGAGAAGCACTAGATAAAGGCTAAGTAGTGTAATTATTATTCTCAGAAGTACCTTCATGAATAGGGAAAAGAAAAAGATACAGGGTTTCTGCAAACTGTGATTAATAATCAGTATAGATGGTTCTGGAGATAGCTGAACGCAGGCTAGTTGGCTCTGGTTGTAAAGAGACAAATTAACATGAATGAATATGTAGCGTATACTTAGGATACTACACACATACAAGTTTACATTTCTTACACACCATTTTTACCAGACAACATTAATATTACACATTTTCACATCAATCACAAATCACAATTTGCAACCATGAGAGAAAATGCAACTCGCTGAAGTTGAGAAGCGAGGCCTGTCCCTTACAGCTTCCAAATTCTTCTACTCTCATTCCACATACGCGAGTGTCTTTTAAACATGTTACTTATTACAGATGCAAATGGAACTGACAATAAATATTTTAAGGTAATATCCTACAGTGTCAGCTTCGTATTGTGATTATAAGACCATATTCTCCACCCCCCCTCCAAAAGGGACTTAACTTCCTAGTGCTATAATTAAGCCATCTTTCATTCTTCCATATTCATAAAAAGGGAAAAGAGAGGCTAATGGCCCAAAATGAGTATGATCACATAATGATACTTCCTGTCCAGAAAAGATACAATTATTAACCTGAACATTTTTTATTTTTTTTTTTAATATATCATATGATTCATCTGTCTTCTGTGGCCGGGGAATTCTATTCAGTTTAACCACTGGAGGCCAAATTGTATTACTTAGCCAACTGTCTCAAACCATGTCATCTTAAAAAGAGATAAAAGGTGGCTGTGCTTTGTGGAAGCATGTTCTCTTCCAACATATTTCAACAGCAAGACCTTATTAAGGAAGCCGTATTCCAGCGTGCTCTGTACTGGTTTTCAGCAGCAAGCTGCAGTGAAGCAGAGTTTAACATGCTACTTCTTTATTCCCTCTGTGGGATGTGATGCGCAAATTTACGTTGCTGGACCATTGCCTCTGCTTCCCTGAGTGAAGAGGCTTCAGCTGAGACATGGCTTTTTCTTTGGGCTGCGTGAGCTAAGGAGGCTGGTTTTTTTGCACGGTTCTCCTCCTGGTCCCTTCAGTTTCCTGCTGGCTAGAACTGAGTGTCGCATTTCATATCACGATCTGATGCTGTGTCTTCTGAGCTTTTAAAATGTTGGTATTGATAGAGCCCATTGGAAATAATGACTACAGGATGGAACAATTAAGACGACAGTTTCGTATATTATCGCCTTTTCATTCTCCTATCTCTGCTGATCATCTAAGGGAAATCTTAGGAAATCTGATAATCAAAAAGGCCCATGAGACTGGTGTTTTTGAAATGCAGGACAGAATCAAAAACAGGCGGATGAGGAATAACATGCAGCTCTGCAGAAGGAAGCAATAATTTTGTTCAGAGTTTTGTTACAGACTACAGAAAAGCAAACTAATGGAGCAGTAATATGTAGCGTGCTGTCTGTAATAGGAGGGCATTGGAGGGGTTAATGATGTGAGTGGTACAAACAAGAAGAAAACTCTACTGGGTTAGGCCCTGCTAATTAGTGTCAGTGTCTGTGTACTAGATTGAAATCTTCATGTTCTTTGGTATCCAAAAATAAGATCTATATACATTCCGCAGTTCAGCTTCTTTACGTCATGAAAGCCACTTAACTTATTAGACACTTGGATGCAGTACAATGCTTTTGGAGTAATGGTCTTGCCATTAGGCACGTGGGAGGAACTAAATTACTTAAATTCCTGAAAGGCTCCGACAGTTCTGCTCTTCTCAGAAGACTGGGATGAGGGACTGCCTTACCCTCCTGTCCACCGTCAGCTTGGCGTGGTGTAGCTTGAGCATTCACAGAGCAGAATCGAGCCCAAGAGCTAACCAGCACGGTCACACTTGAAGGGAGAGTGCTGACCCTGAATGCGAGCTTGTCTTACTGGCCTCTTACTGGCCATCAGCCTATTATTTCAGGGATTGGCATCAAAATAATGTTACGGGTACTCTCTGTAGTATAGTCCAGCCTTCTTCCCTGTTTGCTGTACAGGAGGGAGTCACCCTTTACAGCTGAGGGGCTGGTGTCTGTTACCTGAGAAAAAAGCTTGCTTCAGACCATGAAGAATGAAAGAGAACTATGAATTAAAAACTTTCCAGTTCTGCTCCTCTACAGCACTTCCAGCTCCTCCTGAAGAGTATTTGAGAGAATGTGATGCTAAAAGCAATTTTGTCAACACTTCATTCCTTTTCCTGCATAAGAATGTTTTATGTATATGGAAAAAATTCTTCTTCTATACCACATATCCATTCTAACACTGACAGAAAAGGCAGAATTATACCTCTTCTTCCAAGACTGCCAAAAAAGAGAGAAAAAGAACAAGGAAGGATAAACATTAGGAGAGATGGGGAAAATAATCCATGGAGATAAAAGATAGGAAGTGCTTGTGCTACTGGAATTGGGTAGGAAGAAACATTAATAAGGAACAATTAAGTGGAAAGAGAGCAGATTAATGTAAAAATCAGAGTGTTTAATATGCCGAGAGAACAAGTACGTTAAAATAACTTGAAGAGAAAAAGCAGATTTTTTAAGAATTTAAAAAACAGATTAAAAGATAACTCTGAAATGGACAAACTGAAAAAGAGAAGAGCATCATCATGTAAGGAAAAACGGTCAAGGGTAAAATTAAACAACAAAATAGAACAAACAAAAAAATACACAAAACCAAATTCCCCAAAGTCAGAAAAACTAGTCAGAAACGTGCAAGTTTTAGGATTTTTAGGATTGCTGGAAAGTTGGTTTAATTGATGTTTATATTTGTTACTGTATTTTTCTGAGCTTTTCCAGAAACCAGTAAGTCTGAACAATCTCAGGCAGAGATGTTGTCACCTCCTAAGATCTGATTTTCTCTAGGTATTATAAAAGCCCTGTGGTTTCCCTGAAGAATGGACAGATACGATGGTTTATGACGCCGAAAATGTGGCCCTTAAAGTGTGTTAGATTTATAGTATGAGTCTGAGTAAGTAGCAGAGCAGGCTTCAGCTATAAAAATGCCAGGGAGAATCCCAAGACTGAATTGCAGTTCAGTTTTGTCCCCTTCAAGGGGACAAGCAACCCCTCCTTACTCAGACAGATGGGAACATGGAGGCTAATGGATAGGTATAAGATATTTATGTGGTTACAAGCAATATGTTGCATCCCTGCACGCTACTTTCTGCACTGTCCCCTCTCCCCTATCCCTGCATGCTAAAGCAAGTGGATGGCAAAAGGGAGTGAGCAGACAGAGATTTTACTGGGAAGTTTTTGTAAATTGCTGCTGAGACAGGTCATACCACAAATCACACTCTTCCCTTCACCTGAACAAGAAGGATGTGAGGGAGGAATTGTACTCTAGAAAGGATGTCCCTGAGTCATTCTGTCTCCCACGCTGCTCCTGTGGTGCAACTTGCAGGGCACTCCTGTTTTTGCTGTTATGCCTAAAGAAGGTCTATAGCCCCCAGCAAAAAGGAGACCCAGACCAGAAATTACATGTCACACTTTGCTACAAAACCATGCCCTTGATCACAGCTGTGTAACTTATTTTCAGTTGAACTGTATAGGCATATTGCTGACAGAAATTTTCAGCAGAGATAAACTAACTTCAGATATAAAATTTCCTCTGTAGAGTACATTTTAGTAGCCCTGAGGTTCCCAATTTATACAGAAGGACATACCAAACAGACTGAACAGAATTTTGATTCCATGTTTTAACAAAACTGCCTGTATAGTACATATCTGTAAATAAATAGTATTGCAGGCGCGTATCATATTTAAATAATTGTCCATTCTCTTTCTTTCTTTATGATTACAGACAACCATAATTCATTTGGTGCTTGAACATAAACTATATTCCTCTGTGATACAAAGTATATTTTTCTGAGATGGTAGTAAAACTGAGGATGTGTAATCAAAACAGTGGCAGCCTGTTTCCACTTCACATCTTCTTTCTACCTTTATTTCCCATTTCTCTTTGCTAGATCTGAATACGCCCTTAAAAACTTTGTCCTTCCATGTTTCCTTTCACTCACAGGGCTCTGTACCTTCTCTATTCATAAGTTCCCTACTGTTGGGAAGAACAATGTTCTTTAATACCTTTCAGAACTGAATCACGGAGGACTTAGTCACCACCAGCCTTCCTACTGTCATTATGCTTTTGGAACTGTTCTGCTGTGGTATTAGGATGCTCCAAAACTTTCATTTGTTTCTTCGTGCATTTTGTGGACCTTTCCTTAAATCCAGGGTTACCTGTGCCTCCTAAATATCTCCAACATTGGGGAGATTCTTCCAAGGAAATAGAAAGCACTAACGTTGAAATGTCTCAGTCTGCCACCCTAGCTTAATAAAAGTGTACAGTGAAGCTCAAACTGTTCAATGCATAACATAATCAGAAATGTCTTAAAGCAATATGCTGTACTACTTTCCTTATCTTTGGAAGTTTGGACGAAGTAAAAAGCATGGTACCGAACGATAAGTAAATGGCCTAAGTAAAACGGTCTAAGTAAAAAGAATGGTAGTACTGCGAAACTGGGAGTCAGAACAGTAGTCACATAAGAGCAAGATCACCATGGATTTGTCTGAGCCCCCCCCCAGCTATCAGAAGGAGAAGCCTGATAAGTGAGCAGTTTTCCACTAAGTGTGGCTAGGATTCAGCTGTTTCCTTCCAGCCATATCACATCTTTACCTTAACATCAAGAACCCGTTGAACAAGGCGTTAAACTGAAGCGCTGAATGTTCAAGATTACACTTTTTGTTAGATGCAAACAAGTTTCCTGTGTTGTCTGTACTCACTGTGGCCAGAAAGTTTGGAAAGAAATGATCCATATAAAAAAAAAAAAAAAAAAGGATGATGTTGCGGGAAGATTGATCTTTGAAATCTGGTATAATATTCATTGATGACAAATTGTATTGCTTTTACACGAGATCTCACTAATTTGTAAATCTCCTGTACAGTTCTACTTAAATCAATGCAGCTATGCTGATGTAAGCCAGATGAGAATTTGGAGTTGCATGTGCTCAGCTTGTGCTTTTGAAATTAGTGAGGATGGGAGCAAAATTTCAGTGCTAAAATGCGTGGCAATTGTCAGGAACTACTGTGAGTTACCTAGACTGGTTGTCCCTGGCTGCCATGGGGAAAAATGGTTGCCAAAATGCGGAAAATTGGATGGTTGTGAAACTTCAAATGGTTCAAATGGCTTTCTTTTTCTTCAAAGCAGTTTTAATGTGTTTAAGTGGTTTATTATTTATATATTTTTCTCTGGAGAGATGAAAGTTAAAGATGGTTTTACTCAGTCTCTTCTATAAAGGCTTTTATTCTGCTAGTTTTGCTGCTATCCTAGAGTATTCCCACACCTGATTTCTCCTTACTATTTTTCCAGTCAAAAGGAATCAGACAATACCTCTTTTTGTTAATTACTTATTAAAAAAGAAATTACTGACCAAATTGAAATTCTCAATATGTCTTTTTCATGGCAAAGGATCTTTTTAACTGTAGAAAAAGCATAATTCTGTATGTTGAAGCTATGGGTATAGACACGATTCACTTCTCATTCATTGAGTTCCTGAGCGCCAGCAGAGCTGAGGCAACCAACGGTGTGTGTGAATTGGGCCAGCAGAAAAGTTGTGAATATATTAGCATATAGGTGATTCCGTCCCTTTTCTTACGTTCTTCTATGGGCTTTTATCCTGTATTGAATTTACACTGATGCATGAAGTATTGTGCTGCAGTAGTTCGTGTCTCTGAACTAAAGATCTTTACCTGAATATTAAAAAACAGTAGTATAGTTTTCTTTATTTATTTTGGCATTCAGTCTATTCAAATGACCAATTTGGGAAATACAGCTCCTTTAAAAAATTCTTTTCACGTGTTAAAATAAACCCCAAGGCAACTAAATTATTTGCATGAGTACCTAATGACCTTTGACAGTAAAAATACCATGGCTTATGCAATAATACTGTAAAGGTCTTCTGAATTTTACTACTAAATGGTATTAGTTGGTAGAGGATTTTTTTCCCATGATTAGTATCTTGTCTTGCCCATGAGGTAATATTTTTATTTCTCATTGAGGAACAGTCCTGAAACAAGGAAGCTTTTCTTGTGTATATATTTTAAATCCTGTTGTGATTTTAAAATTTTCTCGCACATGTATATTTTAATTCTTTGCTACAGTCATGGCTTGTGGCAGTGAATTCCAAAGGTTAATTATGGATTGCATAGAAAATTACTCCTTTTTTAACTAATTTAATGTACTGTCCCCTTGTGTAAGAATGATGAGAAGGGTTTTTTTTAGAATTTTTTATCTATATAAGTGATTCTCCTATATCCTATTGAAGACATATTACTTTTCTGATCTCCTTGCTCTGAACAACCTCTGTCCATTTATTTAGACGACTGGTAGGAACTGAATTCAAAATTTTAAGTTATAGTTAGGATTGGGAATAGGACCCACGACAACTGACTTTGCTTCTGTTACTTAGACTGCAACAAGATTTGTGAGTGATTCAAATTATTGTTTCCTTTTGTTAACACTGAATTTAAAATGTCAGTTTCTTACCCAGTTTTCCAAGTCCAAGTCAACAATAAGCCATAATTGTTTCTGCACAAACTTAAATCACGTTGTTGCTTCAAATTTTGTCACTTCATGCTTCAGTCCCTTTTCTGGACCCGCTGTTTTCTTTTTCAGACTTTTACTGGCGGTAAGAAACAATTGAAATAATTCAGTTATGTACTATGAACTTCTAATTAATTTTGACTTTTAAACCTTAAAAAGACAATCAGAACATTAAGAGGGAAGGATTACAATTTATATTATGAGTGGAATTTTTAGTATAAAACTACTGAAAGAGATTTGAAGAGGGGCTAGTAACAGGAAAAGCAGGAAAAGCATTCCTGACATGGAGATCTCTTAGGTTGTGGAACAGTAATTTAAGAGAAACGTTGAAAATTCTAAGGCCCGTGAGAGTTAGCACTCAAGTAAACAAATCAGCACGAAACCTGAAATTGGAAGCTTTCAGGAATGGCAAAGAAATTATCTTAATAAGGTCTTTTTCATATTCAATTTCTTTCATTGTATTTGAAATCACAAATAATACAGTGTGTGTCTGTGGATTACCTGTTTCATGAGGGATGCCGTGTCAGAACAGCTAAGATCGTAAGTGTTGGGATGACTTGCTGCCCATTCTGTGGTACAAATTTATGGGTAAGGAGAGCAACCTCTTTTTCAGTGAGGGTTGTAGCAGCAAATCACCTGAGTCTTGACACCTGAAACCCATTTAGTCAAGCTCAAGAATGTGTTTACATTTCACATTAATGTGTGTAAAAGCCTGCTTATTTGATTAATTATTATTTTGTTACCATTAGTCCCAGGTGAAACGGGAATCCCTGGGTGACAGGTATTCTGTAAATCATATTAAAAGGTAACCGATGTTCTAAAAAAATTGCTGTCTGAATATGGAAAATTGCCAAAGACAATCTTATTATCCAGATTTTGCACATGGAGTGTCATGGTTTAACCCCAGTCGGCAGCTAGGACCACGCATCCGCTCATGGAAGAGGGAGGAAAGAAGGGGAAAGGGAAAGGAAAAAAAAACTCCTTGGGTTGAGACAAAGACAGTTTAATAGAAACAATAACAGAAAAGGAAAATAATAATAATAATAATAATAATAATAATGACACAAGTTACTCTCATCACCCGCTGAATTGGCACCATCCTGAGCAATGATCGTGGATTCCCGCCCCCCAGCCAAACCCCATTTATATACTGAACGTGATGTCTGTGGTTTGAAATATTCCATCGTTCTCTCTAGGCTCTTTCTCAGCTTCCCTTGGAAGCTGAAAAGAGTCCTTGAAAAGTATAAACAACACTTAGCAACAACTAAAACAATATGTATTGTTGACATTCTTTTCATGGCAATCACTAGAAAGAAAATGAACTCTTTCCCAGCTGAAACCAGGAGAAGGAGCTTTTGATCAGTGGGAAAAGAGAGGCATTTCCAGAGGAGCATCATGAAAATTATGTATCTACCACTGTTAGGTAGATATATAGAAAAGCTGGTCTCTTCCTACTGGCTATGTAGTGGGAACATGAGACGCTTAGTTTTGTTGCCGGTTTCTCAGGCATTACAGTTAGGATGACTGTAGTTATGGTAAAAAATCATTGTCTTCTGTGTCTTGCTAAATAAATTGGAGGTTCAAACTTTTCTGCCTACTTCTGAGTGATCTAAGTCATATGATACTGTTTTTTCTGTAATAATAAGATTTCTGATGTGAATGCCTTCAGAAAGTAAACATGTAATCCATTTCCTCTGCCATTTGCTTAACAACCTAAAAATTGCTTTCTTGACTGCTTATCCTGCTAAAATAGAATTATTCTAATTTACCTGGAAAATGGATAAAACCAGACTCTAAGTAAATAAATGTGATTAAGAATTTCAGTGTATGTTTATGATTATCTTTGTTTCAGCATTCATAGAGTAGTATGGTAACTACCTATGATCTAACATTGCTTTTATACGTTCCAAAACTTCTTCTTTAGTTGCTATCAAAAAAAAAAAAAAATATCCATTTTATATTGGTGCATCAGACCACCATTACTGAATATGTTATTCTGTGTACTCCTCTCTCAGTTACAAACTGGTATTTCCACGGATAAATCTGAAGGTAAAATTGAGTCAACTGGCTAGTGCCATAATTGTCATCCAAGAAGCGGAATACTGCAGATGAGGACAGTCATTAAAGTTGACATACTTTGGCTGAACTTATTTGACCACATAAGCCTAAATACTTAGTACATAAAAATCCAGTTTCCATAATACCCTAGAACCAAAAACGGGTAACAAATACACCTCATTCTTTTTTTGCTCTGTCTTTTTTTTTTTTTTTTTACCATCTAAATTTAAACTGTCATCTTTAATAGATTTATTTGTGTCAGTGTAAGTGAAAGGCAAATTAGGTCCTTTAAATGCATTCCGTGTTTTTTTCCCCTCTACTGCAAGCATAGAAGACAACTTGTATTGTTGTGCTTGGTACTGATCTTATCTCTATGTTGAAGACTCCTTTCTGTACTAATTTAACATTTTTTCTCTACGTTTTATTTAAATTGGCACGTACACTTGTTAAATAATTCTGGTCTGTTTGGGTTTTGTTGTTTTTCTTTTTCTTTCCATGGTGATTGATTGCCATCTGGGGGCTGACATGAGCCCACCATGCTAATTTCACTTATTCTGCCCATTAACTGCTGTTGTCTCCAGGGTCAGCGACAAATGTATGAATCCACTTTATCTCTCAGCTTACAGAACATCTCATACAGCGAGCCTTGTATTACGAAACGGCTACATCAGCCTCTAATTACTCAGCTCTACCCTGCGCAGAATGCTGGTGCACCTTGAGAAACAGCATGCAAAAGCACATTTGTTTAAGTCCTCAGATGGTTAACATTGTGCACATCCTCCTCACAAATTACAGCCTCAGCTGCAGCACATCCATTAGTCTGGAAGAATGAAGATTCCCAAGCGGCCCTGGTGCCTTTCCCAATTCCCTTGCGACCCACCAATCCTCTCAGTGCTTTCTCTGCATGTAGGGAGTGTTCAGAGCTAATCAGGTCAATGATCATCTCACGGCTCAGGGGACATGACAGGAGCCTATCACAGCAGTTACACGATCTTCCAGACCTGAGCACGCTTGCTGAGAATCTCGTGTTAAGAAACATTGCTTTGGTGCCTCTTCTCTCACTCCCTGGGAGCCTCTGAGGATTTCAGCTTATCTTTCTCTCTCTCTTCTTTAGACAGTGAAGAGTTCACCATCAAGAGAAAAAAAAAAAAAAAAAAGGCAGAGCAGTATGCAGCTACCCGGAGGGTGTTGATTGAAACTTAGATTACCCCCAAATCACTGCTGATTTGACTGGTGCCCCAGCTTTACCAGAGAAAAGATTTCAATTAAGGTAAGTGCTGCTTTTATCTGGCTGGCTGCATCTCGCCGGATTTCTGCATTGAAAGTTCGAGCGGAGCGAAGGGAGAGCCTGTGCTGCAGCAAGGGATGCGCCGGGGGGCAGGGGCGGGCTGGGGGCAGGGGCCAGTGTCCCAGCCCGCGACTCCGCTCTGCTGGGATTCGGGGTTTAAGCAGCTTCTTAGGAATGGCTGCGCTTATTGCCGATTCGGTGGTTCTCCGAAGCTTGGGGAAAAAAAAAAAAACAAAAAAAACCCAAACAAACAAACCAAAAACAACAAACAAGCCCCAAACAAACATGTTAGCAACGCGGAGGGGTGTGAGAAGGGAGGAGGAAAGGCGAGCGCACTTTCCCCCCTTTGTGCTTAGCGCGTTTATTCGGGGAGGCGCAGCGGCTGGAAAGCCCAAGTACATCATGGTCAAACTTCGTGCTGAATAAGGAGGGTCGGTGCCTTCGCGAGCAGCAACTCGTAGAGGCTTCCGAGTCCCGTGGCGTTGAAACGAGGCAGAAAGGGATTTTTTGGAAATGTGAGTCGAGGATACGCATGCCGTTTTCCAGGCTACCGTCAGGCTGAGGGCTGTGACTGGCGTGTGTGGCGTCCTGCTCGGGGGCTGGTGGGGTTTGGGTAGTGGCTTTCGCGGGATCAGCGGTGCTGTGGAGGAATAAGGATGAGTGGGGGTGCTGGTTCAATACGAGTGGCCAGAAAATTAAATTGGTAGTTGCTTGGTGGGAGAAGTAGCGTTTGATTGAAGAGGGAGAGGACGTATTTTTCATGGGGTGGTAGGAAGTGTGGCGTATCAAAAGAAATAGACTTATGATTGAAGATCTTCATCTGGAAAGAAAAAATGGGAGTAGATGAGGGAGGTTGTCTTGAAGTTTAAAGGATTAATAAGAAAAAGTCGGGGATGCTTATGCAGCCCGGAGTTAGTTAGATGACCTGGTGTACTTACGGTGTATCCACCCGAACATGTCTAAAGTGCACTAAATTTCATAGCCTCAGTCAAGTCCACACTTAATAGTTGTGCTGTCAGGGGGCATAATTAAGGAGCTAGTAAACAGCCCAACTTTTTAATACTGTAAGGGATCAAATTAAGATATGTTGTGTTAAACATGCCCATGTTCTTTCTGTTGCCCACAAAAACAACCCACGTTGCGTTTAAAAATCTGTCATAATAGGGAGAAAATATCAATGGAAAGTTAACTGATTTAAAAACTTGCTGTCTTAAACAGATGTATAACTTCTAGGCAGTTTATAAAAATGTGAATTAATTGCATTGCTTTTTTCAGCCAATACTGTTTGCTGTCATTAAATATCTGTATCGTTGGTTATCATCCACTGTTGGTAATACAATTTATAGCACTATATCTTGCATTAAAAGCTTAGCTACTCCATATGGAGATTTTATTTTTTTTCATCCTAAAATACCTCCTGAGCTCCTGTCCCGGTCCATTCCTCCCCCCCCACCAAAGAAAGAACAATTCAGGGGAATGTTGGTTACCTGCAGGTTTGTTACTTATTCCATTAGCTCTTTCAGTGAGAAATACCAAGTTCTCTTTCTCACAAAAACATATAAGCATATGGGAAAATCACCTGAGGTTTCGGGGGATTGTACTAAGAATACTGACAGTTTTAACCGTCTACCAGTATATTTTCCTTCTTGAAAATGATTTCTGAAAGTAATGTTTCTTCTAATGGCGACTCAATATGTCCACTGTTTTCTTGGAAAGCAAGTTGGTTTCGGAAGTAGTTACAGGCACTGATTCGCATTTTGGTGTAGCATATGGCTCACTTCTTTTTTCATGTTACATTAATATGACATTTACTAAGTTTTGTGCAGCTTCTACCCAGAGATGCAAGTCTTGACCAGGGTAGAACTATTTGAATGCACAAATCAGCTTCCATTATACCTGTCTTCACTTTTTTTCTTTCATGAATAATCAAGGATTTCTCAGCATAATTAGTATTCATTAATACACACCAGAGTATTCATTAAAAAAATTGATAGACAGTAACTTAATGTGGTGCCTGGAAAAATTTCTGGTGTAAACAATTCCTATGCAGTTGCAGACATCCAGGTTGCATACAAATAGCAGGAACTTCTGTTCCAGTCTTTCACAAGGGCTGACTACAAACATTGTTTGACATGATGGCTCTGTTCCCCTTTTGTCTCACAACGCTGTTGCTGTAAGTAAAAAATAAATAAATCACGCTTTCATGGCAGTCTGTCTGTGGGTTTCTAAACAAGTCTTACAAACGCACTTACATCTCTATTATTATTTTACAAGATCGGATGTTCTATCTGCTTCTAAGTGAAGAGCACTTACTTTCTGGTATGCTAGCCTCAGAGATTGTGAGATGACAGATCACCAAACACAAGGAAATGCTGGTTTTTCTCACGTTTTGATAAAAATAGACAATAAAGCTATAGTTATTTTCTCATCTGTTCCATTGGTGGATTGTGGGCTTCTTCACACATAGTGACAGTCCAAAAAGTGACCTCAGCAATATGGAAAATATCATTCCTCAATAAACAAATAATTAGGCGCATATGATTCACTGAAACTTTTCAGACTTGGCAAACATAGATACACAGGTTACAAAGGAGGGCAGTGGAAGGCATGTCAGTATAGCCTAGTACCCTCTCTTGGACTTTCTTTTTTTTTTTTTTAACTCTAAGACCACATCAAATAGTATTAAGTATATAGCTGTATGCAGAGTTCAGCTTTATTTCAGATATTTCAAGTTCTTTGAATGAGGCCACTCTTAATTTTTTTTTTGCCTCAAGCTACATCTCCTTATTACTGACAGAGGAGTACAATCGCTATCTGGTCTAACTCCACTGAAAATTAGTGTTTGATGCTAATTCTTTAATGTTTTAGGAGGTTTTTAAGGAAATTTAATAAAGTGAGTTTTGGAAAGGGGTAAAGCAAAGGGAGCTCTCTGGAAGCTGACATAAAATCAACAATAGAATAGCAAGGAACAGTCCTGCTAAAACAGTGATAGTGATACATGAAAAAGAAAACAGCTGTTAACGACTATAGTTAATAATCCTGATAATGCAATGTAAAGAGATATATTGTGTCATTTCAAGAGGATAGGGTGAGAATGAGATAGAACAAGCTTCAGGGGTTAATGAGTTCCCCCAGTTTCCTCTCTCAAAGATACATGGGAATTTGCTTTACCAAAACGGGAGTCTTTTCAACCCTACGTTATTAACATGCATTGGAGAGCTAACATCAGCTTTCCTAGGAAGACCATTGTGTCCCACCAGACTCATGTTATCCCTGCTCCTTCTGTTATTTTCATAGTCTGTTTCTTGGACGCTTATTCTTGCACCTCTGTTTAGCACCTTCCTCTTCATACAGCTTCTTTTTCTTCCTGATGCTTTGTGCTTCTTTTCATTCTGTTCCTCTTAGCATTCTCCCTCTTTCTTTCCTTTTCTTTTCTTCACCTACCACGATTTAACGCTTCATCAGTTTCACATCCATTCTCTTCCTTCCTTTGATGCTGCGAGGACATCACTTTTCTCGCTTGGTCCACCTGTGTAAATTATTCTTTTTAATTGAAACAGAAAACCCCTCTGAGAACACTCCAGTACTCACGTGAATGGTGAGACTGCTGCAACAGTCTACCATCTCTTTATCCCCTTTTCCGGTATTTTTAATTGTTTTAGACTGTACACTCTTTGTGTCAGGGGCTGTATCTCAGTGTACAGTAAGTAGCTAGCACAGTAAGAGACAGTTCAGTTTCCAGTTTTGGAGTCTGTGTGTGTGTTTACACTGCAGAAAGCATGTGCACTTAACTGGTTCATGGAAACAAAGCTCTACAAGATTTAACTCAGATACCTCATTGTTCTTGCAAAAGTTTACCTTACAGTTAAAAAGAAACCTATATTGCAGTGTGTATATTTATATATATGTTTGCAAATATGTAAAATTTTGTCATATTTTCAGGATTTGTTATTTTCAAGACACTATGAAAGTTGCACTTTCTGAGTGACTTCTCAGACTCATAATTAGTTGATTCAGAGGCCATTGTAGCGTTTGCTACTGCTTTTTCCTGCTTTCTCTTTTTGTTGCTTTTTGTCATAAATGCACCATATTAAAGAATGAGTTTCAAACCTTATCTTCCTTTGTATTAATAGAAACTTTCACTAAGGTCTGCTTGTTTTGCAGAGATGTAGCTCATTGAAGGCACTGAGCTTGGCATGTGTCACTGGATGAGTATTTGTTGAGGCAATGATTTTATAGCAAAGCTTTGAAGCTTCTGTTGTGTTTTGAGAGGGTGGAGGCTTCAGTCTGCTTTTTTGATGAACCTTCAAGCCTGGTAGTCTGAGGGGTAAAAAAATCTTTCATGTAGATAATTTCTCTATCAAAGTAAAATTCAAACCTACGCCACTGTATTTATTACTGGACTTGGTGTTTAGCAGAAGCCAAAGGCATGTTTTACAATGCTAATTTTTTGTAATGGATCGTTTAAAGAGGCTTCTTTTTCTCCCAACCAGATGGGAGCTGAGATACTGCATCATGAGACTTGGTCAGATTACTTTAGGAGCAGCTGTGGTTCAGTTTGTCAAATATATCACTTCAGTTTTGAGGGTGAAGAGTCTTCCTGTAAATATCAGACAATTGATGTACACCAGACAGTTTTGGGGCTGCAGGGGCATCTCTCTCCTGCAGATGTCTCAGCTGTCAGTATTTTTTAAGGCAATGCCTGCATTGGTTGACATATGTACAATGTAAGCTATGTTTACAGTCCTGTGTCCCAGCGGAGTGTGATTTGGGGTCTGTGGGTGCTGGATTCCATCTCTGTGGTGGTGTGCTGAATGGCCCAAACCTGTAATCACAGCTCAGACTGGAAACCTTTATCGAGACATTCATAAGAAACATACAGGTTTGAGATTCAAAATAAGAAAGTATCTAAGCATCTAACTCACAATAAAGTACTATCTCTTACTTAAGTTTAAAAGTTGTATTTTTAGGTACCAGAATTATGTTGTCCTTCAACTTCCAGAGTACAGTACATTCAGAACAGTCTCCAAAGCAGATGATAAATACTCAGTTTGGATGAGAAGGTTTGTTTCCAAATTTAGATCGGATTTATTATTGTTTTCATGCATGCATTTACTCACTGACTGCATTGATACTATGTCCAGCACACTAAATATACTTACAAAGTACAGTTGTGGCTGACTTGGTTAGAAAAACATTCGAAAATTATATTTTTTTTTTTTTTCCGGTGAAGGTAAATAAGATGCAAACCCACTCCTTTTCCAGAAACTAGACAAGACTTTTGACCTTTCTTGATCAACAGTATGCTCCAGCGCTGATCCCAAAATCCAGCTTTTTGACCTAGGTCATTTACAGTCTATAAGCATTAGGTAGGTTCTCAGCTGCTGCTGTCTGAAGGCTGCCAGCAGGTGCTAAATGTAATTGTAAATGCAGACCCACATTTGCTAAACAGTTGTCTGTGACCATTTATTAATTTCACAAAGATTTTGGTTTGTTTATGCAATTCAACCACTACCCACAGAGCTTGGTTCGAACTGGTGACCTAGGTTCTGAGCTCCCTTATGCTCTCATGTATTCTTCAGTGCCCTTGGACCCTTTACGTATAGATATATATATATAGTACAGTGTTTCTGTATATGGATTTGAGATGGCAGTTAAAGCAACTCTCTTAAAAGCCTCTATGATGATCACAAAGTATATTTATTAAGAGGTATTCTGTCCTCAGGCATACCTACTCTGTGTATGTTACACGCTTTCATATATCTGTTTTATATGTAGTTCAATATAAAAGGAAAAAAAAAAGGCTCCATCCCATGGTTCATTTTTCCTATTTAAGAAAAGACTACAAATAAAACCAATATTGTTAAATGGAACAAATATATCAGATAGTACAGTGTAATGACATTTTTCTAAGAATGCTTGTAGCATGAAGAAAAGCTAAAACCTAGTATTTCTTGAATAGATGTCCATTGTCCTGAACAGTCTGAGCAGACTTTTACCCAATACTTTTGCTACAGATTTGATGATGAAGCCATTCTGCCAAATCTGAACGCACTCAAATTTAGTTGCAGCAAGCTTTCTGTAAAAACTCTTCAAGTAATATTTCAGTCATTAAAATGGAGTATTAATTATACAACAAAATGAAAATACATTTCATTTCTATTTAGGAAGCTTGTATCTTTGCTTCTTAACAGTTTTTTCATTTATGCCTAAAATATTAATAATAATCTTGGTACTTGTTTACCCTAACTTTAAATATTTAACTATATCTCTCGAAAATGGTAAGTGGAATATAAAGTCATTGCATTCCCTGTCACAAGTAACACTTTTTCTTCCTTTTCTGGGTAAAATAGTAGATCTACCTCATTGTAACTCTAAACAGATGTTACAGAAATTCTGATTTACACTGGTAGAAGAAAAAAAAAATCCTGTTCCTTTCAGTAAAGATCCCCTTTTTTCTATCACTACGTGATAAGCGGTCATCTCAGGATACTGCTGTGTTTCATATTCTCATCTTTAAATAGCTTTTTTTTAATCTGACCACCTATACAGTGGGCCTCAGGTTTTCTACGAAACATTTTATGGTAATTTGGCCCTTCTACCTCTGAACTGCTACTTGACCTATGTCGAAATAAGTAAAGAGATAAAATGTGATATACCTGTCTCCTGCTTGAAAGAGTGTATGTGTCAGAATAAATATAGAGATTAAGAAGTGATGTTGAGAAGGTAAGTGCTGATAAGAAAAACACTCAAATGAACTTGCTAATTAAAAAACTTTTTGAAGAGTATCACTTCTCTCTGATGGTTTTGTGATTCAATGTAAAGACTTCTATCCCATTTTTTGGTCCTCACTGCATATAAATCGATTGAAATTTCAGGCACCATCACTTTCTTCTGCATTTGTCCTCACGTTTCCTCATCTTCTTCCCCACCTCCCCTCTTTCATTATTATTGTGAATGGAAATGTCCTTTGTCTGTTGCACAGAACATGTAAGCAACTAAATTCAGGTCCATCAATGGACTTCAGTCCCGCTCGGAATGACCCATCAGATGTGGCACATAGCAATTACCCCTCACTCTCTTCCACCCTGAGAGCCAAAATGTATCAGTCAAGGACACATTTGAATTCCAGCAGCCAAGAATGTGAGTAATCCTAGGCTGAGTGTAGAGGAGATACTGTGTATGGCAGAATGGAGCAGAGCCATCAGGGCAAGCATCTGGCTGTTTTTGATAGGTAAAGTTAAAAAAAAATATATATTCCTGTAGAAGTATTTTTCTCTAAGCTTGTTTCTTAAACTGGGGGGGTTTTTTTGTTTATTTGGTTAGATTTTTTTTTTTTTTGACTCTTCGTGGAACTCCCTGGGGCATTATCTTTCAACAAACAATGGGCATTTTTTGCAAATGTTTTTTAAAGGTCACTCTTTTTTAATCAACTCACTTTTCCTGTAATAACTGTATGACATTTTTTTGCCCTATTTGTGATCAATGAGCATGAATATTTTAAATAGAAAACTCACACACTTAACTATCTTTCTAAATGTTGTTGTTACAGTTCTGTGGAGGGGTTGGAAGGGGGATGCTGAACATCCAGAATTACCATTCATTTCTCATTGCCTGGTGGCTGTACAGCCCTTTCTGTGATTACATGCCTAGGGATGCTAGTTCAGGTGTCAATGGCAGGATGCTATGTTTTAATTTTCTCTTGAATGGAATTTCTCGCAACTATTTCCAAATATGTGCATGTCTTCAGCCTAGTCTAGGTAAGAACCGGGTTCATCTTGTTCAGGTACCTAGTGATAGATGATGATTTTAACTAAGAGCTGAGATTTCGTAAGTCTAACTTGATATAATCGTACTTATTTGATAGAGAACAGGTGGAGCTGGTTACCATGCAGCCTAACTCAGGTATTTCTGTCAGCGCAGGCTGTACCAGGCAAAACACAAACTGATCTACCTCAAAATTTTTGAATGCAACATTTAGGCGCATCAGGCATTTCTCTTTCTACCAGCTGTTCTCTAGGTTTTCTTTGGACAGATACCACGGTAGAGAAATAGTTTATTATCCTTTCCAAGCATACTTCAGCATGTATCATTCTTTGACTCTCTGCCTCTGGCTTTGTGTCTGTATGCCTTGTGCAAAAATGATTAATTAAGGAAACAGAACTAGAGGTCTTGTGCCATCTAAAACTATAAAGCACAGAAGTTCTGAAGGTTTTATCTGTTGGTGGTTTATGTTTTTCCTGCCCTTCTTGTTTTCAGATTTCACTTTTGAAGAATAATGGTCTGATATTACTGATGTCCATAGTGAAACTAGCCATTTTAGGAGTCGTTCTTCTAAATTTTCTGATAGGATATTTTGCCCCTCCCCAGTAAAAGTAAACAGTAGTATTTGTATTGGAAAATGTTTCCTTCATGCCTCTTTAGCAATAATGTCCCCAAATAGAAATTGCACTTCTTGCAAAGAAACAAACTTTGGTCAGATGACTCTAGTTTTCATGGGATATATAGACATATTTTTAAAAGTGCAATTCATAAGGCATAAATGTGATGTTTTAAATAGCTTGTCAGGAAAAAGAAGTGATTTTTAATGCAGATCTACCAAATATAATGTTCTTCAGTAGCATCAGTACCCCCAAGACAAACATTTGAAAAGGCAGAGGGTGCCGTAACACCAAGATAAATGTTGTGAGTAGGATATAAGGCAAAACACAATACAAGGAAATAGAGGAGTATCTTCCATCAAAAAGGAAAATATTAGTAATCCAAATTATTGTTCTAGTTTTCTGTTTCTTTGCAAATATCTAATGAGGCATTTGGCTTTTCCAATATTAAGGTTTTTCCCAGTAATTACGTTTAAAACATTGTTAAATCTTTTTTTTTTATTCTGACAATAATTAGGAATACAAATGAAAACACTAATGCTTATTTTCTTTAAAAATGTATAGCTGAGATGCTGAAGCAAAACACAGCCACAGGAAAGGAAAGTAACTCTAAGAAATCATTTGAAGTATGACTTTATAATTCTCTGTGAGAATATAATAACATGTGTGTTGGAATTTGCTAGTCTGAAAACTGTGAAAATTCTCAAACTGTCTGTGAAACCAAATGTTATTTGATAACCATTGACAAGAGATTTATAATCAGGTAATCTTATTCATCCTCTTTGAGACAATACACTATGTTTTGTGGGAGGTATAGTGAAAGCAGCCCTACTGCAGTAAAGCTATAACCTAGCTTTAATTTCATTAGAACAGATTTCACGCTTACCAACCACCCAATGGAGGGAAGTTGTGGAGTCTGCTCAGTATATCGCCTCACAGTTAAAAAACCTACAGCAACAGAAGTAACTGGCCAAATTGTTTTACAGAAAGGACACAAAAGGATTGAGACCAGTCAAACCTAGATGAAGAATCAATTTAACCTTCTCTGACTTCAACAGGAGCTGGATCAGGGTATGGCTGTGAGGTATGCTGGATATGATTGATAGAATTAGAAAATCTAACTGAGCAAGTAGGTTGATAAACACTCACGAGATCTTTGAAGTTTTATGGATTGTCTGAACAAAGACAATGTTTCAGAGCTATTACATCTTGATTTCTACTGTACTGTTATGCCAGGTGTTGAAGTGCCATTCAGTGGCCAGGATGTTGAGTACGGACAAGCTTTTCCTTTAGGTGGTCATTAAGGCAAATAAACGCCATGTGCTGGACAGTACAGCAGCTCTGACCATTTGAGACTAGGCGAGGATGTGATTACTTGTGTGATGCCATCAGCACTTGTCGAGCTTTTTCTCTCGGACAAATTGAAGTTTATCAGTACTGAAATTACTTTTGTTCTCTGCTGATATTCCTTTGCCATATAACATTTAACTTGGTTTGTCTCCTTCCCCCACCACGTTGCCCACAGAGAGGCTTCTCTTCCCAACGTTTGAAAAGTGCTCCATCTGTCCAACATAAAGGTCAAGAGAGTGTTTCCCTCTTTCATTTTGTCCCCATTTAGCAGACCAAAGGTAATAGGCCAGCATATCCGCTTTCTGGGAGTCACGTTTCCCTCCACAGCCTCTTATCATCATGTTCCCTTTTCTGTGCCTAAGGAAATAACGAGTTACTGCCTTGACAACACCTAGCTCAAACTTTTACAAGAGATTGGCTTGTGATCACAAATTGCCCTAATGTCAGATGTTAACCCCGGGGATTATCCTAGCCATAAGAAGAAGCATTTGTAGTTTGGATTAAGGAACTGGTGGAGGAAGGAGGACTGAGGCTGAATTTCTTCTTGAATATGGAAGCAGTATATTTATTTTCACTAACAATGGCAGCCAGTAATTACAGCCTTTTCTCATTCTCCTGCCTCAGGGGAACTGAGCTGCTGCTGTCTCAGGGGAGGCTGAGCTGCTCCTGCCTGCTGCCATTTAACACTTACTATTCTCCTTTGAACCTGTTTGTGAACCACTTCTTCCCTGTTCCTGTTTCTTTGCTTTCCCTGATAAGTATGTTCCTGAAATGCCCTTTAGAGCAAGTTTAGACCTGGAGGAGACTAACAAATATAAATCTTTAGGTCAAGAGCCTATCTGTGACAAACTCCCTACCCCCCCTTCATAATTGGATGCACTTTATTACAATTGCAGATAATATGTATTTAATTTTTTCCTTTTTTTTCCTAACACACAATTGAGATTACAGCTGCCTCTTTGTTAAATATATCATATGAAACAACATTCTTGCTTCTAAGAGAGATCTCTTTAACTCAAAAATACGCGGCTTCCTGCACTGTGCCAAGAACTGGGTAGATTATCTAGAATGTCAAAGAAAAAAAGATTTAGCTTTTACTTTCTATAAACAGAATATACATTTCCTAAATTATGCTTCTTACTGATATTCCTGTACAGCTATAATAGTTCTTCTCTATTGTTCTCAGTCTCTCTAATGCCAAATAATGAAAATTTAACTAGTGACGATTTTTACTGGCAGATAAGTGAGTTCCTATTGTGTGTGTATGTTAGTAAATGCATCTGAGAAAAAAAAAAAGTAGCATTTCTGCAAGCATGCACATACATGAACCCCTTAATTTTGATTGTTACTGGCAGGTAAATCTTGAGCATTGTTTAAAATTAGTTTAATACCTAAAGCATTAGTTGTTTACATATTCATCCAATCCTTACATACTTTGGATCATGAAAGCGATACATTCCTCATGCTTTGAATGGACATTTCCTAATGACATTCAGTTTTTAATTGTTTATTTCCTACTATTTCTTCTCTTAATTATGTCCTCTCTAAAATCAGACTGTCTGCTATTCTTTGCAAGTACTACAGTTGCCATTTCCCCGGGACAGACTCTCCACTTAAAAGAGACTTTTCATTTCTCCTCAGTTATAATCCTTTGCTTAACAGTTACTCCCCAGCACCCATAATTTTAAAACAGATGACAAGTCAAAGGAATAAAACAGAATGTGTCATATCAGCTCATCTTAAAGATCTTTTATATTACACGGGATCCATGTATATTCACCTTGTGTTTTTAAAAATCTTTGTTCATTATGGTGCATGTTTTTTCTTCCTCTGTGGCTGTTGTAAAGGGATACACATAATGTGCAAATGGAATGAAAGGAAATATCAATCCAATCATACATTGTAACTCTTTAAAATCAGAGTGAAACCAGTCCTTTAAAATGTCATTAATATTATCTGCAAAATACGTTTTTATTCCACTGTTCAGAAGGCTGATGCATTTACAGGACCCAAAGAAATGAGTGCTATGCAGGATAGTCCAAAAGAGAATTTAATGGTAAAATATCAGGATTAATTGTGAAAGTAATCATGTTAGTTTTCTAATTATTCAAATCTTAATTACAACTGTGTTGGCCCAATTAGTTCAAAACACAAGGCTAATGTTAGGGTTGGGTGGATACTCAGCATCTGTGCATAAGTAAGAGGCATCTGTTGCCAAGTGGTGGAGTGATGGAAAGTGTCAACGCACCAGCTGTGAAGTCAACAAAGCTCTTAAAAAACAAATTTGAGCCAACACAATGATTTAGCACACTTGGGGGAGTGTAAAGCTTATTGCACATGTATACTTCAGCTAGCTGTTGTCACCTAGTGGGACTGGAATCTAGAGCAACTATGCACGTTTAAGTCTTTGCCTGCTTTCTTTTAACAATGCCCTGCCTGACAGGGATCTGCAGCGGGGAATCTGGCAGTGACATTTCTGCCTGTCAGTGCTGCAGAGGGTTGATTTAGGTGCGTTTTTCTTGAGCAAACAAGAGAACAAAATATTACTAAGCTGTTCAGAATATGCTGTGTCTTAAGGTGGTTACAGCATTTTATAAGTATATACAAACAGTATACACACACACACGCACACACACACAAGGATAGAAAATAGTGAAATATTAAGAGAAATGTGTTATTTAAAAAGTGTTGGCTTTTCTTTCCTAACACCAGTTTCCCCATTCTCTGCAGCGCTCTCGGGAGAGATGGCTGTATTAAATATCAGTGGTACCTTGTCCATTGTTTATTGCTATCAATTCTAGAAAGACAGGATTTTTATGATTCTTACTACTGAGACTGACCTTAGTAATTTCTAGTGTCGCCAACAGAGATTGAGGATATTAATAGTGTTGCTAACTTTACAATGGTGTGTTTAATATTTATGCATTATTAACATTTAATGGTAACGTGTAAACTTTACTGAAAGATAATCAATTGGCAGAAAGAACAAAAGAAGAAGGTGAACATTAAAACCTAAGATGGAATTATATTGAACACTAATGGATTCACTTTTGACCTAGTTCTGAATTTTATGGATCTTTTGTCAGTGACTTCATTTGCATTACTTTCAAGTTTTTATTTATTCACATTTCACAAAGTACAGATGGAGGAGTGCTTAGATTCATTGTAGTCTGATAATGTTGTTAATTTACATGAAATGCATGGAGTTTTGTACTGTACTGCAGTGTAATAGAAAATGAGCTCAATTTTCAACATTGCCTTCACAAGATTTTTCAATTACATTAAAATGAAATTAAACAGAGTTAGGAGGCACTCCTAGCATTCTGGATCCAGGTTTCCTTATTTGTAAATTACAAGAAGAAAGCCTTTGATTTCCTTGCTGTTTGAGCAAATAGCCCTTTTTAGGTATGGTTTGCGCTTTAATATAGAGCTTTTGGCTTTTAAAAAAATATGTGTATGCCTGTATGGCAATACTTGATCTATCCTATTAAAGCAGCACCCTGACTGGACAGAAGAAGCTAAGCGACTCAACCCACCTCTATAAAAATATCTATAAATAAACACAACTACTTCTGAGCAGGTGTAATGAAGTGTAAACTTTAATGGTTGTAAACTGAGGACTTTGATGACTATGAAAGCACTTTTTTGCAGTTACAATTTATTTAGGTGTGTCAACATCTGCACATTTCATACTCACAAGGCAAATTCAGTATTTCTCCACATTATATTGCAGTTTGTGTATAAATGCATGTGCAGTGATGTAATGATACAGACAGTAGTAGTACATTAAGTTTAGCTAAGGTTACCTGACCAATTTTACTGATGTTTGTGACAACTCAGCAGAAGCTTCTGGAAGATCTAAAGCTGCCACCTCCACCAGTGTCATGAGTCTGACTATAGTATGTCTGTAAATGGGGAAGAGAAGGAGCACAGTGAGACACACAGCAATTAGTTATATGCGCTTTTGTGTTTTGGATTTCAGCTTCCTGTCGCAGTTGCAGCTGTATTTCACCTGTAAAATATTCTTTCCTTTTAAATCGTACTGACAATGTGAATAGCACGTGTATTCTCTAACTAAACAACTTACCATTTCAAGTGGGCTGCCTCAGCTGTAAGACATGAACTCAGAAGTGATAAAGCATGGCACTGCTTCAGTAAAATGGAATAAGAAATCATTTTGACAGAGCTTAGATCTTGGTCTGGGCTGTTGAATGGGTTTGGTTGCAGGATTTATTATTCCCCCTCCCCCCTTTCCTTTCAAGGTCGATGTTCCTTATTTTGTATAGAATACATCTTACATGACAGTACAGGAAGAAATGCAAGCTGGCGGGGTTAATGCTTTTGGGGTCAAAATGGACTCCTGAACGCAGGGAAACAGCACCTGAGAAATGGTGCTCACTCTCACCCCATGAAGGCAAACGGTGACTGAACGTCAGAGGATCAGGCTACAGATCTGTACTAGGGGCTTGTTATGAATGATTTTGAAAGTAAATATTTCAGTCTATCAGTAAGTAAAGGAAATACTTCCCCTTTCTTTTGTTTAACTTCCTTGACTGCATGGAATTAAAGAAGAGTGGAAGCTCTTGCTGTGATGTTAGAATAATGATTAGAAGTTATATCTGAGAACTGATTCTCATTTATTGGGTCTGCAGATACCTTTAAAATGGCAGAAGTATCCAGGCAATTAGCACTATAAATAATACCATTTTTTGTTCATTTCCCATCCTGTCCTTTGCTGATGCAAGAAACACGATTAAAGTGAGTAGCAATGATTATTTTGGAAGATAACTTGACATTTGCCTATGATAAGAACAAATTTTTAAAATGCTTAGTCCATGCAGTTGACTGGCGATAGAGTGTCTGAAAGACTAGTTCATCTTTTTTGACACTCTCTCAGGGCCTGAAAGGAGCAAACCTGTGCTCCTCTGATCACAAAGGGAGATGTTTCCTTTGCTGCTCTTCCATCCTACAAGCCAGAACAATGGCAAAGCCTCAGTTGCATGTAAAACAAGCTAGACTAACTCTTTATCTAACCCCCTGCACTGTACAACTTCCTGTGACATACGTGTTTACATAAATAACACTAACACATTTGTGGGTAAAAGTTGTGCCACGTTAGAGCTTGTCTCAAAATCAAACACCTTATGATCAATGTGTATCAACTATTTTACATTCTTTTTTTAAATAAAAGCCTGATATCCACCTAAAACTGATGAGGTAAAACAGAGTAGATGGAATATTTAATCTGACTACCTCATGTAGTAATGTGGTATTTTTTTTTAAGTCATTTGTTCCAAAACCAAATGATTGCTCTCTCATCATCGTACTCTGTTATGATTAAGTTCTAATTTCTTCCAAGACTTTCTCTATGAAGACCACCTAGGTCACATTAGCAGTTGCAGTTTGAAAGTGCATCTTGAAACTGCATGCAGCATGTAACTTCTCTCAAGGAAGTACAGTATATCATGCCTTAAACATACCAAATAAATCGAGTGATTTCAGTGAGGTTATTCCAGAATGTTGTTAGTTTCCATAAGAACAGGTGCTGGCAGTATCTGTCTGATAGAATCACATTGGCATTTTCTGCTGCTTCAGGTTGAATTGCTGTTGTCTTTTAAATGAAAGAAATTATAAAAGGTCGTATGCCTAGGTATATGACCTAGGCCTATGTTACTGTGGGTATATGTTAGGTACGTGTTGCCGTTTATATCTCATCACTAAAAGCTATTCATGCTGAGGTCAATGACACGTTTACTTGGACAACTTTAAAGTAACTATTCAATTTTACATTATACTGAAAAAAAAGAATATCAGATCTTGATCCAGTGAAACATCTGTCATATTGATTTCAGTGGTACTGGATCAAGATCTGATACTCTGTTTTTCAAAAGGGAAAGAAAATAGAACCGAGTCTTAAGAACACAGAAGGAGGTGTCTTTGTAGTATATCTTGAGGGCATCTCACTTAATACTATGTTCATCGATGTCACCATTGCTCCTTTGAAGCAAAAGCAATCATAACAAAACAGGTGTGGATTCTTGAAAATGTAAAGGTATCAGGAGGCTGTATTTGCGCTTTGTTCCTGAAAATTGTCTTCATGTATTGCTCTGTCGTTGAATTTTTCCACTAATAACCTTGAGTCATCAGGACACTGATGCAGAAAGCATAGACTGTTAAAGACAGCATGAGGCTTTTAATGTAAAATATCATTTTCCAGGGAAAAAACAAATTATGCTAACCATGGCAGAGCAATATGCTGCTATGTTTATCAGCGTAGACTCTTTTATGTCAATTAACTTCAACGTCTACAATGCATGATCACAAAGAAGGAACTGATTTTATAGTGTCGTGCTCTAAAGTTCATTAGCCATGTAATTTTTATGTAACTTGTATTAAAATGCAGAAGGTGAACAGAAAACGTAGAGTAGAGGTCAGGTAGTGATTTACCCAGTAGGCTTGGATGAAGACAATACAGACCAGTCACCCTGGTGTGCCATACCTCAGCAAAGATTCTCTTTGGAGTTCTGCTTTGGTGAGATGAATTTTTCTCCAGTCTCTTTCAGGACAGGAGCAAATCAGACATGAGATAGCATCAATTTAGTTTTGCAGGGAAAGAAAATTTTGATGCTTATTCTCTCTGAGACACATTATATTCCAGAAGACATGAGGAAGCAGGTACTATTCTTGAGGGTACAAAAGTCAAGGAGATCAGTTGTTCTGAACATAGTATGAAGGACACTGATGGTTCTTTTTGTAATCCTGTTACTTTCTATACGTGAAGTCAGGACTTTCCTGCCTACCTGCACTACTGTATCTGCACTAAGTTTAATAGCTTGATTTGATTTCATTATTTGAGACCTTGCTTGTGGTAATAGCTGGCCATAACTTTCTCAGTGTTATTATTAATAAAAGTCCTCATTATTCGTAGTATCTCTTCAGTTTCTAGATTCTCCTCCTACTTGCTTAGAGTAACTTTAACTTTAGAATAATTAACAGAGAATTCCTATTGCTAGTTCTAACTTGCCCATGCGCATAAGGGTTGTTTGAATTGTAAACTGAACGTAAGAACTATACAACAGCTGGATTTTTTTCTGTGTATTTAGGACCAATTCAAGTCCAGTGATGGCTTTCTGGGCTGCGAGTGCACATTGTCAGCTCGTGTCCAGTTTTTCATCCACCAGTACCCTGAAGTCCTTCTTGTCAGGGCCGCTCTCAATCCCTTCCTCCCCCTGCCTGTACTGATACAGGGGCTTTCCCCAACCCATATGCAGGACCTTGCACTTGGCATTGTTGAACCTCATGAGGTTCACACAGGCCCACTTCTTGAGCTTGTCCAGGTCTCTCTGGATGGCATCCCTTCCCTCAGGCATGTCAACTGCACCCCTCAGCTTGGTGTCATCTGCAAACCTGCTGAGGCTGCACTCGATCCCACTATGTCATTGATGAAGATATTGAACAATACTGGTCCCAATACGGACCCTTGAGGGACACCACTTGTCACCACTTTCCATCTGGACATTGCACCGTTGACTACTACCCTCTGGATGCGACCATCCAACCAATTCCTCATCCACCAAACAGTCCACCCATCAAATCTGTACCTCACTAATTTAGAGAGGAGGATGTTGTGGGGGACCACGTCAAAGGCCTTACAGAATTCCAGAGAGACGACATCTATAGTCACTCCATGCACTCACATCCAGTAAGCAAACATGAATTTCTTATTGTATTTTAACTCTAAAAATTCAAGTCTAAGTCAACACTTTGGATCACCCATCCTTAAGGAATATAAAATAAAAGACTGTATGAAGCCACTAGTTCAGTAGCTGCCTGTTTCAGACAATAGCGATGGAGTTTAAGTGATCTGTGTATACGTTGAAGAGGTTTTTTTGAAGTGTAGTATGATGGTATTTTTGGGGGAGGCCTGAATCCCTTACTCTGATAATAGAATTCACTAATTTTGTTGCACTTACATTTGCAAAGCCATCACCAAATTGAGAATACTGAAAAAAGAAGCTTATCCTATGAAAGTGGTGATGATTCAGTTCAGATTTAGAAAGGCAAACAAAAAAGTTATATGAATACAACCTGTGATACTTCTGTGACTTTATTCAAGGCATCTATTGTATTCTGATATCTTCCTTCTTCAAGGAGTATACAAAGGAAAACGAAAATCCTTGTTTTTCCTTTATTCACCAGTTAAATGTTATGATAAGCTGGATGTCTTAATCAGCTTCCCACATGATCTAAATGGAGCAGAAGAAGGATCAGACCCACATCGCAAAATTTGGTTGGGGAGTTATATGTTTTCATAGGCAAAAAGTTGAGAGGCAAAATTAAGACTCTGTTTCTGAAATTGGTTGTACCAATTGCCCATGCAGTTTTCAAACACTTTATCTGGAACAGAGACTAGAAAGGAAAGAAAAAGTTTGTCCTGCATGAGAAATGTCATATCATTTCTTCCAAGTGCCATTAAGATTGATAATTCAGGAACTTGGAGAGTTAACAGGGAGTTTCTGTTAGAGGTATCTCAAAACGGGAAAGGCAGGACAGCTGAGATATCAAGAGAGTATGTGCTACTGTGAAAAGTGTGGACTGCACTGCTGCCTCTCCCTGAGGACAATGTTGAGCATTTGGAGTTCAAGCAGTGTCTCTGAGAACAACCCTGAGTAGAAGCCAAATTTTTAGGCGGGTCAAATGTTTCAGAATTTGCTCTTTGACTTTCTGATTCCTGAATTTGGACAAAAACCCACAACAGTATAGAAGTGAAGCAGCATAATAGAGCGAGCCAAGAACATATCCATGTCTTTCCAAAGTAAGACAAAACCCGTGAGCTTGTGAGAAAAGGAACAACATTTACATATGTACCCTAAATGAGACTTCATTTTTCTTCTTTGAAGCACGCAAGGAAATTCACAAAATACAGGGCTTTCTGAAATAAGTCGAGACAACTAACCAACAAATAGATTTTTCCAATTACAAATAGTTTCGTGAGCTTTTGAATATCTATGGATTGTCTGCAGATCATCAACTCTGTAACATAATTTTAAAATTATTATTGTCCAAGGTATTGTGTCCAAACAAAGATTTAAGTCAAGGAACAAAATATAATCAAGTAGACAAAATGTTGAATGAAAGCATTCATAAAAAAGACCAACAATTAATTAATTTCATTTTGCCTGAAATATTTACTCTGAGTTTATTTTTTTTTTTTTTTAATTTGCATTTCAGGCTTTAAAAAACATTAAACTATCACGGCAAAAGCTATAGAACTGAGACTTGTGAAAAGATTTTTTTCAAAACTGGTGAAAATAAGTAGCAGAACTCTGATATTGTCTGTCATCTCTTAGGCAACAAGAACTGAAGCCACTGGAAATCGTGGAATCATTTAGGTTCGAAAAGACCTTTAAGATCACCAAGTCCAACTGTAAACCCAACACTGCCAATTCCACCACTAAACCATGTCCCTAAGATCCATGTCTACACATCTGTTAAATACCTCCAGGGATGGTGATTCCACCACTTCCATGGGCAGCCTATTTGAGTGCTTGATAACCGTTTCAGTGAAGAATTTTTTCCTAATCCCCANTTCCTAATACCCAATCTAAACTTCCCCTGGTGCAACTTGAGGCCATTTCCTCTCATCCTATCACTTGTTACTTGGGAGAAGAGACTGACACCCATTTCTCTACAACCTCCTTTCAGGGAGCTGGAGAGAGCGATAATGTCTCCCCTCAGCCTCCTTTTCTCCAGGCTAAACAGCCCCAGCACCCTCAGCGGCTCCTCATGAGACTTGTGCTCTTGACCTGTCACCAGCTTCATTGCCCTTCTTTGGACACACTCCAGCACCAAAATGTCTTTCTTATACTGAGGGGCCCGAAGCTGCACAGAGGTGTGCCCTCACCAGTGCCAATACTGATAAATGATGGAAATTGACTTGGTGAGCACTTTCGCCAGCTCCCTCAGTACCCTTGGGTGGATCCCATCTGGCCCCATAGACTTGTGTGTGTCTGAGTGGTTTAGGAGGTTGCTAACCATTTCCCCTTGGATTATGGGGGTTTCATTCTGCCCTCCATCCCTGTCTTCTAGCTCGGGGGGGTGGGTACCCTGAGAAGAGCTGGTCTGGGAACTAAATACCTCTTTGCATCAGCGCTTCTTTGTTTGCTGGTTTTGTCTTTTTTTTTTTTTTTTTTTTTTTAACAAAAGTTATAAAGAAATTAGCCTGGGTAAAATAGATATAAAATTAAAGACAAAAATGACCAAAGTTGGTATTTTACATTATTTGCTATAGAAAGGAGCAGCTGGAAAAAAAAATTAATATGCAAAATATCAAGGTAAAATTTTGGCTAAGAATTCAGACAGTTACTGTTTGCCAGTCTGACTGAATTTAACTCAGTTTACTGAAGACCATTGTAAATTTATGTACCCAGTTGCATTTCTAAGTTGTGTGAACAATTGTGATTTTTCACTGTACACTGGGGGCATGAATTCATGTATCTGTAATTTTTGAGGGGCCTGTTAGTTACTCAGTAATAGGTTTCTGGAGAGAGTAGAAAAGGATCCAGAACTCAGAAGGTTTTAACCTCTTTTTTTCCATTAGCATCGTCAGGTGCTATTGTGGCTCTGTGCCGTGTGATAGTGGCTCTGTGACCCCGAAGTCTTTCCCAGGCCCTCATGCCTTGCTTTAAACTTCATTAGACATTGATTTTGTAGAGGTGCTTCCAGCTTCCTGAAGTCAAAGTCCTTAATTTTAACTTAGTTTACAAGTACAGATAAAGTTTTTCAAAGGGTGATAGACAGGCAGGCAGGCAGATAGATGGATAAATAGATGGATGGATGGATGGATAGATAGATAGATAGATAGTTAGTTAGTTAGTTGTGTGGGACATGTTTCCTTTGCATCGAGTATGAGAGCTGCTCAGTGGATTCTTTCCGTGTGTGAGAATATTTAATCGATCTACTTAAGCCATGGTGATTAAGGCATTTATAGAAATTGGTGGGAAAGGAGTAAGTCTCTTCACAGAATTTACAAAAATATAATCATTAGTTTTGCCCTGATGTGAATTCTCTGTGGAGAGGCTGCAATGTTTATGAACTTTTTTGTTGTTGAATATTTTCTGCTCAGTAAATAGTTTTTTTTTCTCATTAAGTTTCCGCTCTTGGATTGTCTGTTAATTTTAAGATATATCTCTACATTTGGATTGTAACCAAACTGCCTTTTTTCACTTTTTTGATTGGATTTTTTAAGTATTATTTTTATTTTCATCAGGTAACTGTTCTACTTTTATTGTCTTAATAATTTTTATGTGTGTATGGCTAAATTAAAGTACAGAGGGATGGTCACAACCCTAAATCATTTACAGAGAAGTGTAAGTAAAACAGATGGAAACAAAACTTTAAGTAAAATTCCATGGATTATTACCCATGGGTATTTTTGTAAAAATATTTTTAAAGTCTTTGCTACAATACAAATTCACAAAAAAGTGAACGCACCCTGAAAAGATTCTTAAAGATTTAGAAAAAATAATTTACTGACCAGATGAAGACCTTCTTGACAGTAACTTTTTAAAGGTGTAAAAAGGAAAAATACTTTGTACTTTTGCAATAGAGCACAATCCAAACCAGCTTGTTCAGAAAGGAAAAAAAAAACCACTTTTTTTTTTGGTAGCACTTGATTGAATTCCATTCAAATTGCCCCCTCTACAATAGAGCACCATATTTTAGATTTATTCTGTACCAAATATACAATGCTGGGGAAGGGAGTTTTAGTGACATCTCTCTCTCTCTTAACAGTTCTACATAATACAGGAGCACACTGGAAAGAAAACACACAGTTCTGTGTGTAGAATTTTCTGCGCAATAGGTCCGTGATTTCATACATGGTCAGTAAACATTGAAAGTTCTTTTGGTTGTTTTTCTCTGCCTCTGTTTCTGCAGAACAGAATAGGAACTTAGTTTTTACCTTTCAGTACTGCTAAACCCTCCAATAGCTCAACTAAAAGATGATGGAGTCCAGCCCTGTGAATTACTGAGGTACTAGAAGGACTAGGCTGTTTAACTTAGGAGTAGTTGCTGGCAGTGAGCTTTTCACTCCACAGAAGTTTAATCTTGTTACGTTTTATTGGAGCTCTGTTTTAATTGTCCAGAGAACTAAACATTATGAGATTCCTCTCATTGTGTCCAGAGGTACTATGTAAATAGATACAATTTTAAGGTACGGCTTGGATACAACAGTATAAATCTTGGATACTACACTTCTAGCTCGAGAAGGTCGCTGGAACGTTTCACAGGTGTGCTGAATTACATCTGGAACAAAGATTGGCCTTGGAAAGAGACTAAAACCATATTAGAAATTATTTTGAGATCATGAGATTAATTCATTTGTGCATAGATTTTATTTGGGAATTATCAGAGATAGAGTTTATTTAACTTCCCAAATATATAACCTGAGGTTCAACTGGGATCAGTTTGTTAAGATTTGACAATTTGAGTTCTTTATCCCCAGTTAAGATAAGCTATGGAGTTGTTTTAGTAACTACACAAGACAGCTTGTTTGTCCCTCAAACTCATGCAAATAAGTTCTTATCTTAAATATTACATGAATTTAGGTAGCAATAAAATATTATTCACTTAGAAAACTCCTTTAACAATCTTTTGGTTTAGTACTTTTGTAAATTGTGGAAAACATCTGTAATAATAATAATAATGTGCTAACAATTCACTAAGTATCATCTATGATGCAAATTCTTAACTCCACTATTCAGTTGTTCTTTTCTCTGTCCACACCCTGCACGCTTTTAAAAAAGTTATTCCAAACAGATATCTTGGAGGAATTTCTATTATTAATTGTATTGAAGCTTTAATGTGAAACCCAATATTGACTTACATAAAATATCTTCACATGAGGAAATCAGTGATGCAGTGTGTTGTTTGCCTTAAAAAACATTCAGTCTTTACCAGGATGAAAAACATACTTCAATACTCTACTTCGCTTTCTCATCACGCTTATTATGGTTTTGGTGGAATAGTACATTTGGAATAAATAAATATATAAGAAGAAAATGCACCCTCCTGGGAAATCCGTGTGGTAAATTGCCTTTATAATGTGCCTTTTGTCATGTGCTCACAATTCCTTTCATAATTTCTCCTAAGAATGCATCTTGAATTGTAAATTTACAGGTGTGTGGCATTTAATATGTACACAGCATAGAGTGTATGCCTACATGTGTTTTTACCATTTCTTTCTCCCTCCTTTCCCACCGAGATATTAAGAGTGATGCAACATTAGTGGAATGGAAGAATCCAGATTTCTGGGTGGATGGCTCACTTTTCCATCACTCAATAGGCTAAAAATACTGTCTCTTGAAACTGAAGCATTGTGTATCTGTGTCAATTACTGCTTAGATCCTGCTGGCCTCGTGCAGAATTCAGCAGGAAAAGCTCTTTGTATTTGGTGGGAACAAGGCAGAAAAACTGTAACATGAGGATATTTTTAGAACTCTTTACTTTTTATACATTTTTAGTTGCCTGTGTACGTTTCAGACTGGCTAATTGCGGGGTGTAGTACAAGGTTATACAGACCTTTATTTAAGATGATCTGTACAAGTTACTCACGGCTTCACACAGAACCTCAGAAAGCACAAGAGAATAGCTGGAAGCTGTTTTAAAAACTAAGTTACATTTGTCAAACAGATAGTTTGAACATCCAATAATGTGAAATCTTGAAGGAAAGATTAAGAAAAAGGCCTAATCACAGCTATGGATCATCATCCTCCAAATGGGTCTGCACGACTGGTCTCTTTTATAGATATATTTTTACAGGTGCAAATTCTTGTCCTTTACCCACAGATATGTGTCTTCAGTTTTTACAGATGTCTTGACTATTTCCAGTGGAAGAACAAGTTTCTACATTTATCTGTCTGTATGTTCTTTTTATTTGTGTAAACAGGCAATATTATGTCCAGCATTGGTTGACAGCTGGCTGAATATGTGTCAGCAGTGTGCCCAGGTGGCCAAGAAGGCCAATAGCATCCTGACTTGTGCCAGAAATAGTCTGGTCAGCAGGACTAGGGAAGTGATCATACCCCTATACTTGGCACTGGTGAGGCCACACCTCAAATACTGTGTCCAGTTTTGGACCCCTTGTACAAGAAAGACACTGAGGTGCTGGAGTATGTCCAAAGAAGAGCAACAAAGCTGGTGAAGGGTCTAGAGCACAAGTCTTATGAGGAGCAGCTGTAGGAACTGGGGTTGTTTAGCCTGGAGAAAAGGAGGCTGAGGGGAGACCTTATTGCTCTCTACAGCTACCTAAAAGGAGGTTGTAGCGAGGTGGGGGTTGGTCTCTTTTCCCAAGTAACAAGTGATAGGACAAGAGGAAATGGCTTCGACTTGTGCCAGGGGAGGTTTAGATTAGATATTAGGAAAAATGTATTCACCGAAAGGGTTATCAAGCATTGGAAGAGGCTGCCCATGGAAGTGGTTGAGTCACCATCCCTGGAGGTATTTAAAAGACATGTAGGTGTCCTACCTAAGGACATGGTTTAGTGGTGGACTTGTCAGTGCTAGGTTTATGGTTGGACTTGGTGATCTTAAAGGTGTTTTCCAACCTAAATGATTCTAGAATTCTGTGATTATATGTCTTCACAGTTATGCATCTCAAATGAATTCTGTTCTTTCTGGAGTGGGATTGATGGAAGTGAGTTAGGAAAATGATTACCAGGAAATAATGAAGCAGTGGAAAGATAGTGTATCTGACATAAAAGTGGGGTTTTGGTTTTGAGACTGAAACTCATTTTCAAATGGAGGTCAGAGTAGCATAGGTTTTTCCCTCAGCAGGTCTTTGGTCTCACCTTGTATGGTGTGTTTTCGTGTTATTTGTGTAGTGCATTTAAATAATTTTTCTTGATGCTTGTTTTGTTTGAGTAAACATGTTTACTGAGCTTAGTGTGAGGTTGCTGTGAGGTTAGGAGGTAATGCAAATTTTGAAGCTTCACTAGGAATATAAGTTTACTGACCTGTGTTTAATAAACAAGAGCAATGATTTATTACAACAGACCTCAGTGACGGCTGTAGGACTTCTTTTAATGATAGGGATTCAATGCAAAATCATGCTTCTGACATTCAACAGTCGCTCTCTGTCCTGGTTTGCTTTTGCGAGGTCACTCAATGTCACTATGGCTCGTCTTCTCCTCACCAGCGGACAAGTGCCCTGAGAATAATATTCCTGACTAATATTTTGACATTCTTGTGTTTCAAAATTCTCAGCCTACACAGGCGCTCCTGGAGTGTAAAGTGAAAACCTCAAACGTGTTGACTCACCAACCACACAAGCGTGCTACAAAATTATGCATTAGCTCATACTGATTAAAATTGGTCTCATCTAAACAAATTAAGGGGTCTGATCTCTCATCCATATGCATGGATAATTCTCATTAATGCTAATAGAGGGTATGTGCATACATGGATGGGAGAACAGACCTCTGAGGCTGACTGTTCAGTTTCAGTTTGTTTTATTTTCTACAACAGCAACAAAACATTCAGTGTTAAGTGTTTCAATAATTTAGAGAAAGATCAAAGGGGAGAAAGGTCAATAATGTACCTTTTCTTGTACCTCACTGTGGTAAATAAATAAAACAGTATATCCTATCTCTTGTAAGCTGGGAGGCAAGTAGTATTTTTTACCCACTGCTGGCTTTTTATAGTACCTACTAACAAATTCAGATTTATATGCCTGTGTTTTCAGACGGAAATAAGGAAAACATCAAAAGCAATAATGCTACAAAGTTTCATCCTCCCAAAACAGTGAAACATTGGTTTCTATTGAATCTCTTAATGCCATCTTCATAATTTTACAAACTATAAGTACCATTTACTGTATTTGAGCATGTGCCTGTGCTACATACAGCATATCAGCTGTAATGTCATCTAAAGAACTCCTGTGATTTAGTCATTTGATATTCAGTTAAGTGTTCACAGAATGCAGTCTGTCAAAACATTTTAAATATTTGTATAATACTGTAAAAATAGTGTCGTGCATATGTTATCAGACAGTAGGAGCTTAATTAGCATTCTTAACAGCCTGAGCTACACTGGGATAGGGAAAGAGGGGCACAGTACAAGGGCTGATGCTTCAAGGGAGTTTGTTCTTCAGGTATGAGGTCTTTAAACCGAGCCTCACTGGGAGAAGCTGATCTGGATTGTTTGAATTGTAGGAATTTCTAAGTAAGAATTGATTCATTCATGAGTACTGAAACACACCAATCACAGATTTTTGGCAATTCTGGTACCTAGGTGACTGCTCTAGGTACAGTGGAAACCTTGGAAAGCTCAGGGTCTGATCTGGGCTAGACATTCCTTGGTGGAAGGCTGCAAAACATGACCATGTGCATGTGCATCTCTGTTCTCCTAGGCACAATGTGGAAGGTCTCTGGGTATGCTCCTGGCCGCCTAAGCCTAGGATCCTAGTGGAAAACTAAACCACAGCGTATGATGGGGACTTCCAGAGATGAATATTTTAGATTCCTTGTCATGGGTAAGGTAGACATAGGAACAGAACCGCACCTTTCCATGGCATCCAATGTAGGATGTATAACGGGATCTCTGTGCAAGGATGTTCTTCATGAGAAGCTATTGTTTTCGCTCTTTATTGCTTTCATATAGCTGTTTGGTATAAGCCACCGATGGCTTCGTTGCTGAATTATAGCCTTACCCCAGGCCAGTCTCTTCTACTTTCTCCATAGCTCGAGCCACCTGGCTATTATTGCCTGGGTTACTGTCGCTTGCTGGATCCCTGCACCAAATGAGTTACTGGGGCACAAAGTTGTTAAGAGTTCATCTGTGCTTCTCTGTTTCTTTTCTGTGCGTACCTCATCATCAGAGCAGGTCAGGTATAGGCTAGAGCTTTTGGGTAAGACCCTACATAACAATTATCTGTACTTGGGTTTGTTTCCGTAGCGCATACCGCAGTCACGTAAAAGCTCAGGCTGGACACTGGGCATATGCAGTTAAGGTCTCAATTACTTCAGTGGTGCTTTCAGGTAGGCTTTACCCTTTCGAAATCACCATACTTTGGGAACATACTCTGAACTTCCTAATGAGGGAGTGAGGCCTTTCATGTGTTTCTGATTAGAAAGATGTACGATGCATGATGCTTCTTCAAATCCCTGCTTCCTTTCACTTCACACAACTTGTAACTTGAAAAGATGTAATTTGTTATGCAGCATCACCAGAGTCATGTATATAATTTTTGAAAGGTTTAGGGTCTTGAGTTCTTCTTTAGAGCTAAGTTTAAAGACAGAGTTATTTTGTTTGTCTTGCATTATTATACAAAAGGCACCAACTCTCACAAATTACCAAAAGTAATAGCAATGTGTTTGCGTGGCAATGGAGCCTTTGAAACGGAGTTCTGGTCACTCAAGGGGGTCACTGTCAATCACTTAAAAAACTGAAGTTAACACCTTTGTGCAGTAAGTGGTGAATGTTTTGGTTTTTAAACATAGTCAATAATTACTTCAATAGTGCATGACCCAAAAGTGAATCAGTTACTTTTCTACAGCAGTTTAAAATGTGTTCTATCAAAAGAAAGATAAAAAAAGGAAACATTGTATGAAATAGGCTTAAAATAAAAGCTGAGTAGGGCTTTTTTTACATTTATAAAAGTATAAGCAAAAGAGATCTGTAGCATCCTTTCTTTTTTAATCAAACCTATGTAGTAAAGTATCAGAAAAGTTAACATTGTATTACAGTATGCAAATGACATTCAACAATAAGTATTGACAAATAAAGTCCCATACAGAAATTGCTTTTCATTTGGATAATTTTTATTTAAACACACACATAACAGAACATATTTTACTGGCTAACTAAAATGAATAAAGAAGCCAGTTTCTTCCAGTGGTGTATTAGAAGACAGCTCTGTATGTACAAACATAAGAAAAGCGGAGCTCCTTAAACAGCTGAGTGTTTTGAAAAGTGCTCACATGATAGGATATGAATACCATGTTGGGGGAATTTATCTTTAATTAGAAAGAAAAAAACACTGATTAAAATTGCAGGGTTTGTAGTATGTATTTCCTGCAGATGTGTCAGACCCGGTTGTGGGTGAGAGCATAGATCTTTAAAGCGATCGAAGTTTACAAAGAACCAGAATGACACAGAGAAAGAGGAATGACGGAGTTTTGTATGAATATAAGGTCAGCCAGCCCCTGGCTTTTGGGGCAGAGGAAGGAGGTTGCCAAAGTAATTAAGACATAAAAGTTAAAAAGAAGAGGAATTACATAAGATGAAGAAGAAATATGAGGTAATTTCTTCGGCTTTGTGAATGAGGCATGTTCTGTGCCGCTGAACCCCCAGGCACGGGACACGACACCTCCTGCCCCAGGGACATCTCAGAAGCATTTCTTCTGATTAAACATACATGCTGGGCTGGTGGTCTGTCACCGTCTTCCCACACTTCCTACTTTAGGGCTGGTTTTAAGTAGTTCCGGCTCTGTGCTATTGTATTCCTGAAGGCTGCCTGTAGCCAGCTTCTGCAGATTTCTATTTAAAATACAGAAAGGCTATGGTGGAGCTGGTTTTGTCTGGGAATTACAGGGCGGAAGAGAGTTAAAGCTAAGTTAGACTGTAAAGACACATATGAGTCCTTTTTCTGCTGCCTTCCTGAAAAATAAAAAAGCCCCAAACCAAAACCAAACCCACTGTCTATGTATTTATAATATAACACTCTATTTTTCCTTTTGATTAAATAGTCTCTTTCTCATGTTCCCATTCTCTTCTCAAGCAATTGTCAACATACTGTGGAAACCTGACTTCTTCCATGATTTTACATCAGGCAAAACTGTGAACGTGCTGTAGATTCTAGAGAAATACAATTACTATCCAACTAGTCATATAATTCATTAAAACTACATTCCTTAATCTTATCTCTTAAAACAAATATGCATGCTTCACTAATTGACCAAAATAAATCAGTGGCAAAAATGTAGCTTTTGCAATTTTCCTTTAATGAGGAAAAAACAAGGACAAACAAAAACAGAATGAGAGAGGTTTATGTGGGAGATTGTAAATTGATTTTTTTTGAGCTAGGACATGAGGGTTGAATTTTTGTTCAATGTAGGCTCATTTGAGTATTTGTGCTGGTACAAGAACAAGCCGCTAACACCATTAGTTGCAGAATGTTTTGTAGTCATTCTTATGCATCCATAGTAATGTGAGATGTCATTGAAGAATATGAAAAATTCAAGAATGCAACATTTGTGGTTGGTTGTGTTAAAATGAAGATGGAGATTTTGATCAATATGAAGACTTGTGACAGGCTTCATTATTTCTTATACTTTAAAATGAGAGTAAGCCCTTAGAACAGCAGGAGAGAGGGGTTTCAGAATTATTTTATAATTATTATTATTTTTCTGGAGTATATAATATATACAGGTTTAGATTAAATGAAAATTTCTCATTTCCTAATCTTACACTAATGCTTTAATTACCATTCTGCAATTAGAACCATGAATCCCTTCTGTTCACATACAGGCAGATAAGCTTTAGTCTTCTTATAGGTAGTACAAAAAATATGTTCACACAGACTTCTTTTGTGGAATTAGATATTTTGGTTATAATATTTTGGAAGATGTCACACTGTAGGCCTACTTTTTCCTCTCAGCTATACTTAGTCAGGCGAAGCAAATTTTTCATAGATGTAGTTAAGGTTAGAGGTGTTCATTAGCAGCTGAATTTCCTGCTGCTTCAGTGATGGCAATTGAGAATTAGAACATGAGCTTTCAAAATGGTACAGTTATTTTTCATTCAGCATTATTCCTTTAGCTCTTTATATATAAAAATAATCCCACAAAAATAGCATTGGACAGGATAATTCAGCTTGTGATTGGCACACAGTCTTGGAGCCAAGATATCTTTCTCAGTCTAAAACGTACTTCACTGTGAGGATGCCATTTTAAATACCCAGTTCTTTTTAAGTGGTAGGATTTGTACTCCCTGCATTTATGTACTTAAGCATTTATAAATAAGGTCTTTAATAATTTTATTCTTTGGTATGCCATTTGAAAAAGGTGGACAAAACAACTTTTGTATATATAAAGCTTATTATATAACAACTTTGTTACATAAAGTTTGAAAGGAAATGTGAAGTCTTCAGACAAAGTTCAAAGCTATATTAGGATATAATGAACGTGAATTTATGAAGGAAGTAATACAGAACCTTCACAATAATATTATGGGTGATGTCTTAACTTGAAACTAGGTTTATAATTGACTTTATGGTTCAAATGGCTGAATTCTTGCACTGATTTCACTTGCTTAGATCAGAAAAATGGAGCAATTGGTGACAATGTCTGAAAAATTCTACTTACACAGGAATTTTCTCAAGTGTTTTCCCTAGTTTCAGAAAGAGAGAGAAAATAAGAGAAATGGTTTTAGTTCCTACCAACTATTCTGTTTAATTGCTCTGGTTTCTGAGAAAAACCCCCATGGAACTAGATGATCTTTAAGGTCCCTTCCAACCCAAGCCATTTTATGATTCTATGAAAAAGCAAAACCTTGCACTTTAGCTTTTTGAATTTGTTGGTATAGTTTTGATTTAATAGATTTTATGACTTATTTGAAGTACTGTGATGCTTGAAGGGTATTTTTTTTAGTGATGCTTCATGGGCTAAGCTAAATTGTTTTGCTGTACGAGAAGTCAGGAGTGTCCCAGTGATATAGTGAGTTATAGTCTTATATATATCAGGCAGGGATGAAGACCAGTTATTTGAAAAGAAAAAAAAAAAAAGACAGGTAAATTAACGTAGGCCGCTTTATTCTAAAATAATATTGTGTTGGAAACAGTTGAAGTCTAGTAATTTTAGCAAAGACTTCATGGGGCTTTTTTGAAGGGCTAGGAATACGTAAAATTATCTCAAAGTCTTGCTGCAGGTCTTAGTTGAGGGGAATAGCTGGAATTTGCCTGAAGTGAGTGGTTTCATTGGTAAGCTGAATGCCACCCTTTGGACTAGAGCTGGCAAAAGCCCTGTCCTGTCACAACTTCTGGTCCAAGACCAAGCTTGTAGTCAGGGCAGTAGAAAGTCTAGGTTCAGTCGTCTTTGTAGATCTGGTCTTCCCAGCCATGAGACAAAATGGAATTTCCCATTCTGTTGGGAGTTTCAAACTCCATTGTTTCGGGGGTGGGGGATAGGGTGTCTCCTCCCTCCCTCCCTTCCTCCCTCCCTCCTTTCCTTCCTTCCTTCCTTCCTTCCATCCTTTCCATCCTTCGTTCTCTCTTTCACTCTCGTCCTCTTTCTCCCACTTTTTTCCCATTTTTGTAATATAATTCCTTATACCCGACTCCCTTATTCATATACTGAGGCTTAGTTTTGATTCCTTATTTTGCTGCATCTTCCCTAGTTTTTGTATATCTAAAATACAGGAGCCTTGCTTCTGATGCCCCAGAATTGGATATTGCCACATAAACCTTTTGTTTCTTTGATTTCTGTTTTATAACTCCAGCTACCCTAGTGACTTGTTCAGGACAGGGAGATTTCATAGTTTTTGTAGAATTTGATGTATGAACAACTATGAGCTGAGCAGCAGATCTATTAGCTATGCACGTGATGGACTCATCAATGTAACTGCACATTTCTAAAGTTGCCTTTTATAGGCACAGCAAAAACGACAAAAAAAAACACCAAACAAAGAAGCAAAACCCTGTGAGATTTGAACAGGGAATAGTGGTGAGGGAGGGTAGCCATTCGGCTCCACAGGAAGCATCAGGAAACCTGGTCATCACCGCCTGCAAGGCCCTGCTCTCCAGACCAGCTGTGCCCTGGTCATCTGCTGCTGCTACTATCACCACACAGGTCTGACTTGTCCCTAATGGGAAGAAAGGAACAAAGATGCAGCAGGCTCATGCTTTTGGAGCAGCGCCCTGCTGCCCCCCGTGCACCCCACTGTGCCAGGTCTGAGGCTGGCTCAGATCAACAGGACTTCTGGCATGCTTGAAGTTAGAGCTGGGGCTGAAGCACTTTGCTGAATCAGAGGCTTAGCACGCTGATTGATGTCTGTTCATCATATCTGCATTCTTCAAAGCATTCTCTGTCACTTTCAGTTTATTAATTCGTTATTGTAGTCCTGTACCAGTGATCCAAATACCCCTTATATTTCAGTGATGGAAGCATGTGTCTGAAGCGTGATAACATTAAGAATGGCCAGTTTGTTGGGACATAGATGTCATAGATCAAAGCTGAGCTTTCACTGTAAATCTAGGGGAAATTAAATTTTGAATGACTTATGGCTCTGTTTTCAACTCCAAATACTCCAGCAGGATTTCAAGTTAGACTGTGCCAACATTCATACAGTCAAATGGTTGCATAATGCAAGAGCACAAATCTAATCCCTAGAAAAGGGGTTTTTTTTGGTGTTTTTTTTTTTTTTAAGTTCATTTAGATTTCAGAACTTTAAGACAGGAGGTTTTTGTTTGGTTGGTTTTTTTTAATGAAACAATAGAAAAAGCATGCAAATGTATGCTTAAAAGCAAGGTATGTTTTGCCAAAAAAGCTTTGTAACAGGAGGTAGAGTATTTAAATGGTATATACTGCTACAGAAAAAATAAATCGTAGTTTCCTGAAACCTTTTAAAACGAGCGTTGGTAACTAATAAGAGTTGGACTACTCCAATTATAATAAAACTAATAAAATTAATCTTGAAAGTTAAAATACCATGAAAATGTCAAGTTAATAATAGTTATGAAACATATAATTACAGAAGGGACAGAGATTTGTTTGACACAACAACATATAAAGAAAATCATCTGTAAAGGAAAAAAAAAAAACACACAATAGAGCAGGAAAAAATCATAAAACTATGCAAATGCTTTTGCACTTAACTTTTTGAGGGAGAGACCATTTTAGTATGTAGGGTATGAAGGTGAATAGGCAGTCTCATGAGTTTAAACCAATTTTTATTGATGCTAAGGTGATAAATTGGAAATCTTAATACTAATGTCCATATTTCTCCTTTGGTTAGTGCTGGATGAATCATTTTGCATGTTGAGTCTTTTTCTGTCTCTGACAATGAAGTCTTTTCTCTTTCTCAGAAGGTTCTTTTATGATATGCTGAAGAGTGTGTGTTCCACCAGGGCAGCTTTTTCTTATGAAAGAAAAAGTGATCAGGACTTTTCTTATAAATAATGACAGCCTCGATACAGAACTATGTGTCAGGTACAATCCAGAGATCCATGGCTCTGGGAAGAATGAATGACAGTTGACTTTAGGTTTTAAGACTGGCTAGACAGTTCTCTATAGTTCATCTGAAAGAGCTGTATACAGCCAGAAAGAGCAGCAGTGATGACATGAACTGAAGTGAAGCCTAATTAAAGTCACTGCTGTCAACAATTTCACTCCACCAGGAACATTTTCTCTTTACTTCTCTTGAACTTCCAGGTCTCACTTGAGCGAAGCTAACCATTAGGCTACATAAAGAAAAAAAGACGGGTCACTGTCATAAGATTATCTCTCCTGAGGGGAACACAAGGCCCCATATGCCAGCCAGACCTACTTCTTAGGGAAGTCTGCTGCGTCCCTGGGGCCTGGTTTAAAGATGTGAAGAGAAAGCTTCCTACCCTGGGACAGCCCTCAGATGACTATCCATTATTGATTTTTCAGGTAGACAGCGATGAAGTTGCAAAAAGAAGTCCGAGGGCAGTCAAGAGAGACTTCAGGGCCTTGGGATGACTGGTTGAGGGATCAGGAGCTCCAGTTCTCCTCTATCCTTACAGTTGCAGGGAATGATGAGGGAGGAAACAGGAAGAGTAAGCAGACCAATACCTGAAATCAATCTGAGACTGGAGTCACCAGCAGAATTTTGGGGTTTTTGATCATAGGTCAGTTTACACGACACCAGGCCTGCTGGCAACAGACAGGGTACACCTGTCTCAAAGGGGAAAAAGGATCTTTACATAGGAGTTAGCAGGGTCATTGAAATAGCTTTAAACTAGATTTGAAGGGAGAAAGGGATAAAACCAGGCTTGCTAGAGATAAGCCTGGGGGCATTACACCAATGTTTGAGTGGTGGTGTCCTAGTGAGGTCCTTCAGTCTGCTCCACGATGTGTTGAGTACACTGGAGCACATTTGAAATTTCCTTTTTGTTGTATTTGCTTTGGAGGGAAATTTCAGGTCTTACGGAGGTATGCAATTCAAAGAGGATAAGAGTTTTGTGCACTGAATTAGCTTTTTGATGCATATTTAATTAACTAGAAATTAGCTACATACTGTGACCTGATGATATCAGAAGTAGACTGCTGGAGTTTTATCTTTAGTGTCTTAATAGGACAACCTTCCTGTACATGCATACATACGTTCATTTGACATTGCTGTTAAAAGAGATTATTTGTTAGAACAAATCTTAAATCCTTTTGTGAGCATGAGAGGAAACAGTGAAAAGTAAATGATAGCGTATTTTTTTTAACCAATGGATTCTGAGTCATTTACACTGTATGCTTATCTCTCCTTCTTGCTAGCTTTTCTCTACATTATCATATATAATGGGAAGTCCTATATGTTTATTAAGGCTATAAAGCAAAGCAATAACACCCCTTGTATGGACAGACATGGCCAACAGGTGTTGTCTGTGGTCCTCTTTACCTAGACATGAGCAGTGTTGATTTCATTGTAATTATGGTCTGCTCCTTACCGCCTTTTCTCCTATATCTTCTTTTGCCTGTTGCCTCTCGTATGACTAGCAGCATGTCTGTCATGTGACAGGTTCACATTTGGTTGTGTCATGGCATCCCATAGATGTAATTACATTACATCATATTGTGCTATTTCTGTGCATCCAGTCACGTAAGTATATACATCATCTATATATCCACCATGTGAGGGACAGGGCAACCTGATTTGTGATCTTATGAAGTTGGTATTCTACTCATGTAAAAGGCCAGGAAATGTTTCCTTGAACGTTAGCATAAGAGGCTGTGTGGCTTTTTGAGCCATATGAAGGTTTGTGTGTGAGGAATTTCGCAGATAAATCTAACATGGATGCTAAGGAAAACATCAGAAGACATGAAAAAAATGTCTGAAAGAATAATCCAGCTCATGACTGTATAGTTCAGTAGTGTACATCAAAGAAATCATACTCCTTGAATTGAAATTTTAATCCCCTTGCTTCATCCACGTGTAGTTAAATCCAGAGCTGCTTCTTTTTGTTTTAATGCCACCTTCCTATCAATGTGCATTCACAAACATTTTTAGGCGTAGTCTAGCTAGTCATAAATCATCTGATTTATGATCTGTAACTTTATGGACTGATACAAAACTAGGTCACTTTTCAATATGTATAGTATTGTGTGCAAAACTGAAAGAATCGAGTTTGAGAGAGACGCTGCATTATGATACTGACTACCCAAAAACCACAAAGTAGACTCTTACCACAGAGAAATTAGATAAAAAAGGAACATACGGAAATCTGTGTTCTGCTTCATCTGCATCTGACTTTGGGCTGGTAGAAATTTTTTTAACTAGAAATTTAAAACAGAATGAAAAGTAGAAATTACTTAAGATCAATTCTTTGAATTTGTGTCATTGCTGCATCTCTGAAGGTAGCTAGAAACATTAATGGCCTGAGCTTTTCTGAGGTAGAAAAGCACTTTTACCTGAAGTTGCTTTTAAGTGTACTTGTGTCAGTCTGATGTGACCAGATCTACTGCAGAACTTGAAAATTGCCATGTTTAGGTCTGTCCTCAAATACATGACTTCAGGGCACAAGGGGTTGGGAAGGATTAATGCCAATCTAAATGAATCCATAAATGTATGAAAGAGATACAAAAGAATAAATAAGACACTTTGAGAAACTATCTAGACTTATTAAATACATGTGCCAGAGTGCTCTGCTTGGATTTCAGAAACATTCCTGTCACTTGTTCCTTGCTTGTTCCTACAGGCTGTTGTGCACGTATTTACATTATATGCACCTAGCCGTGAGATTTGTTATATTTTTCTCAAAAAGTGAAAATGCTGGCTAGGAAACCAGCAAACAGAATTCACAACACTACTAACAAACCCCAGACAAAATACTTGAGGCAGAAGCGCACACTCAGTTCAGAACTGGAAACCGTAAGACCCTAGCATTTAGTCTACAGACATGAGTAAATACAAGCCTATCTGGAAAAAGATGGAAGCACTGTACTAGACTGCTCCTTTGCAAGGGGAAGTGGTGTTTAGGGGCTGGAAAACAGGATACTCTCTGACAAGAGAAAAGTTCTGCTGAGCTGCAACTGAACGATACTACAGATAAAATGGAATAGATTATCTGCATAGGGAGAACTCTTACTAATTTCAGATTAGTCATTTCTATATCAGAAAGGGTGAAATAGTTACCAAGCAGGTGACAAGGGAGTAAGAAGGTAAAATTCGTAATATATACTGGCAATTTTACCCATATTATTAAAGTATCTGAACTACATGTGTAAGTTAATAAACTGGAGAAGGAGTGACAGCTTGTAATAGTGTCTTGGTAAAAGACCTGGGATTGACAGGAAACTTTTTATTATGTTTTAAGAGACGTGAAGTACTTCAGAGTTCGGAGTCAAAGCAAGACTCCAGTCCTACCCACAATTCATGTAACTGGGGCATTCCCCTTTCCCTGGAGAAAAGCGAAATTCCGTTATTAAGATTTTTTAAGAATTAGCAGATGACATGTAGTAAGTCTGTATTTTTAACCTGTTCTAAAAAAAAAACAAAACAAAACACAAGCACCAAATCACCTGTACCTCCAAACCAAAATTATGATGGAATTCTTTCCACCTATACAGAGCCAAATAATTAAAGAAATGTGAAAAAGGAAGATTTTTTCCTACTAAAAAAAGCAAATTCTAGGAGACATGCTTTTTCAGTGCTTTTATTTAAAAAAAAAAATCCTCAGATTACTTTTTGGGTTGCCTTTGGCATCTAGGATATCTTCTGGGAAAATACACTTTTTTGATATAATAGAGAACATAATGGACATTTAATCTGAAGGGGAGAAACAAACAGAGGAAGATGACCAGAGATTCGAACAGCACTGGGAAGAGCTAAAAATTCCATGAAACACAAACAGGGAAAATACGGAAAATAGTAAATAGGGAAATAATAAGTAGGGAAAGTAGAGGAAAAAGTAATAAGGAAAATAGTAAATAAATCAAAATGTACAAATATGTCTCAAGGTACTTAAGTCCATCTCTGGAATACCTATTTTATCAGTATACAGGTACAACACATCCATGGATTTGTAAATACAGGGAAAAACTTTTTTTTTTTTTTTTTTTAATTCTGGAAGATACATGGGACATAAAATGTAACTTTTAGTAAGGATTTCGATAAACTGAAGGAGTTTCTATTAGAGACATGAAGTCTGTTTTTATAGGAAGCAAACATTCAGGTTGTCTGCTGATTCTTCCAAGTAGTGTATTGGCACAAATATTGTGTCTGGTATTTTGCACTAATAACATCAAAGAGAAGTCTCTGCTTTGGAAATTAAAATGTCAACAAAAGCTGAAAAGAAACATTTTCAAAACAAGAAAGGAATTTCAGCCATGATCCATGAGAATGTATAAATACAGGTTTTTATAAAAGGATATTAAAGATTGCTGAAGCTGACTGTTATTGATTGTTTCACTGGTAGCTTAGTGAAAAGATCTTTAAGCTTGTAGAGGCCATTCTTTACAACATTTTAGATGGTCATGGAGCAAAGACAAGAGCTTGCATACAGACCTGTCATTCAGTACAGTTCAGTCCAGCAGCAACTGAGCATGAGATACTCCAGGTTGTAGCTAAGTCATGAGAGCCTCGGACTTTATATATATTGGCTTTCAGTTACCCCATATGTTGCTGTTACTACAAAGTAGGATTTTAAACAAAGACAGCAGACTTGTGACTCTGTGTCACTGCAGAAAAACATATTTTCATAACAGTGCATGAAGGTTACTTGAATTACAGAAAAAAAAAAAAGTTTGACCTATTTATATCAACCGCAGGTGCACAAAGAAGTAGAACAAGCTGGGAAAGCCTATTGCTTAGGCAGACAGTGCGAGCTATAGATTGCAGAGTCTAAACTGGTTGTTAGTAAACCAAATAATACCTCTTACTCAGCAACTTGCAACGCTCCTTACTTCCAAAGGAACAGCGACTGTCTTAAATTTTAAAAAATCAGAGTACAGATGAATCACTCTGAAATGAGATTTCATAAAAGACAAGATACCGTTTTTTGCTTTATCCCATTCACAAGCAGAGAATCACAGAGGTGTAAAAAGAAATCCTGCAACCTGCAAGGAAGGAGAGTCATGCATAGTTTTCAGCTGCTGTCCTGTGCTGTCATATACTGAATTAGCAAAATGACAGATTTCCAATAAAACTGAAATAATCATATTCTAGGACAGCATGAGCAATATGAGGAAAGATGTAATCCATTTGTTGGGCTGTGTCTTCTGTTGGTAATGTAAAGTATGTAGGTAGCTGACTCCTAATTTTAAAAAAAAAAAAAAGCTAGCTAGTTACATTTTATGATAATATGACCTTAATTTCATGTCTGTGCTGGGCATGCCCAGTAAGCTAAGGATACGTTATACAAACCTGAGTCCTTTGAAAGGCTGATGGAAAGCAGACAAGAAAAGTCATGCTCAAAATGTAGGATTTTAATCACCACCTTCTTCATCTGAAAAAAATTACTCTCACACTAATATATTGCCATGGTCTTTTCCATTTAGTAATATGGGAATGAAAAAATTATTTTGACACTAAAGTTTGAGATTTCATGCAGTAAAGTACTGAAGGCCTTGCATAAAAAAGTAAAAATTGAAAGTAGGTTTCTGTGGGAGTCAGTAGTCCACATAATTCATGCAAAAAATAAAGTGTCAGTGATCTTCAGCATACACTAATGAAAGTGAAAAATCCAGGTCTGCTTATCATTGCACAGGCAAAAGCCAGGTTGAGTCATAGGAAGAAGTGGACAGTGGCTTAGAAAAAGACGTTGAAAATCAGTCCCCTGAGAATGACTTATTACTACCACGTTTTATCTTAATAATAATAATAATGAGCTATATACCGGTATAGCATTGAAGTATTTGTCAGGTACGTTTGTTAATATCGAAGAAAAAAGATATAAAATCCGTAGTGTTTATTGGTTGTATATCACAATGAATATATCAGTGGTTCACCAAAGGAAGACAGAGGATGAAATTTCTCTCTGACCAAATAAAAAGTTGTTAACTGGTCAGTCAAGCACAGGATATAAAACACACATATCTAAGTCAGCAGAAAAGTACTTCTTTTATTCAAAAAGTACAGTCAGCTTATTTCCTGTGCAGGCAGCAATATAGTAATTTTCCAGGAGAAAGACTGAATCTGCCTGGGTGCTTTGGGAGACTTGATGGGGGAGCATTGCTACAGGAATGTAACATTCCACCAAAGGTAATGATTTTTGATGGAGGCAGTAAAGGAGAGGTTCTTTCCAAGAGTGCTGTCTGGGGTATAAAGTAAGGAAGAGCTTGTGAATGCCCTACTGCCATCTTTCCTGCGAGAGCATGGCAGCTATATCTGATTTTGAGAGAGGGGGAAAGAACATTCTGGTTTAACCTTAGCTGAATAGACCAAGTCTCTCTTTTGAACACATTTATAAGTAGTAGAGATGAAGAGGGAAAAAAAAGGGTTATTTTGAAAGCTGGGGGGAAATATGTGTTTAACTTAGATTCTGTTAAAGTGATTTTTAAATGTTTTGACAGCTGCTTACCGCTAGGATATTATGAACATAAGGGTAGGAGGTACCCAAACCTTGTCTCTCCAACACAGTGTTTGGGACATCCAGACAATAATAGAGCAAGTTCCCATTTCATCTGCATAGATCAGGCATCATAAAGATCAGAAGAGCCAGAAAGGTTTTCCAATTACTACTCATGGTAGCCTGCAACACACTGTGCATAACACGCTACTGGGATGCATGTGTGAATTCTGAGGATTCTCAGGCAGCACGTCATTTTTGCAAAGTAAATAGGATTTTTGTCTGTTCTCCTATGAACTAAATCACGGTTTATCCATCACGTGAGTCACATGCGATATTATGGGTTTGGTTTTGTTTTGTTTGTTCTAGAAAATTAAATTAGGGATAGTGAAAATATAAGTACTAAAGCAGAAGTCATTTTTGGAGACTTGGCATCACCCGGGTAAAAAGAGGCTGAATGGTCTGGTAGTATTAGACAATCTCTCTGGTAAGCAGTGAGGTTTTAGAATAAGTATATGAACTGCAGTGGTCCCCATGGAGTGTGATGCAAATAGATGTGAGTGAGTGAATAGTAGGGCAGATCGATTTTCATAGTCAGTGTAGGTCCTTATCTGAATTGTGAAAATTGCGTATATTAAAAAAAAATCATCCTTATTTTAATAACAGTGTAGATATTACAAGATAACAATTCCTTAAATTGATACAATACTTTTTTTGTATGCCAACACCAATCAGTGAGTTGATTTAATCAATGTGTCAGTAATGTTTATAGAAACGACTATCCTAAGGGGAAGAGAAATCACTGTTTTACGACAGTTTCAATTTTTTAGTCCCCTAACATGTGCCATATAGAGAGCTTCATTAGCTCATTTTTGTTTCTTCTTGATCTGCTGTCAAAAGCAGACATTTGTATCGCATTGAGGGCCACTTATGATTCCTCTAGGATGAAATGGGCTTTAAATACACTAGTTGTGAGATGAATTGTGAAGTATGATGTAGTATGTTACATATTTCTATTTTATAAATCAAACCACCACATCATGCTAAAATTCTTGGGAGCGGAAACCTTGACAAATAAACATTTATCATCTTACGTGAAATCATTAACAGTCAATTTGGGAGGTCGGTTTGGATGAGTAGACATATCTTTCTACGAATACGTGGAAGTTTTCTGGTCTTCTGCAAGCCCAGTGCAGGTTTTGAGAATGAGAAATACCTAAAGAGCTGGTTTTCTCTTTGGGAGTTCCAAGAAGTAGTTTGTGCAACAGCTTCTTCTGCTACAGGTCAGGAGAGTTGAAATCAAATTGTGGCCCTTTGTTCTTGATCCCATCTGAGCCTTTGAGCTCTGACATGAGCACAACAGTTACTCTCGGTGAAGATTAATACAATCACCTCTTTGGTTATATGCACAATTTAAAACTGAAGGGGTAGAGAAAGGTGCAGATGGACTAAACTGTAAAAAATGTTTCTGTTTGTGAATACTCTTTGATCGCTTAAAGAGAGAAACTGAATTTGCAATACAGAAAGAAAAGTGGAAATATCAGAGGGTTTTGAGTGTGAATGACATAATACATTCCTGCTCACCAGTGGAATTTGGTTCCTATGTGATTTTGTCATCAATTTACCTACTTCAGGGAAATTGAGATTCCCTGAATCCATTTGTTTTTCTTCAAGCACGTTTGATGAAGAAAGATGTAAAGTAGTTGATATTTGCTACTTCTAAAATTTAGTGGAATTTTAGGCTTGCAAAAGCTGAAAAAAATCCCATTTAAGTTATTCAGAGTCCTACTAAGGTCTTTTGTAATACATGTTACCACATGAGAAAATGAATCCATATTGTCTATAAGTGAACCAGAGTAATAAATCACTTACATTTTAGGTAACCACTTGTTTCCATTTTTCTGCTGCTGCTGTGACACAAGCAGCTTTCATTGTTGGGACTATAAAAACTTGGGTTTTTTTCTGTATTTTACTGAAGGAGAATGAAATCTTTTTGCTCTATGGACTGGGGGAAGGGAGGAAATGATGAAGGATGATAGTTTCCTAAGCAGGAAGCTGGAATGGGAACAAACAGAAAGTGGAAGGGAAGCAGCCACTTTCACTTATTAGGGTAAAATGGTCAAGGAACGCCTTCAAAAAGGAGATGATGTTTCATCTCAGGATTTTTTTGGTTTTTCTGAGATCTTCAGATGTGAACTTATATGAGAGATTTACTTTGATGCCGACAAACCACCAGTTTGCTCTTTCAGCTCCTAGTGATTACATGTTATCAGTAGTTAAAATATGCAGAGTTTAAGATCAGCTTAAGCACCTTAAATGTGTAGATCATTTGTGAACTTAATAAGAAAACTAATTTTTGATCAATATGTAGAAATAAAATTGGAGATAATGCTGTACTATCATGAAGTAATACTAAAAAATATAACCAGTTCACCTTGAAAATAACGGTGCATTTCATCAAGCTTCTGTAGGATACAAAAGAGTAGCATATATTAAACAAAAGCAGTGAATTACACACAGTGTTATTAAAATGCAATTGTTATAAACAGAGGTTTTACAGAGGATAATCATCCACTCTCTGTATGGGGGAGAAGAGTTCAATAGTATTCATGACATAGTGCACCTGAATAATCAAATTTCATATTCTTTTCTCTGCAGAATAACTTCCCTTTGAACACAATACACAATTCAGAATAGCCCCAAATTATAAGTCAACAAATAAATCACTGTGCATTTTCTATAGATTGCAATCAGCCTGGACATTTTAAATTTTTTTTGTTTATTTTTTTTTCCCCTGGATGGCTGTCCTTCACCAAAAACTCATTAGTTTGTGCTCTCATGGAGCTTCTAAGCTAGTAAAGAAACTGGTGGTGTTTTGGATGCTTTTTTTTCTTTTTTAATTAAGTATGGGCATTTCAAAGTAACATGCAAGAAAGATCATAAATCCAAATGCATGTTCCATGCTCTGTGCATGTGACTTCCTGCAACATGAGGATGTCAACAAGACAATCTCAGAAGTGAAATCTCAGAAGCTGAGGAAAGCACTTTCTGTGCCACGCAGTTTTTAAGTAACATTGTCAACTATTAATCCGATTTCGTATTCTCAGGATGCAGTTTTTAAAAATGACATAACCTTTCAGATATGAACCTTTTGGTTTTTTAATCTATCACTTAAAGCCAAGAAGGACCCAGTAAATGTTGAAGTTACAGGGCTGGATTTAGTTCAAATCCTAGCTCTGGTATATGCTGTTGCTCGCCCTGATGGATTTTTTCAGATCACTTCTCTCTACCTTTGATTCTCACTTTGTGAAATATGGTTGCTGTTATTCATATTCTGTGAGGATCTGTCAAGATGTTTTATTCATTAATGCTTAGAAATTCATGTGCTACACTAAAGCATTTATTAATATGGTCTATATGGGCGTATAAACGAACAGTCCTACTATATACACTGTTTAGTATTATTTGTATCGCTATTTAGTTTTTTGTTCTCTGGAAGATTATGTAAGCAACTTTTTATGTAGTAAGTATATATTTACTTTACTCTTTAAAAAGTTTGATTGCTTCATGCTCACCACCAGCAAACTGTGCTGTAAATAACTGTACTGCTATATTATAAACCTCTTTCATTTGTGTTTTCTTTACATTAGTTATTACTTCCACAAAAATGTTTGTTGTTGTTTGTGGGGTTGTTTTTTGTTGTTTTTTTTTTCTCCTTCCTAAACAGAACAGAAAAAATGGAAAACCAATTTTTGTTTTGTTGTAATGTATATTTTCTTTGTTTGCCTGCATTACAGTTACCATGCTGTGTCATTTTTTGTTTTTTTCCTGAGAAGTTCGCGAACAGAATTTAGTATAACAGTAGTAAGGTATCTATTAGCATCATAGTTGTAAAGCTTACAGTAGAATTTAATTTGTGTCAGTATTTTCAGCAGGTGCATGCTAAGTGTGTTAGATGCAGGGGGCACAAACTCTGTTTCCTTCATAATGGAAGCTCTGCCAAAAACTTACATGGTAACTATTATGAACCTGCTGTTAATGAACACTTTATTGAGGAGGTCCATGGAAGGACATTATACCACACTAAAAAAAAGTTTAAGTTCCTCCATATGTGGAACATGAAAAAATTCTACCTACATCTTCTTCCAATGCAAAACTGAATGGAGTCTTATCCATTTTTGTTTCCTCAACTGAAAAAATAGCAGAAAAATTCTCCTTTAATGTATTATTATTTGTAGTGCATGCAAAAGACTATAGTATGAAGGTCCAAGAATGAAGTTTTAGTTGCCTTGTGATTAACACATTTTTTAAAAGAATATTTTTACCCCTTTTTCTCTCTTCCCATTCTTACTTGTCGTTCCCCTGGTTGACTTTGAAAAAGACTGTTTCCAGTGTTTCAGCTTCTGAGCTGAGAAATGGGTTTGTATAATGAGTGGGCACCTGCTTTCGAACAGAGAAATGAGCAGAACCAAAAGCACCACCAGGAAAAATGGTCCATCGTGACCAAAGGAACGTCATGCTGTCTACCAGGGCACTGTGTACTCACATCCCAGCATGTTTTGCAGCTGTTCTGAAGAGATGTTAGTACTGGGTGTCCTAGAATGTGTTATCTGCAGTGACCATATGCAGAATAAGGAGCCGCAGGAAATTTATAGGCTTTATAAGAAGCATTCACAGAATTGCAATTGCTCTACATCCTTGAAGCAAATTTGTCCCAAATCCTTGATTAAATTACTGAAATTTGCAGCACTGAGCGTGTATAATGTTTTTCAATCTTTCTAGTATAAGAATGAGAAAACTCAAGTATCAGTTTTTCAGGATATTAGGGACTTGAGGAGTTCATTTCGGGTGAAACTGATATATACTGATTGTTTTTTTTTTTTCCCCTGCAAGCTACTTTTTCTTCTTCTGAAATGCCATTTTAAAATGTCTCCAAATCCTGTGATCACAGAGGTTTGTTTTGTCATTCATATCATTGTTCTAAAATGCATTCAAGAAAAGTGGAAAATTATTTGTTGGGCATTTTTCAGCATCATTTTCACAGATGTTTCCCCTGTCTTCTCCTTTCCTTTTTCCTGATCAACTTCAGCAAAACAAAAGGAAACCAAGGAACTCACACAGATTAATTATAAATGACTGACATGCTGTTGACTTCATGATTTATGTGGATGCAAAAGAAATTAAGATTTTTCACTAGCACCCAGTCCTCCCTGTGCTTCTTTTTCCTGATGTTTGCCCATCCTCTTTCTTTGCTATTCATAAGAAAAAATGGGTTACAGTTTAGCCGGTGATTCTTCTTCTTTCTTTCGTTTCGCTTTTTTTTTTTTTTTTTCTGGTTATTGTATTGTTTCAGGCTGTGTGAATGCTGTTCTTTTCAACAGTATGTTTCTAGTCTCTTTAATAAGCCTAACCACATTTTTGTCTCCGTTACATTGATAAAAATCTGTAACAATACCTTGCTTGTCCTTGGTGCTTGTCTAGATGTCTGTCTGGTACCTGAAATCCAGAAAATCTTTTATCTTTTATTTTTATGGTCTCATTACTGATTGCTCAGGAGAAAATCGCTTGTCTACGCCTGCAGGCAAGTTTGCTAGATCCCAGGTTCAGTTTGCTTAGGGTCTGCGTAACAATGAAGTGTCAGATCTGTTGCTGTTTATTGAGTTAAATGGTGTTACAAAAGAAAAAAAAAAAAAAAGTGGAAGAAGAAAAAGCAGCAAACCAGAAAAAAAGGCATCATTGTGTTTTAAGTGGCTACAAATTTAGCAACAAAATAAATGCACAAATTCAGAGAAAAAAATCCTTAATGTCAAAAATACTCAGTAGTTTACTGAAATGTATTTCCTGAAGATGGTGGGACTATAAGAAAATGATCTTAGATCAGAAACATTTTCTATCAGTCTGTCCCATTCCCCATATTAATTTTATTTTCCTTTGAGGTCCAAAGTACCTGTGCACAGACAAAAAGCACATTTGCTTCCTTGAGAGGGTTCTGCTCCAAGCAATGTCACGACCCACCCAGGCTCTCAAAGTGACATGCAAGACTTTCCCTACCCTTCTCCCTCCTCTATGAAATATTTCATGATGGAAGAGAAGTGTTAGGCTCCTCTGAGTGATTTCTGCTCAGCCAAACTAATTCCATTATCCGTTAGTCATGTTTACATCAGGCTAACAGCTAATAACTCATGTGGAACTCTGTAACCATCTTTAATCTTGTTCTTCATCCAAGCCAGTGCTCCATGAGCCCGGCTTTCTCTGATTATTAATGGTGATGGGTAAGTGTCCTGTCAGGCTTCTGCTCACGGAATCGGAAAGAGGCACAAGGTCAGCCCTCTCAGACCAGCCCTCTGGAGTGACATATGATAATCGCAGGTACCTGTCCTCCTAAGGGAAAGAGCTGGCTATCTCGTATGGAGTCCCAAAATAGTAATGTAGAGCTTGTTCTCACGCAACCCATTAAATAGTTGAATTTTCACTTCTGAAAAAGTTGGAGATAGAGAGGTAGAGAGAATCGTGACTGATGAAAAGTCTGCTGTCAGCTCAGTGTCAGGCTGTTTATATCCAAGTGAGTCTTTTTTGTAGTAAAATGATCTTACAGGAGATTTCTGAATCCCAGTAGGCATACAGATGCCAAAGGATGCTCTCAGAATGAAGTGAAGCATGGATGACATATTGTGAAAAAATTACTTTTTAATACTTTTCTGTCTGACTTAAATGATTCAGAGTACCAGCAGTATTACAGAGCAATACTTATTTTATATTAAATTGGTAAAATGTTTATGTATGAGTACTTGAAGGCATGAATAGCTACTATAATTCCCATGCATGTTTATGTAGACAGCAAAAAATTATTAGTCTCAATACAGCAATGTCAAATCACAGCTTTAACTTCAAACAATATTGGATAAGAGAGACTGAAGTAGGGGGAAAACTTACTTAAGCAGTTTCTATTCAACCAGGTAAATCTGCTCTATGGTTACAATCAGAATGAATGGAGTGTAAGCAACTGCAGGGTAAATGATCATGTTTTCTATCCTAGACAGTGATCAAGAAGTCTGTCTTTTTCTACTGAATAAAGATGATGTGCAGGTTCCAGCCAAGCTTCAGTTTGTGGAGTCTGAATGAGGCCAAGAGCAGACCTTGCTAAGGAATTTGTAATTTATGCAGCACTGAAATGCTGAACCTACTTATAGGGATGTTACTACTTTTGTGATTTATGCATATTTTTTTTGTTTAAAAAACAAAACAAAACAAAAACCTATGAAAAAAAGTCTCCACCACAATAATTTGGTCATGTTAATCTGTCAGGAAGAAAAAATAAAGTTTAGGATCAAAACCAACCCAATAGTCTGTGCATGTATTGTGTTCTGCAACAGTCTCTCTTATCCATTCCCATGTAGAATCTTCAAGTCTGAAACAGGCAACCAGGTCCTTGTCTTAAGATATATAGTATCTGCAAACAGATAATGGTTAATTAAATAAAAAGGAAAATTAAGGGATATAATGGGATCTATGAACTTGTGGATTGTCTCTTGATGGAAGTGGAAAGCAATCTGCTATCTCAGTTAATGTTCATAACTTGACTGCATCACTATATTGTAAAGAACAATTACAAAATTATATGAGTAGGCATAATGGACTTTAAAATCTTTTCAGCCATTTGAGTTGATCATTTAAATACAAAATCTCTTTTCTTCCCTTTTTCTTTCAAACCTATTAATAGTTTTATTCGCAAGATTCTAGTTCATTATAAAATTGATAACTGGTAAATAAACACTTGGGGACAAATTAAGAATTTATTTAACATTGTAAAAAGCCAAAGTCTACAAGTACTTGGACTAAATAGTTTTGGTATATGAAGTTTGCAATTTATTCATTATTCCTCGAAGTTGTTGGTTCATAGCTGTGGGACTGCGGTGGTATTATTTAAGCTCCTAAAGTTTTGTGAATGTCTACAGAATGTAATTAAAATGCAGAATAAGAATGTAGAGCCAGATTCTTATCTCCACTAAGGCTATATTAAATAACGAGTGATTTACCTCACATCACAAAACTGACATTGGAAACTGACACTTTTCAGGTCTTTAAAATTTTTAATTAATGTAATCACTTCTTACCTTAGTGGATAAAAAATGAAATATAGAATGATATTACTAATTTAGACAATGGGGAAAAAATCATATGTGTAAAATATTTATTTAAAAAAAAAAACCGAGGTCAAATGCAATAAAGATTAAATTCTTTTAGTCATTGTTCACTGTTTTTTTGTATGGAATGAAGTGTAATCTGTTTCATAGAATCATACAATCATAAAATCATAGGGTTGGAAGGGACCTCTGGAGATCATCTAGTCCAACCCCCCTGCCAGAGCAGGGTCACCTTAGAGCAGGTTGCACAGGAACGCGTCCAGGCGGGTTTTGAATGTCTCCAGAGATGGAGACTCCACCACCTCTCTGGGCAGCTTGTTCCAGTGCTCTGCCACCCTCAAAGTAAAGAAGTTCCTCCTCATGTTGAGATGTTTAACTCAGTTATCTTTATTGTTTCCTTTTCTTGAATCAGAATCACCAGGTTTTGGGTGGCAGTGATTCTGTAAGACAGAAATCTTAAGTGACACAAGTGGCCTTTGACTCAAAGCAAGGGCTCTCTGTTACTGTATGTAATTGGAAAAGATGAGAGGAGAACACAAGTGGCAAAAGTGGATGAAGAAAGCAAAGCCAAGCTTATGGGCCCCGTGAAGGTTGGTTTGCCAGCCTCGATAGCTAGAGCAGGTGCAAGCATACAGGTCTGCCAAGAAACTTTGTGTTGACAGCATGATGGAAATTCATGCAAATAAGTGTTTCATGTCACAACTCAGCATTTGGTACATGAAAATTATGCTGATTTTATAAAATTAAACTGTCATTTTATGGAGAGAAATATTTAGAGCTGCTGTGTTATAGTATTCAATCATATGAACGTAAGTACAGGCTGACTTCAAAATCTTTCCCTCTAAGTCCTTGCTCTTCCTGCCAGGCTCCAGGAATGCTGTAGCCTCCTTTGCGTAACTCGTTCTGCAGCTGAGTCTTCTGTGCATGAAGCTGCTGAATTTCTGGAGTCTCCAGCTCATAAGGCCACTGCCCATCATGGGGACATAGGTTTTACCTCTCTCTTAATATGACGTGTTAAACCATCTGGGCAGGCTTCCGGCTTGTGTTCTACACTGAAAATTGCTTTTCTAGTTTTCTGCCTTTGCATCTTGTAATCTTCTCTCTTCCTCCTTTGCTTTTACCTCCCACAACTGATAACTCCATTTCAACTGTACTCCATTTAATTTATGGTAGCAGTGACTCCAGGATACAGGGCTACTGGTTTTATTTATTTTTTTTTGCTGGTATTTTTGTTCGTAAAGGTTTGCAGAGTTTCTGCTATTAAAAAACAATTTTGTTTGTTTTTTGTGTTTGTGTTTGTTTTGGGTTTTTTTTGAGGAATAAAACATGATCTACAAAGAAATGATGAAATTTCAAAATACTTTATGAAATGAAAATGTAGGATTTTTTTTTAGTTTTTGAGTGTTGAGGTCAATAGACGTATTTTTTCAATGCTGACTATTTTAATATCAAAATGTTTTTGATTTAAAAGGTATTTTATGCCTGAAAAAAATCTATTTTGAAAAATTCTGAAAGGGAACAGCATTTTTAAAGATACTTAATTTTGTTTCTAAAATAATTTTTCTTTAGTTTTATGTGGTTTAACTTAGTTTAACCAACAATACTATTTCTGAAGCTTTTCATGTAAATTGTCAATCATATTTGCTTTTCAACAAACAGTTGAAGGACGTTTCAGATCTGTAAGGCCAAAAAGAGAGATCTTTCCACCTTAAGAAGTTTCCTACTTCATATACTCCTAGTAGAGTATATTTAACATTAAATCTAATTTCATTTTTTTTGCTATTTTATGCATGCCTCTTTTCTTTCTTTGTCTCTATTTTCTGCAAACTAAACAGGAAGAACTTTTTTAAGTTACATTTGAGGATTTTCCTGTGAAGATCTGTCAGATTAACTCTTCCACTGAGTCCCAGAATCCCACAGTAAGGACATAGCCTCTCCACCCTACACTATCAATAAGATGCAGTGTTGTGTGGGAGGTACGTTGCCCCGCAACTCCCCCAGAATTCCTGATTCTAGTAATTCAGTTTTACATGTATGAGGACTTTCGTTGGGTTGAGAGTCCACCACAGTCATTAGCCTTAAGCTTCTCTGCTGTGACCAGAAGTTGAAGCAGTAATTCTACTGCTAAAATTTCCCTGGGAATAACAGTTTTCCGTAATCCAGGCTGACACCACCATAGCCGCTGATGGGCTGTTTTCAGGGCTAAGGTTTTTTTATGGGTAAAAAGTTTTTGGCTCCAGGAGGCACATCAGCTTGTTACAGCTCTTGGGCTTTCTGGCCAGCTCCTGTTTGCGGAAACAGCAGACATCCATATGGCTAACAAAAGTAACATTCTCTACTGCCTCACCACTGAATGTTACATCACCACTTGGGTGTTAAAAGACAAATTTCATCTTGTTATTGTACAGTGAAGGAGAAATACCAAGCTTGCCTTTAAAAGTGGTAGATATTTTATTTCTCATTGCAGTATTATAATAACCTTACTAAAGCAGTATCAGAAGAAAAGAGAAAATATCACCAAAGGGTGTATGAAAAGATTGGCCGTTTAAAATTGTTACTTTTCTTTTCTACTTCTGTCATGTTTTATTTTGAAATTTCTCATCTTTAAATCTCAGTAAGCATCCAGTTCTACTTTTCACAACTTTACATTTTTCTGGCCTTCTTAGTTTTGCTGTACTTTTTGAGTACCGCAGTAAGAATTGGAAAAGCAAGGACTATTTCTTCCATTAATAACTTACTTTGAAAGAATGCAAAATGTGTATTAGCATCACATTATTCCTCCTGCACTGCCCTCTGTAACCTCAAGAAGCTTCTGGGCCACATTAGGATTCATTTTATTTCTTTTCTGTGTCAAAATTAAATCTATAGTTCCAATTTTGACACAAGAGAAAATTTAAAAATGAAGCATGGAATGTGAAAGTGCTAGAGTAAGTGCTTTAAATTTTGAAATAAATGTTACTGGCACACAGTCAAAATAATAGAAAGTGCATGTGAATTTTGTACAGGGACATTATACTCTGTGGGATAATGCATTATTTTCAGGTGTTTTTTTCTGCTGAAGAACACATTTCATTTTCTTATTTCCGCATCTAGGCACTGGACCACTGCACTTTGTGGAAAGTGTAGAGGTATACTAAGTGGCTACTTTGGGGTTTTTTTAGCACTGGAGAACAGCAGCTCTGTTGTTGAGAGAGTCTTTTTTGGAGTGAGTATGGTATGGGAATAGAAACTTGCACCTTAAAAAAAATCTGAGGAAGTCATACCATTGATGGTGTCCTTCAGAAATGCTTACTTTTTATATACATTTGGAAGTGGAAAGGATTTTTACACTGTATTGGGAAAGTTAATTTATGTTAGTCAGCAGTCAATATATTTGGTGGCTTTTCTGACAGTTTACCACTCTTAGGCATGCCTGTAAGGAATGCACTTTACGTTTTCCTTGTGAGGCATATACACAAATTTTTGTATATATATATGTGTGTGTGTGTGTTAGTATTTATGTATACATATACACATAGAAACAACAGAAATGAAAGGAAAATTTTTTGTCCGGACATTTCTGGCCTAAAGACCAAAGCAAATGTAGTTGTCATGAAACCTTTGTCCCACTTAATGAGGAGATTGTATCATATGAATGACTGAGAATTATTTGATTTTTGAAATAAACTGAAGAAAATTAGAGACCTGAGGGTTTTGCCTTATTTCTTGGGATTATATATATTATATATCTATCTATCTATCTATATATATAGATAGATATATATATATCTCAATAAGAGTTGGTAGGAGAGTTTTTAATACTTGGCTTTGGCTTTGGCTTTGCTCTGAGAAAAATTAACTTTTTTTTTTTTTCTTAGGTGGAATGCTTAATCTTTGCAGAACTAAAGGGACATTTGGGAGATGAAACTTTTCTACCTCCCTTAGACTGAAAAGGACATCAACTCTGAAAGTCAATTAAAAAAAAAGTCTTAGTTTTCCTGCAAATACTTGAAAAGTTCAACGTTCTTCAGAATCAGATTGGTCACAGTTTGGTCTCTGTTTCAAAGACCCTTCAGACAGCAAGCACGTCAACTAAAGCATCATTGAAGATGCTGTAAATTTTTCCAGTACTTTCATAAGTAAACAAACCCTAAATTTTGATGTGGCATATAGTCCAGCCTCCTATACAAACTGATCATGAAAACACATATTGTACCCTGTGCTAATATGTATCTAAAAACTTGTCCTGATTTTCCAAAGTACTCTGCACAAGCAACCTCTGACTGAGAGCATCTTGAAGAAGCAGACCTCTTTAATCCAGGTGTCTAACTATAAACTTAGTGTCTTGTGTTAGTTGTTGCATTTTAATAACCAAGACAGTCCCATTTCCTCTCTCTTCCCTTTGCCCCCCTCTAAATACGAGTTCTAAAATTTGCTACAGCAGGTAAGAGAGGGAGATGAATAAGTGAGCAGTAAAGGGATGAGGTGATCAATGTGTTGACAAGCTGGAATGCTGGTGCTGTATTTTGTTCTTAATTTATGTAACTTGAGACAGTTAGACAACTGGGGTGCTGCACAGTTGCTGGCACTCATCTGCGTATTTATGGGGCAATTAGCAATTCCCTGCACCTTTTCTGCAGGTTCACTTACATAATTGTGATGTGGTTATTTCTCAGTAGTAGTAAAATACGAAAGTCTCTGTAATCTGGCTGATAACTCTTATTTGCATAACTATTATTCAGGTTGTTTCTGAACAAGGGACAAGTAGGTAAGTCTTTTTCATTGATTAGCTGAGAGCCATTTTACCTACCTTATTAAGAAAAAAATCACAATAATTATTTCTGCTCTGATTGTCTGCTGCTCACAGGAGCTACTGCCCAGCCAGGCTACCAACTATTGCCCCAGATGCTAACTAGTTAAATATTTAATTATCATTAGTGATGCTTGAATACCGAAATTATGGCTAACCCAGGTAACAGAGAAGTAGAGTCTTTTTTACTGAGCTGGGAAGGGCCTTCAGAAAGCTGTATTTGGAGGGCATGCATCCTAGAGGATGAATTGCTTATTCCGTGCTAATGGCGAACCTGAATCTTGGAACCTTGTTTTTGCTTTTTGTTTCCTTTGCTGACAACAGATTTGTGTCTGAGCTTTCCATCGTTATGCAAACAAGTATAACAGAAACATCGTGATAAATACTCACACGTAAACATATGAGATTTCAGTCATTCTGAGGTGGAAAATGGGACTTTCCAAACGTTTAGCAAAACAGAGAGGAAAAATACAGGGATAACCCCCTTCCCCGGTATTATCTAAATATAGTTAGGGCTTTCAAGTGGGTGACCTTAGTGCCAGTCCAGGTTTTGAGTTGCCTACAGAGATTCTGTTTCACACGTCAGGTGAGAGGTGTGTCTGCTGGGCTCCGGTCTGGTTTCTCTCCTGCTTTGGTCCTCAACAGAAGTTCCTTTCTGTCTCTGTGTGTGAATGAAGCTACCAGGCAAATAGGTGGAAACACATCTGACGGTTTAGCAGATGCTGAGCTATACAGGGTTGCAAGTGGTGAATCAATGAAAAATTCTCGTTGATCACATGAGTTTGTTGCATTGTGTTTTGTCTGCAAAACCAAAGGAATTGTAAAGCCAATAATGATCGACATCATCTCAAAAGTAAAACTTTATTCAATTTCTAAGTTGTAAGGTTTCTAAGTTTTAATGCTCTTTAATGCCACAAACCATATAAAAATGTATATATGTATCAGAAGGGGCAAAAACAAAGAATTGTTTTAGTTCTTTTTGAAATGGAAAATAGGACTCTTCCTGGGGATAAAACCCTCACAGGAATTTCAAAAGCTCTAACATCAGAGAAAATTTTACCTAAAGTGAGGCAAAGTCATAAAAGCAGTTCAGCTGGAATTTCTCTAAGCGATAAGATTTTACCGTCTTTCGTATCATCAATCGCTTTTAACACCTTCCTAACACACAGCAAAGCAAATACTTGATTTGACGGTGAATTAATTGTTCACTTTCTATTAGTGAATAATCTGTCATAAAATAAGAAATAATGTAACTCTCTCTGTTGGTGAAAGCTAGGAAGTTGAGTATGTTTTTAAAGAATATTAGAGATAGCAATTACTTAATTTACAGATATATTTTATAAAGCTCACTGTGCAAACTGAGCTTTCTTTACTTACATATGAAGATCATCCAGATAACAATTGTGTCACAAAGTTTGATTATTATGTTTATGATAAAGTATGGCCCAAAAGCATTAACATTTAGAGGTTTATATGAAAAAAAAAATTCATATAAATACTTTCGCTATCATAGATGAGCAAATCTTTTTGTTCACTAGATTAAAATGCTATCTTGCAAGTAGCATTTATTTGGTGCATTTAATACTTATTAAGTATCTGCATGTTTATTCCTATTAATTTCTAAGTCTTTAGAGTACGGAGCATATCTTGTTCCTTGAAAGCATTCTTAGGATTTCACCAGGCACTTGAAGTCTATAGTGGCTCTGAAAAATCAAACTACTTTTATTTGTAAGAATAGAACATGCACCTATATTTTGGGCTCCCATGTTAACTAATGCAATTACTACTAATAATAAATAGTCGCTAATGCATTTATGAAAAAGAAATTGGGAAATTAATTGAAAAGTGAACTACAACCATCTCTAAAATTCCTTGGGACTTTAAAAGTCTCCTTTCCTAGGAGGAAGAGAAAAGAGTTTGACAAATGAGAGCATTTATTTTGGCTCACCTACTGGCTTGGCATGAAAAACGAAAGCTACCTTCATGAAGAGACATACTGCTTGTGGGTGAGGCTTTGAAACTCCAGAGAACCAGGAAGCTGCTCACTCGTAGAGCAAGGAAGATTTACCCCCAGTGGAGGAGGACCAGGTTGGAAGCACTTTAACAATCTGGACACACAGGTCCATGGGGCCTGATGGGTTGCATCTACAAATGCTGTGGGAGCTGGCTGATGTCATTGCAAGGCCGCTCTCAGTTATCTTTGAAAGGTCATGACAATCAGGAGAAGTTCCCAAGGGCTGGAAGACAGCAAATGTCACCCATATTTTCAAGAAGGGTAAGAGGAAGATCTGGGGAACTACAGGCCAGTTAGCCTCGCCTAAGTCCCTGGAAAAGTAATGGGACCCTGGAAACTTGGAAACCATTTCCAAACACACAAAGGACAAGACTACTCTCAACACAAGGCTGAGAGTAGTCAGTATGGATTTACAAAGGAGAAATCATGCTTAACCAGGCTGGCAGCCTTCTATAATGAGGTGACTGGCTTGGTGGATGAGGGGAGAGCAGAGGATGTTGTTTATCTTGACTTTAAAATGGCTTTTCACACTGTCTGGCCAATATCCTCATAGAGAAGCTGATGAAGTACTGATTAGATAAGCAGATGGTGAGGTGGATCAAAAACTTGCAGAATGCCCAGGCCACTGGAATAGATTCCCCAGAGAGGTTGTGGAGTCTCCCTCTGTGGAGAAATTCAAAACTGGACTGGACATGGTTCTGGGCAGCCTGCTGTTGCTGACCCTGATTGAGCTGAGGGGTTGGACTAGATGGATTCAAGAAGTCCCTTTCAGCCTCTATCATTCTGTGTTTCTGTGATTCTGTGAT
>VYZM01009461.1:159787-174313 GCA_013398915.1 Dromas ardeola | reverse complement strand
TTGATTATTATGTTTATGATAAAGTATGGCCCAAAAGCATTAACATTTAGAGGTTTATATGAAAAAAAAAAATTCATATAAATACTTTCGCTATCATAGATGAGCAAATCTTTTTGTTCACTAGATTAAAATGCTATCTTGCAAGTAGCATTTATTTGGTGCATTTAATACTTATTAAGTATCTGCATGTTTATTCCTATTAATTTCTAAGTCTTTAGAGTACGGAGCATATCTTGTTCCTTGAAAGCATTCTTAGGATTTCACCAGGCACTTGAAGTCTATAGTGGCTCTGAAAAATCAAACTACTTTTATTTGTAAGAATAGAACATGCACCTATATTTTGGGCTCCCATGTTAACTAATGCAATTACTACTAATAATAAATAGTCGCTAATGCATTTATGAAAAAGAAATTGGGAAATTAATTGAAAAGTGAACTACAACCATCTCTAAAATTCCTTGGGACTTTAAAAGTCTCCTTTCCTAGGAGGAAGAGAAAAGAGTTTGACAAATGAGAGCATTTATTTTGGCTCACCTACTGGCTTGGCATGAAAAACGAAAGCTACCTTCATGAAGAGACATACTGCTTGTGGGTGAGGCTTTGAAACTCCAGAGAACCAGGAAGCTGCTCACTCGTAGAGCAAGGAAGATTTACCCCCAGTGGAGGAGGACCAGGTTGGAAGCACTTTAACAATCTGGACACACAGGTCCATGGGGCCTGATGGGTTGCATCTACAAATGCTGTGGGAGCTGGCTGATGTCATTGCAAGGCCGCTCTCAGTTATCTTTGAAAGGTCATGACAATCAGGAGAAGTTCCCAAGGGCTGGAAGACAGCAAATGTCACCCATATTTTCAAGAAGGGTAAGAGGAAGATCTGGGGAACTACAGGCCAGTTAGCCTCGCCTAAGTCCCTGGAAAAGTAATGGGACCCTGGAAACTTGGAAACCATTTCCAAACACACAAAGGACAAGACTACTCTCAACACAAGGCTGAGAGTAGTCAGTATGGATTTACAAAGGAGAAATCATGCTTAACCAGGCTGGCAGCCTTCTATAATGAGGTGACTGGCTTGGTGGATGAGGGGAGAGCAGAGGATGTTGTTTATCTTGACTTTAAAATGGCTTTTCACACTGTCTGGCCAATATCCTCATAGAGAAGCTGATGAAGTACTGATTAGATAAGCAGATGGTGAGGTGGATCAAAAACTTGCAGAATGCCCAGGCCACTGGAATAGATTCCCCAGAGAGGTTGTGGAGTCTCCCTCTGTGGAGAAATTCAAAACTGGACTGGACATGGTTCTGGGCAGCCTGCTGTTGCTGACCCTGATTGAGCTGAGGGGTTGGACTAGATGGATTCAAGAAGTCCCTTTCAGCCTCTATCATTCTGTGTTTCTGTGATTCTGTGATGAACAGAACCACACAGTGGGTCACACTTGACCACACATCAGAAATTACATTGGGGAAAATGTTTATTTCCACAAAAGCAATAGCTCCTTCTGTGGTTTTTCAGTGTAGAATATTAGCCTTCCTTCTACTTTAGTCTTTGTCCCAGTACTCCATTTCTACCTGGACAAAATGTATGTGACTCTTTGGGCTGTGTCCTCTAGTAAGGTTAGTTCACTCATTTTAGGGAAGTATTTGATTTAGATTGCTCCAGACTAAATGTGTCAATCTTTCTACCTTGAGGCCTGGAGGTATTTTTTTTAGTACAATAGGACTGTGCCCTTAGCGATTACAATATATCTGATTGATTGGCTGCAATCTATAATACTGCAGGTATGACATTATCCTCTCTCTATAATGCTGTTCTTTGTGAGTTCAGGCTGAGGTGCAATTTCATCAGGGATTATTTCAGCACTTTGTTTCGCTGAGCTTAACCTTAAAAAGGCATTATTGATTTCCTATCGAAACCACAGTTTTGCAAACTGCAGTAACGAGACAAATTTATGCTTATTATAAAAAATAAAAGAAATATATGCCATAAACAAGTGGCTCATTACATGTCTTGAACTAAGTTATATAAATCATAAACCACCTATCCACTATACAGTTGCATTTTTACTGTAGCATGGAGGGAGCTCAGACAAAAGTAAGGGAAAAACCTTGCTTAAATTGCAAACACAAAAGAAAAAGAAACCACTGCCTTTTATGAAGACTGAGGATATTGGGTGTATTAGGTTTTGAAAATCTGTGCATTATTTTAAATAAGACTGGTTTGTCTGGCTATTAAAATAATTCAAATCAGGATGTTAGAGGAAAAGCGTAATAAGATGATATGTTTTCTGTTCTAATTTAAATCAGTGCTAAATGAAAATGGCTTATGACTCTTTATGGATATTTTTGTTTCCAAAAATTTTTTTTGAAGTTGTAAATAAGTTTTCAAAGAATGATGAGATACCGCATTTCACATTTAAAGTTGTCTGTTTCCTGTATTTTTTGTAATGCTGGGAGGTGGGGCATGTATGAACAGCAAAACAGAGACAAAAGAATACATGCCTTTAATTTATTAAATTAAAACACATGCTTGTGTGACTGATGTTATGAAAACATATTCACACCAGTTAATAGAAGCCCACTTGTGTACCATATGGGGGAAAAAAAGGGTCAGTGAGAGGAAGCCTCCAATAATTTATGTTGCTGGGTGTGAGTGTTATACAGATAACAAGACCTGTCTCTCTTCTAATATATTATTTTCTTGTTCTTTTAACTTAAAATATGAAGGGTAGGAAAGAATCTTAAAAGGAAAATTATTTTCACCAATAAGATTTGCATTTATTTCTCTGGACAAGACAGATAAGGCTGCAGTAGTAAGTGGCGCTGAAATTCACAGCAAGCATCTGTTACAGAATTACTCAATTCATTAGACTTGAATTTGGGAAATGAAGAGTCTCACACAAGAGACATAAGGATTTATAAAGATGAAGGTCAGGCAAGAATATTTTTTTATCTTTTCTAGAGACTACACAAAATGCCTCGTGGTTGCTTTTAACATCTCTGAGTTTAATGGCTGACTTAGGAACACTTCCACATTGACTTGAGAGTGGAAGGTTTTACTTGAGTGGAAGGTTTCTTGAGGAGAGACTAGCTATTCACAGACACCTCTGGTATTTTCATGAAGCACATCTAGTTATAAACAACAAAAAACAAAGGTGTTTTTTTTAGTTCATCAATGATCAGAAAAGAGTCATAGTCTCATTACAACTGCCAGTCCTAACAGAGCCTATGTAGGCAGGGTGAGAACAAGTCAAAACAAGTTGTGAAAAAAGATAAATTACTAAGTATAAGAGTTATTTATTAGTGAGTATTGGAGTAAGCCCAGTGTAAACTAGGTGATTCCAGAATATTGAGAGGCCTGAGTTTAGTGTTCTCGCAGTTAAGAAAACTGATGTGTTATCTCTCAGTCCTGTTGTCTCTGCAACTACCTGTTAATATTCACAAGATTAACGGCTTGAAACTTACAGGGCAAAACTGCTGCCTGTCATGTTTTCCTGAGAAGGGTACCATCCTCTGAAATTCCGTAATTCACTACTCTTAGCACAAACCTATTAACCTTTCAGAAGACTGAAAATGTAAGAGTTGGGATGAAAGTACAAGTCAAGCTATGGATTTCCATAATCTATTGTGGAAAGGAATATTAAGGATGAAAGACTTCTTAATACTGTGGTGAGGGAAACAGAGACATTTAAATCTATTTTATCCAAATCGCAATAATTGCCAATAGGAGACCCATATTTTCAATTTTAAGTGTCCAAGGTTATACACCAAGTTTGTATTAAGCAGTAATTGTGCCATTAGATACACAATGCATAAACAAATGCCTGCAAGGACTCATTTTAGAATATCTATCCTTGAGTTAGTTATGTAAGTTAGTATATTTATGTAGTCCTTCTAACAAACTGCAATGCATTGTATCAAATTTATTATAATCAGAATCTGACCAATAGCAGAAAGTCTTTTAATAGTAGGATCTTATCTAAAGTATGTTTGTAATCTGAAATAATTGATAGAATTCTTGATAGGTTGGGAAAAAAATAAATACCTTAAGGAATAACAAAATGGTATGTTACAGAGCACATAAAATGTGTTCACATTCATTTCAGTATCCCGTGTTACATACAAAATTATGAATATATTTGAGTTGCAGCCTGAGATTTGTCAGTTCTTCTCTTAGGTATGTTGCTAATGTGTTGAAAAGTTTTGATTTCTTTGCCTTTTCTCCTTTCTCTCATCTCATGTATTCATTCAAAAAAGCATAGGACAGTAGAATGAAGGATGGTTTCCTGATTGCCCATTCTTTGACATTGACAAATTCCTACCAGAAATGAAAATGTTTGTAATTTATCAAAAATAAAGATTCTAGATCATTGACAAAGTAGGTATAGACTCACATAGTACTTGTCTGAGCCAAGACCAACATAACATGATACAAGACAGCATAAAAATAAAATTAATGACATTACTTCATCATCTGACCATCTTCCTGAAGTAAAGGAAACTTTGTGCTGTTCTGAGGCATTTTGTTTCTTAATTTTAACTGGTTATTAAACTGTGGAGCTGCGTTACATATTTACAGAGTGGTACTGGCCTGGATTTGAATCTCACTGAAATAGACATTCATTTTTAACCTGTAGTGAAAATTTCATTTTACCTGAGTTAACTTTCAAGAGTTCAGCTAACTGTGGAGGTTTGTGCACTGACTGAGGTATTTTCATTTTTATAATGAAAGTTTCAGTCTTTTTTTTTTTTATCTCCCTGATATTCTTATGCACGTTTGTGAGTTAGGCATGATAATTTCCCATGTAGAGGGTGATGCTTCAGTGGCTTATATTTAAGTCATAAATGATGTCCTGTAAGTATCGATAATGATGACAAAGCTGACACAATATATATAAATAGTTGCATATAGAACCAGTTTATTGTTTTGCACTCACACAGAATATTTTTATATTGCTTTTTTTCGTTACATTTTCTATAACCCTCAGTATTGTACAGCTACATTTTTTTTAGAAGTATGTATCATCTTATTATTTTGTGTTACCAAACTCTCATAAGCAATCACTTTTTTATATGCTAGAAAGCCAATTATTAAGGCATGCCCGTGAAGCTATAATACTTTTATTATTGTAGTGCTTAGAAATGCCAAACATAATGAGAGTCCTCTCCAATGTTAGGCACTCCATAAATATGTTTACTGGATACTGGTATAGTATATCACAAGTTTTTTGTGCTGTCATATATCGTTGTGGTAACCTTCTTATGAAAGTGCTGCAAGGACAGTCATACAAGAAGATCAGGGACATCATTCTCATCTCACTTTGGTTTTATGCCAGTAAAAATTCAATAGAGTATTCCAGATTCATATTAGTATCACTCCTGATAACTATAGGCAGAACTGACATTAGAATTGAACTCTTAACTCAGTATAGAAACTACAACTCTGCAAATAACCCCTGAATAGAGAGAGGGGGTAGCTTTGGCAGTCAAATCCAAAGATCATAGCCTTAATCGAACTCATTTTTATTGCCAAGCTGAATAATTAGTAACTTTATATCAAGCAAAATACTTGCCATGAAATATTAGGATGTGGCGACTTTTGTAATAGAATGTAACAAAAGGAGAGCCGAATTCACCTTAGCGCAGAAGAGCCCTGATCTTCTTGCTGTCCAGTAGTTCAGTCAGTACAGTTCTCCTCCAGATGATGTCATATATCTTCTAGAAATACCAAAATTCATCTTCCATTTGTGCATTTTCTATCCATATTTCTCACATTTTATCAGAGCACTCTCATCACTAAGCTACAGAATATTTGGGGTTGGTGTAGGGTATTGGGTTTCTGTTCCTCCTGTTCATCATCAACTTCACATAAACAACAACTGAAGTAGGAACTGAGATTCAGGTGTTCAACTTCATGAGGGGGGTCAGTCTATATAGCTAGAGAGCCATTCTAGGTTTCTGTGGCTTATTGTGTCCCACACAAAGGGAGATAAAGGAGTAACTGTTTTGGATCACGTTAAGACCCCACTAAGTGGGATGTTTTCTTAGCAGGTAGAAACACTGGTATTTTTTTTCCAGTCCATGGGAGTTACCTGGCGTGGATTCCAAATGTTACACTCGCCAAATGCGTTTTGCGGCTGCAGAGGTGGGACTTGCTCAATTACTCCGTTGAAACTCTTCTAACTTGTAGGATGGATAGACTGAGAATTACTCTCGTTGGTAGTCTGAGGTTTCTAATCTGTTCACTTGTAATCTCCCTCCTAACCCTCATTTTAATGTTACCAAGTAGTTCCTACCCTAACTAAAAAGGGCAAGAGGGAAAAAAGGTGGAAGAAAGGAAGAATTACTGTTGTTTCCAAGGTGCCTAGATAAGTTGTGAAGCTCAAGAAAGTCAAACTCACAAAGATATATGGACACTTAGAGCCTAATCAAGTGGGACTTCTTTAACTAAATACCTTTGACAATATCAGCCTCACTGATGTGCCTAAGGTCAGAGAGAAAACTTACCAAGGTGAGAGATGAACTGAGGTTTTCGATATCATTTTACCATTCCTTTAACCACACGATAGATCATCTCAAATGCTCTAGCAGTTAATTTTAATAGCTACTAAGAGCACAGGCTTTTTTTTCTGTTGTTGTATTTTCTTATTTCAAGATATTGCAGAGAAGCGAGGTCAGATGGTCAGCTATTACAGCATATACTCAGTTATAGATCTTAGCTGGCTTTCCATCTGGCACGGATCAACCGTTGTACAGTACTGCCAAGTTTTTTCAAACCTCTCTACGGGTAGGAAGATGGTTGCTCTACATTAGCTGTTGCTTCACATAAGTTGAAAGCATTCTCTATGCTGATAGATTTACGATTAAGGTGGCTGCAGAAGTGTTCCCACCATCAGTGCATAATGGATGCTTTGTCATTAAGCAATTTGCCTTCATTCACGGAGGTGAAATTGTCAGCTTTCTTGGTCTGAAGATGGTTTTGAGTGCTTTGCGGAGCTTTAGTGTTTCATGCTTGTCTACATGTGGCATTAGCGCATCTGCGGCCTGATACAAGTAGATATTTCATACATATCTGCACTGGTTTTGGCTAGGATAGAGTTAATTTTCTTCTTGTATGGTGCTGTGTTTTGGATTTGTGATTGAAAGAGTGTTGGTAACACAGGAATATTTTAGTTATTGCTGAGCAGTACTTACACAGAGTCAAGGCCTTTTCTGCTCCTCACACCCCCCTGCCAACAAGCAGGCTGGGGGTGCACAAGAAGCTGGGAGGGGACACAGCTGACCCCCACCAACCAGCCAAAGATTTATCACATACCACATGACATCATGCTCAGCAATAAAAGGGCGGGGGGGAGGAGAGAGGAGGAGGAAAGGGGTAACATTTGGAGTTATGGCATTTGTCTTCCCAAGTAACCGTTACGCGTGATAGAGCCCTGCTTTCCTGGGCATGGCTGAACACCTGCCTGTGCATGGGAAATAGTGAATGAACTTCCTATTTTGCTTTGCTTGCACATGCAGCTTTTGCTTCCCCTATTAAACTGTCTTTATCTCAACCCATGAGTTTTCTCACTTTTACCCTTCTGATCCTCTTCCCCATCCCACTGCAGGGGGAGTGAGCAAGCAGCTGGGTAGGGCTCAGATGCCTGCTGGGATTAAACCACGACAAGGTCAAAGATCATTTAGAGTTTCCTTTCAACGGCTGCTCTAAATCAGGCCTTATGTGCATACTAGTGACTGCAAAGGATGTATGGGTGTCCTATCTAGAAGGGATAACCTTTGCCAGGCTTGGTGAGGTGATTTGTGTCTGCAGTGCCATGGATCTCTTTGATTAAGGGTTATTGCAGCAGTGATGGCATGCATCAGTTTTGCTATTCTGAAAACATTCCTTTGCTCAGGCTGTTTAGATTAATGGCAGTATAATCCAGGTCAGTATCAAAATTCTCGCAGGAGCACCATTTATACTGTATTTTGTTATTCTCAATAAATAATCTTAGTAGTGGTATTTAATTCATCATTTTCATTTCATGAGTTTCTCAGCCTGCAGTTTAGGGGACACAGTAAATAGGATCAAGATTTCTTAATTATCATGTTTTAACAGATTGTACGTGCTTGCTGCTGGGTCATTTAATTTTTCAAACTGGGGGAATGAATAAATGTAATCTCAGTATATAAAAGCATGCGTGGGGGTAAATTCCTACAGGCTCTCCCTCTGTAGCTCTCTTTATGGGTTAATTAAGTCATGCATAACGGTACTTAAATCCATATAAATTAGTCTGAAGAAATTACTAACAACAACTAATTTTGGTGAAAAAAAAGCAAGATCTAAGAAAAATCTGGCCTTCTGTACTTTCATATTGTATGGGGAAGAGATGCATTGAGAGTGCATGTCTGTGCGCAACTCTCTTACTAGGTAAGTATCTCTTTATGAGCATCAGATGAAATAATTCCTTTAAAAATGTAGGAAATATAGAACCTTCCTTACGACCAAATGTTCTGATTGGATTTCTAAATCCTTCTCTCCTAGCCTTTCCAGGCTACCCAGCCAGGTAGATCCCAGCCTGTGCTGCACTCCTGGATTGTATTTTCCCAGGTGCAAGACCTTACACTTGTCCTTCTTGACTTCATAAGGTTCTTGTTCGCCCACTCTTCCAGCCTGTCCAGGTCTTCCTGCAGGGTGGCTCTTCCTTCTGAAATGTCCACTTCCCTGCATCTTTTTGAAGATGTAGGGAATGAAACAAATGCTGGCATTGCTCTTGCCTGACTCTGCAGCATGTGTTCGGGAAGGCAGTCTGGGAGACCGACAGAGAAGGGGTTAAAGTGCTCTGCGTTTTGCACTGGGTTGCTAACCTTCCAGCCAAGGGGGAATTGTTCTCCTTTCATTGAAGTCCTTCAATCTCTTTGCATTACTTTTGGTGCTGTATAACATTTTAAAAGCTCCCTGACTGACAGACATGGCCGGAGGCAGAGCTCTGCTGGGAGAACTGTAATGTACAGAGCCTCCTCAGCAAAGAGCAGTGGTATAGCAGTTAAATTGAATACAGTGTGATGTTGGGGTTTGCGAAGCAGCGCAGACTATCCCGCCACTTCTTTCCGTTGTTTATTTACAGCTTCCATCTTTGGCTGGGCAATTCAAAAGGATACTTTCGGTTCTTTGTTTGGTTTTATTTTTTTGCTATGTTTCATGGTTACTAAGATTTTGCCATAGAAACTAGGTATGCACCCTGCAACTGGATCAAGAGCGGAAAAGGAGTTTGGAAGTCTTGGAACTGAATTATGGATGAGTACAGTCTGAACCTGATGTTATATACCGTTGAATGCATTGAAGAGAGAAGCACAAAAAGTCATGTGAACTGTTAAATAAAAAAGCTGCTAATGGAAATACATACCTAATATATAAATATTGAGTGCAGTTCTCTAGTGTGGTAGGGTCCTGTCTTAAAGTTTCTTTGCTGGAATAAAATCCGTAGAAGACCAATGATAATGCAAGTGGGAAGTTTGCACCCATTGGACCTAAGAATATTTGGCTCTAGATGAAAAAAATATTGAGTTGTGTAGAAGACCTTTTTATTTTTAAAAAGGACCATGAGTAGATAGAATTTCTTCCTTCATTTTTAATCCTTTCTGAAGGTAGAATTAAAACACTCACTTGCGGTAGACACCTTTTCACCACATTTTTTGTTTTCTTTTTTATTAAGACCTAAAACATAGCCTTTCTAATCAGAACAGAAAATCTTGCCCTAAATTTAGAATAGGAAGTGCAGTTATTGTTCTAGGGTGGGTTTTTTTCTTCTTCAAAACTTATTAGGTTTTCCAGGCTCCCAGTTATAAATCCTTTCTATTTAGATACTTCAGCATGTACCTAACAAATAAGAATTTCTATGTTATTTATTGTTATGGATAGTAATAATATTATTCATAAGGAAAATATGACATTTGGCAGTATTTGAAAATGAAAAATATATGTGGTTAAGTACTTTACTGTTTCTTCTTTTCTGAGGTCCATATTACGTCATTGATTTTTAAGCAGAACTCTTTATTGATTTGGTAGAAACTTCTGCTTAAAAATCAATGGCACAATACGGCCCTAACAAAGTGGTGAATTCCATAGTGATATAAATTTTATTTTTGTTTTTAAAATGTAAAATGCATCCATCTTAAATCCTATGATCAGTATTTCTTGTCCCTGACAACCAGCAGACCGTGGAGTAGGCTGGCACTTCATTCATAGGTTGTAAGTCTTAATGAGACAAGATTATTAATTTATTCTTAAATCTTCAATCCACAGTGGGATTCAAAATGGTTTATGGAAATGTTAGTTGTCAGAAAACAACTTTGATCCCCTTCTATTCAAGTTAGTGCAACATGCAGCCTGCCAGTCATCCCCCCCAATGAAGAAGAGCCATGGAAGGGGAAGTGTATTCGTTAAACAGATGTCCTGGGTCTTACGGAAGTGTGAGGGTTCAGTTTTAACAACTGCGTCAGGGCCAGCATAGGCAAGGATAGCTTCAAGAAAGCCATTAAGCCATTCTGTCTAGTAAAAGGAAGATCAATAGCTTGGAAGAGTGGGGAAAAAAAACCACTAAAATCTTCATGTTGCCTCAGTACTTACCGCTGCCCACCTGAAAAAGAATGTAGATATTGTTTTATTGTTTATTGTCTAATTCTAAATTCTAGAATGGATCCATTTGTTTCAGCATGGATTCCATAGATTTAGCAGTCTTCATGGTGTCTTTATCAGGGGCTGGGTCACAGTATTTTTAGATGGTGTGAGTGCCCGTTTTCACCAGTTCTTATTGCTGCTGAATGTGGCGCAAAGTTGCAAATGACAGCTAGAGCTACATTTTATTGAACATGTTTCATACTCCATAATATTTAAATATTTAGATCCCTAATATTTAAATATTTACATCCTTTAGCACTATCATTTTATTAATTGCAGGCAATAAATCAGGACATTTCATAAATGCAAAAATAAAGTACCTCTGTTAATTATAGTGTGGCTAGAAAACACAGTATATTTTCCTATCCGTCTTTCTGTTAAAATGGTCTGTGCTGGTATAAACAGAGCAATGTGAGAGCATAACAATTCCTTTAGGTTTTGGTTTTGTTTTGTGTTGTTTTTTTCTTCTTTGCTGATAGCATTTGGCTGCTACCAGGATCACCACAGTTTTAATTGTCACCTTGATGTGATAGTTCTGTCTCAGCCCTGTAGTTAGTTAGCACTGATTTATTTTTAATCTGTGTACCTGGCATTTGTCAGTATAAATGAGTATCACTGTCTTATCTTACTGGCTTCTGTATTGTTTCATTTTCTACGCTGGCTGCAGTTCTATCATTTTCTCCGTATATCAGGACTGCATTTTTTAATGTGCTTTACAGTAGTCCTGAAAAACAACACAGTTATCATTTTGATACAAGGCTTGTCGTGAGAAGAGCATGTCAGTCATAGACCTCATATTTTGTGTTGGCAGCTTTGTGGTATTTAGCTGTATGGGCACTATTTCCCATTTTTTTTATTTCCCATGGAATTCATACAAATCTATCCTCCGGAGTCCAAAGTTCAGTATAAACTTTGTCCAAGTCCACCCACAGACAGAAGGGGATGCTTCCAAGATGCTTTTCTGGCAGAGACAACAAGCAAAGCATTCCTGCTCTGGACAGTAGGATGGAAGAGTGGGTCCCCTCTTCCCCAGTGTTTTCTGTGTGAATCTGGAGTAAATATTTTTTTTACATCACTGATGCATAACAGTTTTGTCTGATAAGTGGGTCATAAAGCAAAGGCTATGGGCCTGTCCTCAGACAGACTCAACAGTAATGCTAAACAGAGCAAGAATGAGCTATTCCTGTAATAACTGTACAATGTTCTAGAGCAGCTCAGTGCTACAATGAAAATAGCAATCACTTTTAAAACTGTGATTCCTAATCTTTTTCTCTGTCTCTAGAAACTAACTAGGTGTGAGAATTTTGATGAACGCTTCAATGTAATTTTATGTAATTTGATGTTGCCATGTAAATCTCTTTTATAGGTCCCTTTAGATGGAATTTAATGCGGCAAAAGCCTTGTCATCAGAAGGATTAATGCCTGCATTAGCATTTCCGCAATAAAATCAGAAGCTAAGTGGTGGAGGCCACAGACACCTCAAACCTGGATTCCTCAGCTCTGCATTAAGTGCTGGAGTTTTTATTACTTGCTGTGGGGAAGCCATTGCCAATGCTTACAAGGAACTGCTTATCCCTGCTTCTCTGGGTCCTGTTTGATGGAGGTCTCCTAACGCCACTGCATCCACAGCCACAACAAACTGTAGAAGCAGAGCCAAGGGAGAATGTTGTCCCAGTGCCAGGAAGGAGGTCATCTGCCCAGCGGGTCAAACGAGGCTGGGTGTGGAATCAATTTTTTGTGCTGGAGGAGTACATGGGCTCTGAACCTCAGTATGTGGGAAAGGTAATTTTTTACTCTTTCTTTAAAAGTTGAAATGACACAGACGAACAGTAAAATGTGCTATAAATGTGTACCCGTTTCTGGTGTGGCAGATCTTCTTCAACTGCCAGTACATCCCTCTGTTTTTCTCCTTCACCATTCAGCCTCTCATACAGCCACTACAGCTGTTATTATTATTTTTAGTGTACAGGTTTATAACATTTACTTTCTACATTTGTATGTTTGTCTTATTTCTTTATCCTTGTTTTTGGAATAAAACAAAAGAAATAGGAGTTCTGAAATAAGTTTGTGGTGCACAACTAATTTTAATTGAATCTACTGTAATAGCATACTTGTTTTTTAGCAACAAATGTCAGACTGATAAGATTTAAACCAGAAATCTCCAGCTCAGAAGGCACAGTCATTTCTGTGATTAGCATGGCTACTCCAAGTCAGTTTTCAGCTAATGAAGGTACCTGCTTTTTGCTCTGTTATCTTACGCCTCAGTATCATTTGCATTTATTTCTGATTGTTCAGATTGGGTTCAAGTATTTCTAATGCATTGTATTGCTTCATAATTCAAACTCTTGCATCATAGCTTTTATACTCTGTGTGCAGACGGGCACATTCAGACACTCAGAGTATTTATGCAATTCTCTCTCTCATTATATGACCACTGTTTCTGTAATAGAGCATAAGTAATTTGACAGCCAACCATTCGAGGGGTGTGGGGAGTGAATTTAGACAATAGAGTTTTCAGAAAGGAAAGCTGAAAATGAGACCTGAAAAAAATAGTAGCACAGTATGTAATTGCGTGCTATGTATAATATTCAGTTTAAGTAAAGGCCCTTACGCAATGAAAATAAGAGGTCAGGAATTCCTTTCCTGGGTCCCCAAATGCCAGTTCCCTTGATAGTGAGGTTCAAATTCACCTACCATAAAAACGAGACAGCTTGCTTCAATTTTTACTTTAATACCATGTTTTAACTTTTTTTTTAATGCAAAATCTGGGAATGTGTTGGGTTTTTTTAAATATAAATAAAATTCAGAGAAAATTTATTCTCCCTCCTACCCTTCCAGGAAAGTATTCTGAGTAGAGGATGTATAAATAAAACAAATATGACTACATGGGTTCACTAGAGGATTTGACAGACCAGCCAAAAATGTACTGGGATGTTACACGTGTAGGCATTAGTGTTAACTAAAACATATTAGTCAAAACAATTTACCAAGCAGTATGTTTATATCACAAAGATAATATATGAGTTTGCTTTACAGTCTGAAGAGAGGAGGATCACATAACGAAAAATTGCATCTTTGTGACGTCTGGTTTATACAAATTACACGTTCTCTAACACATATCTTTGTTCTGGACACTCGCTAAAGATGCGAAGAAGGACTCTAAATCATATTCAATGCTGTAGCACAGGCAACGTGATTGCTGTGCTTTGCTTTTTACCTCAGAAGCTGCGTCACTGTAATTCATTAGTCTTTACTCCTTCATGAAAGATAGTCTGGGTAGTCATTTAGGGTCAGTTCTAAGCTGCCAAAATAACATTAATTTTGCAGAAAATTGACAATTATCAATAGACTTGAATTTGAGCTTATGAGCAACTTAAGAAGTAATGGGGTATTTTCAGTAAGAGTAACATTTATCGCATTACAGATTTACCTGGCATGTTTTTAACTCTTAAGACTTTTTTGAAGTGTTTCAAGTTGCTGAAAAGACATTTCTCAAATGTAAGGAAAGATCTAATTGCAGAGTAGCACACGCAATAGTGATCTTTCTTGACAGGATAGCACATACCACTGTTACCCAATAAACAAAATAAAATATGGGAGGCTCTTGGTGGTGAAACGCAAAATAAATTAGGATGTTTAATTAGTACATCAGTAACATTAATTCAAAAAAACTGCTTCCAGAATAATGCAATTCATTCCAGATTATATTTTTTTTTCAACAATGTTTATTACCTGTTAAGCATTCTTTCAACGTTTGTTATAACTTATTTTCTCTATATTAACTGTTTGCTTCAGTATGCCTGAAAAAAGAACCTTCCAGTTTTTGCGTGTCTTCTTTGCCTAATCTCTTTAAAAAAAAAAAAAAAAAAAAAG
>VYZM01009461.1:138640-159698 GCA_013398915.1 Dromas ardeola | reverse complement strand
CCAACAAACAAAAAGAAGATGGAGATACTAGTGTTTTTCCCTTATATTCCACAAAGCTCTCAGAGAAGGTAGTGCACTGAATGGGAGCGGTTCTTTAGAGAAATTGTGCTTTTAAATCAAGATAGTGAAAGCCATGCTTAATATAAATTCAAACCGTTGCCAAGATACTGAAATACACTCAACAGTAGCTAATCAATATCTTTAGATCTTACGTAATTTTTTTAAATCGCAGGAAACTTTTAAGGTATGAAATGCAATCAAGTTCTTGATCGATCGCAGAAATAAATTTCGTTTATATTTATCATAACATAGCTTTATTACAGAATCATATATTTTCAAAGTAATTATTTTTATAATACTACTTTGCTATATTTTAAAGTGATATTAAGTATATGATGAAGTGCAGGGTATTTCATGTGACCTGAAGTCACAGGGTTTTTATCTTCTTCTTCCAGCCATCGTAGTCAGACACAATATAGCGACATGTGCATTGGCGTTTATATTACTTATTATAGAACTGCTGCACTAATAATGTCAAAGTAATTTATAAATTGGAGTTTAATGTGTCTATTAAATCAGCTGACAATTTCACTAAACAGTTAGGGGTGACTAGTTAATTTTGGAAGCCACCTGTAAGAGAACACAGATTTACAGCAATAACGTCAGCTGTTATCGGCCAATGCACTTAATTCCTTTTATGTCTGTTTTTAGAAGACTATCTCAATAAGTGTCAAGTTGCAAATCAAAATCTAGTTTAGAAACTGATGGGGATTAGTCTAGCTCAGAGTTAGATATCTTGAAATAGTGCTTCATGTTGACACATTAAAAACTATTTAACCTGAATATTAAATCAAAGTTTGGAGATCCTCTGCTTGTGTAATATGGAGGAGCCGTAAAAATCCATCAGATTACCGAAGAAAAGATAGCCCCCTTTAGTAGAGATCCATGTAAGCAGAACCGGGCTAAAATGCAAAATTGGAATATGGTGTTGCCATGTGACCCGTGAATATTGAAGGGATGGTGGAGGACTTGCTGTAAAATAGGGCTTGCTCATGTACTTACTTTGCTGTGCTTTGTGTGTTTTCCTGGTACTGTGAAGCTCCAGAAAGCCATGCAAAACAGCACATGTATGGATTAGGATGAAAAAGTTCTTGATTCTTTTTTTGCGCCAAAGCTCAGTCACCACTGAATGGTGATAGAAATCATCAGAGTATTAGATCCTCAAGCAAGGCCATGTCCTAACACCGTTTATAACCACTAACAAGGTAGGAGTTTTAATTGCCCTTATGCAGGGGTAGCTCGAGGGGGTGCAACCCTGCCAGAATGTTGTAAAACTTTCTTTGTTGTTCTGTTTCAATAGTGACATGCAGAGGCAGCATAATAAAATGAAAGTTCAAGAGAACAAAATAGATGAGAACACGATAATACTAACAGAAGTTTTTAGTTGTTATACGTGTAACATGCTTCTATTTATATATGTGTGTCTTTGCATTCCTAGTGTGTAAATGCATTATATCTTTCTGATGTTGTACACCTGCACAGTTGCTCTTAGCAAGGTTTTTGGCTGGCTGTCCTCAAGCTTGCAGAGACAGGCATGTGGCAACTTGTGCTCAACACAGACTGGGTGCATAGGAAAAGATTGCAAAGTCCTCTTCGAGGTAATGGACATTTTTCTTCTGTTTTCCAGTATGCAACTACTAAATATGCTCAGCTTGCCAGATATTGTCTTGCTAATGAATAACCTATATGCTTTGCAACATTTTGTTCTTTAAACCTCCATTACATTATACATGCTCACGTACAAATTACTGCAGATATTTTTTTTTTTTTTTTTTTGTTATGATCCCCACCAGCTGAAAAATGTAATAGTCACGACTGGCCTATGGCAGTACAGGGGTCACGTAACAATATGGTATATTTCATCTGACTCAGTCCTGAGAAAGCCTCATCATCTTCAGAGGTTTCACCATATATCAAGGCAGAAACAGTGCTGATTTGGAGGAAGCAGAGCTCTATATCTGTGACCAGAAGAGAGTGCTTTTCTGAAACCTAATAATTTATCCTCTGCATCTGAAATACAAGCATATTTGTGCATTTTATAGTGGACAGATTTTAATATAATGAAATTAATGTTGACCGTGTTCCATCAAGCTTAAATCAACACCTCTTTCTGAATGCACACTCGGATTTTACAGTTATTTTCCCTCTTGGGTGAGTGTCTGGATGACAGGGCAGTCTGTAAAGGAGATTTTGCACTGCTTGTGCGGAATCTGTTCTCAGACAAACAAATTTACAGTGCTGTGGTTATCATTTTGGTGTTATCCACAAGCACTGCGTTAGCAGAAAGAAAAAAATAATATTAAAGGAAAAGAAATGCATGCAGTGAATTTGAAAGGTACTGTCCTTTGAAGAACAAAAACAGAAAAAAAACCAAAACCAAAACCAATTTAAATATCTGTTCATAACTGTACCCTGATTAATCTTATTTTCTTTAAAAAAACATGTATTTCTACTTGATTTCTGCTAAGAGGGTCACAATAATATTTAATATAAAGCTGTCATAATGTTTTTTCCAAGCTTATCAGATTCTATGCCTGCAACTGAAATAACAATACTAGAGAGAGACCTGCATATCATTTCCATTAGACATCTGCACAATTCCGTCTTCGAGGAGATGAGAGTTGTTTCAGAGACCACTGCTAGTAATGTGTTAATTCACTGCCACGATGGAGGACATCGCAGTTACTCGTTTCTAGATAATTTTAATATGAAAGATCTTCCAAATAGTGTTTATAAGAATGAGCTTGTTCCGTACATCTTTAACCCACAGGAACTGAATCACCCACCTCTGCCTGCAGACATCAGTGAAATTCTTATTGGGCTTTAGTGGTCCTTAGATGATAATTTAAAGCGTGATCAGGCATGATCATGTTAGCCTGGCTTACTAAAGTGACTGACTGAGTTTATACCATGCACATTTTCAAGTAAAAGCATTGTCACAATTTATTACAGATAAGAAAATTGATGAGGAGAAATAAAACAGTAAAAAAAGTGTAAGAGGAATCCGAACAGGGGGCAGAACTCCAGACTTCTCGTCTTGCTGTGTTGAGCTGAGACCTTTGTCTCTCTCACTTACGTCTGGCTGGTGAAAAAAGTGATGACTTTAAAAGCTTTGCATCCTGTATATTGCATAAAGTATGAGAGACACAAAGCAATTTTGACAGCTGCACGTGAAAGTGCGAGAAGGAAGTAGAACCACGGAAACGCAAAATTCCCATGAGCAACTTGGGCTTGCGTTTAGTGTTTACTTTTGCAAGCTTATCTTTTTACAAGATGTATAAAGACCTAGTTTTATTGTCACGAGGGGTAGAGATGAACAACTTAAAACAGAAAGTTTCTGATCGACCTCGTGGCTTCACTTATTTGTTGATTTTCTTAGGTAGCACATAGTGGGAAAATTAGAAGCCAAATACTGATACTAGCAACACCTTTAGCCTGTGGTCCTTGCATTCATGAAAATTATATGAGGCATTTGGAGATGAAACAAAGATGAGCACTATGATTTCATTAATTGCATGAGAGAGGAGAAAGAGTGAGTTCAGGACTAAAAGAGATCAAAATAAAAAGAAAGGATCGACTTCTTGAGCTGTAACCCAAATTTTAGGGGATGTAAAAGGTTGTGGTCATTGTTCTGGACTGCTAAGGAGGTCACAAATAGAAAGAGTTAAGATTCTAAATCTCAGCAGGCTGCATTGGCCAAGAATTCAGAGATCAGTGTAGGAGACTGAAAGCCTGCCAAGATGGTCCTGTTAGTATGAAGTCGCCAGCTCTCGCAAGACCTCTGAACACAGCTGAGTGGATGGTTCTATTCTATGATTCTATGAAGGAGAAACTAGCTGACATCATGAGATCTCCTTTCTGGAAAAGCATTAGAACTCCAGGTAGGAATTTAAATAGAATTAGCTGAAGAACAAAATATGGAAAATTATTAAATACCAATAGACATTCCTGTATATGGATAATAGTGTGTAAACCAAAGTAATAAGGATGTTCAAAAATGAAATAAAATTTATGATCGCTGCAATGTGTGAGGTGTTAAAAACCAAGGGAATAGCATAATACCTCACTCAAACATTCTACAAAAATACAAATTCTCAGTAAGTCAAATTATAGAAATATTAATGAAAGAATTTCTAGATGATAGAAGACTAGTTTAAAGCTCCGGATTTCATATCTATGAGACAGGTTGTTTTTTCTCAAAATGTGGACTTTTTTGTTTCATTTTCTCATTTTAGGGGGATGCTGACACCATTTGCAAAAAACATTAGGACAGCAAGCTTCAGAAATTTAAATTTATAAAATTTGTTTCATAATTCCACTTAAAATTAAAAAAAAAAAGTCAAAATGTGAATATTTACATCATCTAATTCATTGGGTTTTTGGCCACTGCAGTTAATATCCGTTTATGTAAGTTGTGAACAGAAATGAAGATAATTAGGACTGGCAGACTTGTCAGGTGCTGCAGTTACATCTCGCACAGTTTGCCAGTCAGGGCTCTGAGAGTCTTTTCACAGCAGATGTCCTAAGGTGCAAAAATCCCTGTACCTCTGAAGTACGTCTATCAAACCACAGCTATATCTGATACAGAAAGCAATGAACTCAGAGCAGGTACTGGTTTTATGGCACATACCGTTTCCCTCTCCCTCACCCACTTCCATGTCCCACAGGCTGTAAGGGACATGTCTCTCTTCTCCCTCTAGAGATAACCGTCCTCTAATCCTTCTTTCTGTCTCCCTCTACCTGACATCCACTCTCCTGCAAAAGCTACAATTGCTTTACTCCTTACAGAGGGTCTGTTACATATCTAATTAAATTCTGAACAATGAACTCAACTTACAGTTAAGTTTGGACTCTGCAGTTTCTGTTGAAGTACGCCTTGTCTACCCAAAAGCTTGCTTACATTTTCCATGTATGTGGGTGGAAGTCTAATGAAAGGATCATAAATGAAAAATGTTTTATATGTAGAAGAGATTAGTTTACATCTTACCCACCTGGAAAAAACCCGACATGAATGAAAAATCAAAAAAGGTCTTAACAAAGCAGGAAAAGTGGAAGGTGACAAGACTAAAACCAAGGAAAGAATACATGAAAATAAACAAATATTATCCAGATGTCCCAGTACTAGAAAATATTTTTGTAATAGGAACCCTCTTGCATAGTTTTGTCTCTATTGCCACTCGGTCCTGAACATTTCTAAGTATGGATTATAAAATTCAAAATAATCCAATAAAGTTGTAGAGCCATTTACAAGCCAGAGATTATGCTGTTTCTAAGGGTAGAAGATGAACTCAACCATATGAACAATCTGGTTGAATATTGCCCTTTTCTTTTCTTTCTAGGATTATTTGAAAACTTTGATAAATTCCTTGGTATCATACTTTGTGTTACCAGAAGCATGTGTATTACGACCACGGCACTGCGGTGATACATATGTTATAGTGCAATATAGGCAAGAGAAGATGACTAAGTAGAAAGGTGCTTTAGTTGACACATCTGGATGGCATTTCTCTCCCCAGCCCAGCCTGGGGGCTGATATCTCTTGGAAGGTGAAACAGGGAGGAGAAAAGCTGACAGACATAATAATGGATGAAGAAAATGTCCACCAGCATTGACACAGGCTCAGAGTAAACCTCATGTAGTTTTAATTACTAGTTACTAGTTTAAATTTGATTTTCTACTGGAGAAGGTTTTGTTTCATAAATACCTGTAAGAAGAAAACCCCACCCTGTTGATTCTTGCTGCATGACAAAATATAAAAAGGGTAGGAGAAAACCAGGTTAAAATAGAATAGGTGAAATAAGATTTAAAGAAATGCTCAAAAAGTAAGATGGCATGAGAAAGCAGTTTTATACAAATTCAGAAATTCTAGCAATAAAGGTGTAGATAGACAGTAATGGAGGCTGTCGGGGTCCTGATCCTTTTAGAGCTCGGTGGGACACTTGCCGTTGCAGCAGGAAAGCGGGATTGCAAAGGACGCCCCGTACATGACATTGCAGTATGCAAACTGTTCTCTCACTGCACTAACATTTTCTACCAGCTAGTTAAAAAATGTCATTTTCTTCCTCTAGATTCACATACCTGTACTTCATTGTATTCTGAAATTACTGGTTCCAGTGATGGTAGCCGGAATGTTATGTATTGAGCCGAGGCATTGTTAGCTTAAATAATATAAAATGCTTCAGAAGTACAATGGGTTTTGTCTAAACAGCTGTGTGCAGTAGTTGTTCTTGTATTTGCAAGAGAAAAAAGTGTGTGTAGAGAACAAAGTCAAGCTTGGAAAAAACTCCTGTCTTTTAGCACCAGCTTTAATTACAGAGATTATTTTCTTGTGTACATTGTATTTATTTTAACTGTCAGTCCTTGAACATGTAAGCTAGAGTTATTATGGATACTGTTGAACTAGTGCCATTAAAACCTTGCTACTGCTTACTAAAAAATAGATTTTTCACTAAAAGATGGATTATTCACTCCTACTGTCAGGAAAATACTTAACTGATCACTGAAAAATGTATTACTGTGTTTTATCCTGGACACTCTTGTGCTATCTTCAGTATAAGTAAGGATTTAAGCTGGCGCCTATGTTGTTTAACATGATCATATATGATCTGGGAAAGGGTGTGAGTATCCAGGTGACAGTGTTTGGTGTTCATATTAAGCTATTTGAGTTAGTAAAGGCAAAGGCTGAATGGGAAGGATGGGAAAAGGACCTTACGAAACAGGATTACAGTAATAGACAAAACTTTATGTAAAGTGGTAGATACTGGGGGGAGGAGGGGATAATTCTAACTTCATTAATAAAATGTTGTGCTCTGAGGCAACTATAATCTGTCTGAAATGAGATCTTGTTTTATAATAGTTGTATGCACATTTGCTTAGCATGCAGTGAGTGCCAAAAAATGGGATGTTAAAAATTCTTAGCAGTGGCAGAAGAAAATAAATGCCATTAATACAGCTTTGTATCTAAATTTCCTGTGATCCTGTATCTTCAAAACTATGTGAATTATTTGTCTCTGGTCCCAAATGAGGACGTGTCCCACAGAACTGGGAAAAGTACAGAGAAGGATACAAAGGGTATTAGTACCTTTGGACTGACTCCTCAGTAGGGAATGACTGACTAAAATGGGATTCCTTAGCCTGGAAAAGAGAAAAAATGCAGGCGATATGGTAGGTCTTCATAACATCTAGAACAGAGTGGTGAGGCTAAAGGGGGAGGAATCCCTCCTTCACCAATGCAAGATGGGGGTCATGAAATGAGTCCAACAGGTGGCACATTAAGAGCAAAGAAAATAAAGTGTTTCTTCCCAAAGCATATAAATTCAAAATAGGTAGCTCCCTGCCACACGGTGCTGTGGATATTTGAATTTTTCATGCGTGTGAGAAGAGCGCGAAGACGTTAATGAAAAATCAATTTGCTGAAGGCTAATAACTACAGAGTCACCACTAATGTCTCCACAAATTACTGGAGGCTTGGAAATTATGTGGTGAACTGTGCCTTCTCTAACCTTGTGCCTTTCTCGTGATACCATTTTTGGCCTATGCCAGAGACAGAGTTCTGTGTTGGAGGCTGTTTGCACGCAGCGCAGCACACCGTTCTTCTGTGGGGATCACTGGTAATAACAGACGTTCTCCTTCACCTTGGAAAAAATGTACATGGAAGATCTTAAATGAGAAGTGTTTCTTTTGGTCTTGTCTCAAAAGTCACTCATTTAACTTTGTTGAAAGTCACTTGGACAGTTTGATGGGCAGGAATGTGATCAAAGAACACTTCAGTTCTAAATAGAAAAATGCATTTACTTAAATATTGTTTTTCCTAGTGAAAATATAAAGAAGGGTCCTTATATGTAAAATGCAAATATCTGCATTATTTCATGCGGCAATGCACTAATTCTTTAGCTAATGTGGCTATATTAGTAATAATATTAGTTGAGGAAGCTTTAAGGCAGTAGTGCAGATCAGCATTCTAATGTGACCTTGAGAAAAACATCCCGTTAGCAAGACTTTTGTGATATTGTTGCAAACATTCACGCACTGTGAGCTCTCTCGCTACCTACCATTTCACACTGTTTTCGTTAGTTTTCCAGTCCATGTTAGCTGGCAGAGGATCTTCCTTTAAAAGATCCTTAAAAAGAGCTGAGCCTGCTCAGGCCTCCTACAAGCCCCTCAGAAGATCCCTTAGCTCTAAAGTTGGCCGAAGTGCTGAACACCTACGCCATGCATGGCTGTGGCTGTACATACTGTCCTGTTGGCTGAGGGACTGAGCTCGTGCTGCAGCCTGCGCACCCAGTTTTCCATCCTGCCTGTGGGGTTCTCTCTCTGCCTTCGGGTGAGAGGCCACCAGCTCAGCCTGCGCCCAGGCCGGCTTGAGCGTTTTGTGGCAGATATTTTGGTGCAATGAAGCCTCCCAAGCAAGCTCGTCATCTACATGTAACACAAACGTGAAACCCTTTGAACTGCAGTGGCACCTGAACTCAAGACCAAGCTCAAATATGGCTGCAAAACACAGATATGAAGCACAAATATTCCCATATGTCTTCTTGCTCTGATGGTTTTATCTTTTTATACCAATCTTACGCCATTCTTCAAAAATGCAATAGGTCATTCAAATCATACTTTGCTATCTGCTTCATGAAACTAAAATGACCCATTAAAGTGGGTAAGAGTTGAAATCATGTCATGCTAGTCTGACTGCCTGATAAGCTGAAAAGTAAAAGGTAAATGAAAGGAAGCTTTTGTTATACTTTCTGCTTTATTTCTGTGGAAGAAGTCCTTGTTTATCTTACAAATTCAAAAAACCTTCAGAGTTCTTTATATGTTTGCATACAGTCTTTATGCACAAAATGAATACCACAGAAACTGAAGGTGAGTAGATGTTTTGTGTGCAGGTTGATTAAGAATTTAGGCCTGTCAGGAGCGTGTACACCAGCCTTTTGATTTTTCTTTACTTCTCTGGGTCTTTGAAAGTGGTTTTCTGATTTTCAGTTCCACTTGCCCTTTAAAGAAGCTTAAGGTGAAGCAAAATGAGAGAGAACTTTCTGTTCCAATATCTAAGAGGATAATGTCAATAAATTTGTTTTAATCAGTAAAACCTTTTTTTCCTGTGACTATGGCAGTGAGTAAACTATAGTCCCTGGCAATGACACCGTGTCATTCAGCAGAGGTTGTTCTATTCAGTTTTTTCTGGTGTTGTTGCTTTTCAGCAGTGATCCCTGAATAAGCTGTTGATCACAGCTGATTATGAGTATTTTTTTTCTTGTATCTTGGTGTTGGTGTAGAATTACTCTTTTGAAGAGGGTACAGTTTTATAGTCTTTCATAAGAGAGAAACCAAAGACATTTTCTTCGGTGTGTCAAAATACAGATTTGGTTAACAAAAGTCATTGTGTCAAAGAACATTAGCCTATAGATATTTATGTATTATGGATTATGTGAATTAAGGATTACAATTTAAAAAGTGGTGAAGAGCAGTCTAATTGCTCTAACAATATGTTTTTCTTATTGTGAGAAGTTAAGCATAAACTGTCAAAGAGCAAGCCAAGAAAAAAAAAATCTCATTGAAGTTAGTGCAATGTGTATCTTCTAGAATCTCTGAGCACTTTTTCAGGACTATCATATAAGCCAGTTGATAGCTCCTGCTTGTCAAATCCAGATGTATCAGCCCAACAGCAGGTAACTGCTTCTAGTTTAACCCTAATTGATGCCAGTAGTAGAGTCCAAGAAAAAAATTGATGGGTGTTTGTGGAATCACAAGACTCCCGCTTAAGCCTAATTAATTCTGGCAGACAACATTTATGCAGTTTAAGAACTGTTATAAGGATGCTGAAAACTTGAAACACTGACCAGTTTTACTAAGAAATTCTTTTCAGTAAAGGTATGTGTTACTGTGGCATTTTAAAAAAGTACAGTATTTACTCCTTTTGAGTGATTTCTATGCTGATAGACTAACTTGGCATTATCAAAAAGTTAAAGAGCAATAACACACTTGTTATCTATGTTAGGAACAATAATTCTGTCTTTTTTGTATAGCAAAACACAGAACCAAAAATAAGGTCTTTCATGTGGGATACAAACAAGATTGGTTTGCTTTATTTACCATTTTGACATGTTCATTGCAATGCTTCATTTGGTATGTCTGAAAGCTATTGTAAGGTCTGGTTCTGAGTTGCGCTTACTGTATCATTCCTTCTTCAGCAAGCTGAGTGTAATATTCTGCCAGATGAGCCTGGTGGCAACTATAGCATAATTTTATTACCCAGGGTAGTAAAACTAGATATATTGTCAATTAAAAAATAAATTAATGTGTAACCTATTCTTTTGTTTTGGAGGAACTTTTTGTTGTTATTGTTAAGAAATCTTAATTGATCCTACACAAAATGAACTGTTCTGTCCTCTACACTTATTACCATTGCTATAAAGTACTGTGATTCAGAGAGGTGCTTTTATGGCCCTCATCACTAAGGCGTCTGAACATTGCAATGATTATCCTTGCGGTGGCTCTGCGAGACAAGGAAGTATCAGCTGTCTTCCATAACTAGGGAGCTGAAGCACAGCAAAGACTGAATTACTTGTCAGAGTAATTATCAAAATTATATTGAAACCCTAGAGACTAGAAAGTCCATCTTTCTGATTTTTTTTTTATTATTTTCACATGTGCTTTTTTATATAAATAGTGGTCTACAGTTTGATATTGTCTGAATTGGTAAGTCGGGAGTTCTGTCTACGCTGAACAACACAGTAACTGAGAGAGCTAGGCAGATCTACCTACCTGGAAATGAAATAAAGGATTACTGATTAAATTTCTCTACATCCACCCACTGCAATGCTCTTTAGATCAAATAGTTGGCTTCCAAGTCCCTTCCTAGTCTTGACATTAATAATGTCAAATTTGTAACTGCAAGATGAAGTAAGCTCAAGGGAAAGAGGGAAGGGGAGAAAAGGGCGATGCTGCCAATTCCTTGCTAGCCTGCTGTATTCTGATAATCAGACTAGATGGCAAAATTATTAAAATAACAGAGAAAACAGGCAATCAAAAGTATTGTGCTGTTAAACTCATAATAATCTTTCTGCATTATGCTTTATGCTTCTTCACTTGTGTTCACTTGGAATAGATTGTTAACTTGTTTCTTTGGGGAGCCCAGCCCCAGGGACTGATTCTGAAGTAATGGCTTCCTCCGTGTATTAAATAATTCTGACAGGCTGCTCATTTTCTTTAATTATCTCCAAGTATCAGTAGTTAAAAACGTGTAAAAAATAATGGTATAAGTAATTAGCCTATTGGCATTACTTTTCCTATAGACTATACAAGAACTGTGTACTGAATTTGATGACATTTTTTGCATTATACAGATAATTCTGCATTATTGAGGAAAATATAAAATATTGTAACTTGGGAAAAAAAAAAAGCCTGCAGCCCCTCTGCCCAGTATTCACAAGACAGGAACCAAAGATTCTTTCATTCTGTGTTTGTGCGGACTCTATTGCCATGCTTGATAAGGATGGACAGTTGGTATGCTAAGGGTTAGATAAATGCAGAAGTTATTTGCTTCAGTAGTTTATCTCCAGTAATGTAGCTCAAACTGCAGGAAAAAAGTAAGTTACAAAGATAAATATAGGTAAAATTATGCAAGGACTTTGCAAAGCCATTGACATTGTATCATGATCATGTATTTAAATAGCTGAAAGTCATTTGTAGTCTTAATATTCATGACTTATAAACCAAAGGACAAGAAGAACAAGGGCCTAAAACAATACCTACAAAGAAAGATAATGGTGACATTTGTCTAAATGCTGCCAATACCCCACACATTTTGATAGACTTTATTATCACAAATCCTTTTCAGAAAATTGATCTTCAGATTCAGGGATTTTAAAGTAAATTTTCATTTTTTCGTGTTAAATTCCAGTTCACATTATGCCACCAGTAATTTTATAACCAGCTGATGAGAGCTGTATATCTTCAAGAGAAGTCGCCTTTGTTTGCCATACAAACATAAACTAAACTCCACTTCCATTTTGAGCTGTGTCCAAAAGATAAATTGGGCCTTTCCTAAAAAATTCTTTTTGATTCTTTCAAAATAAAGAAGTGGATATTACCCTTCTTAAATAATGAAATCTTGACGGTGTTTCAGAATCGTGGCATTTGTGCGTTACCTGATAGTTTGCAAATCTCCGTGAGTGTTTTCATTCTGATCTAAAATGCACTTTTGAGGCAAATATCTTGATCATTCAGACTTACTATACTTCATATCAGGAGAGGTCTTGAAGGGTACAAGCTACATCACTTCTGGATAAAAATAAGCCAAGAGGATGCACTACATGAATTGGCACTTAGTCCATTGAACCAGATGAGATCTTGTCCACAGCAAAAAAACCCTGAGGTGCATTTGTTGTGGGCATCGTTCCTCAGCTGCTTCATTCTACAGGTCCACACTTACTGGTTCATGTTACTTGCTAACATAGGTACAGCACGTGTATAATAAAAAATAGATACGGAGAAACTACTCAAGGCTAGGTGAGTGCTGGCAGGTTTAATCAGCCCTCTTTCCCTAAATTCTAGTTAAATTTTCCCATCCTTTTAAGAAGAGCTACTGAACAGAAGTGATTTATGCAGTCAAGTGTCCAAAGGTGAGGAAGAAATTATGCAGAATAGTAGGATAAAGTAGGAGAGTATGATCTCAGTTTTGGAGTAGCTCTTACTTGTATAGAGATTTATATTTATACAATTTATATGCACAAATATGTCATATTTTCATGCTTGTAGTGTACACCTCTCATAGTCTACAATCCTTGAAAAGTCTAGGTACTAGAAAATAAGTTTGCACAAAATCAGAGCAGAGACAGGCTATTGAGTTAGAAGAAATGAGCTTCCAAGGTACAGAGGCAAGAGAGGTGCCTGAGCAAAAGTTTCCATTGCTTACTCATGTGTATATGCTGCTGTGCTGTTGAATCACTTTTTAAACAAATAACCCCCAAAATATATTCATGGAGTCTAGTATATATGTACATGTGTATGTATGTATGTATACATGTATATATTTACAACAATTCACAGAGAGTTAACCTGCATGTGAGCTCTACAGGTGGACTACAAGTACAAAATAAAGCCTAAAAGTTGCATTTGCCTATATGCCCTCTTTTTTTTGATTAATTCTCTGTCTTATTTGTGTTAGAACATTTTTGACTATTACTTTTTACAACGTGAAAAAAAAACACATACAAAGAACAATACAAATTATGAGAAATCAAATTTATGTTGAAGTCACTGAAAGATGTCCATTTTAATAAGTTTTGGCGTGATCCTAATTGATTGACAAGACAAAGCATGAAACAGGCAATGCAAAGTTATAAGAATCATGATAGAGAAATGGAAAATTATTTGTTGATGTATTTGGTTTAGGACATATGTTATATTTAAATAGATTTTTCACTGCAATAACGAAAGCTAACATAAAGTCTAGTTAATTATTTTTTTTAAATGGAAAGAAAATTAGAATAGTCCAACTCAAAAATGAATTTTTAAAGAGAAAAATTTTGGTGTGAAAAAAGGGTCAAAGAAGTTATGAAGAGAAGTCATTTTCTAAATATTGTTTAATACTCTTAACAGTATATTTATTGCTGTGAAGGCCAGTACTTTCTCCTGAATACGTGCTCATGAAAATATTCACTGTAATTTTTTCTAAACTACAAAAATTAATATTTCAAAACTTTTTATATATGAAAAAGATGAGAAAGGATGCATACATTATTCACAATCTGTGATAGAGAAATCTTGTATGTAGAACTCAGTCTAAAATGCCATCTGTTTTTTCCTTTAAGATTCTCATAAAATGCATATTTTAAAAATTCTTGGCTATGTAAAATTCATTTGCCCTTTCTTTTGGAAACATTTGCTAGCTGTTTTGCAACATCCATTAGTAATGCATATGATTTACACATGTTTGATCATATTCTTTTTTTTTTCTTCTGTTCTCTTTTTTCTCTTTTCTCTTCTATGTCTCACCAGAAAAAAGAACTACACTAAAATGAGCATATGGAAAACATGTGGCTATATGTTTGTGTGTGTAAAACTAGCAGCTGGGGAAACTTCATTTGCTTATTTACTTTTGTGCTGATAAATGATCTAAATTTTTTTTTCATAGGCCCTCTGGTTCCACTGTCTTGACCTTTAGCGTTTTCATCCTTGAGCCTTCATTGAACTGTTCCTGTTTCATACGGAAGGAGGACAAGTTTGCTTTAGTTGGTGTTCTCTGTCGAGTCCATCATCTCTGCTCTTCTTCAGAATCATCTGGAGTTATTGGGATTGATCATTTCTTAGGTGTTCCCAGCTGAAGTTGTATAAAGTCAGATTATTCTGCTTCACTTCTCTGATCTTTGTTTGGAGTTCTGTGATTGAATGAAAAGCAAACTTAATGCTCATCTACAGCTGCTATTGTGCTGGAAGGCAGCTAAAAGATAGAGTAGTGCCATTAGAGTCACTACATTTTCACTTAATTCTGTTTACAAATTGTACCATTGAACTACACTGTACCCTTTTACTTCTTTGTCTGTTTCCCTTCCTCTAAGTAGGGTTGATAATGCCCTCTGTAAATTGATGTACAGTTATCATCTATAGCTCTTATATAAATGTGGGTTTGTAGAACCTGAAGATCATTAACTTCCCTGTGTCAAAGTCCGTAATACCTCCAGGACTTTGACAGTGTGTTGCTACTCAAATTCTATATACACCCTGCAGTGCTGATATGTGCTGCTAATTTGCTGTTGCCATGACTAGTTTATTACTTTGCCTGTCCACAGGCAAAAGTGCTTTTCCATCCTTTTCACAGCAGGCAGCACTGCTCAGCAAGGAAATGTAGGAGTTCTTGTGGACAAAGTAGAGAAAGAGCTGGTGCCTGCTGCCCTGGAGTAGCACGACACAGATACTTCTCCTGTGGGAGAGAGATATGTGTAGCAGCAGGATCAGCCCACAAAACATAGTCAGTAGTACTGGCAGAAGAAAGGTTTATTTGCACTTTTGCGAAGTCATCTGGAAGCACCTTACAACCTTCCCTCCGTGGTTCTGGTGCATCTGTGTTGCGGTGCTGAGGAGGGATGTATGTTAGAATGCTGCACTGCAGCCACAGAGAGAAATGTCCTCCAGCTGAGATAGGTAACCGCTGCTTTATAACCTCTTTATAGATAGGCATGTACCTCTTCTTAGCTGTGCTTTGTACAGACCGGCCTGGCTGAAACACCTGTTCATCTACTGATCAAAGTCGTGACATTCACAGATCATGGGCAAGTTGGAGAGCCGCTCTGTATCATTTTTTTTTGTCTTCCGAAAATGTTTCTAGCTGCTCTTTCTTAAAAATGAAAACAGTGCCTTTCGAGGGCAGACTTGCTTTGGTAGAGAGGGCATGTATCAGAACTTTTTTGAGGGGGAGGTTAATCAGCATTTCTGAGGTTCTTTCATGTGTATGAACAAAGCAATTTTTTATTTGTGGAATGAAGAGAGGTCTTCCTTCTCTTCCCCCATTCTCTTCTCCCGTTGTTTTCTCTTCTAAAATACAGATTCCATTTCACATTCATCTCACAATTAAGAATGAATTTGTGTAGGTTTATCTTTACAAGGGTAAATAGTGGAGTTTTTACTAAAAAAGAAAAATCCCAAGGAATCCCATACTCCATGGTCAGTTTCATGGCTCTGATAATAAAGCAGTCACACAGGGCCCAAAGTTGTCACCAGGGGTCCACAATACTAACACAGTTGACTACAAAATAGATGCTTCAGGAAGTCAGAAATCCTATGGTGGTACTAGCTGCAGCTGCTATATCAAATTAGGAAGAAAGTAAATTACTGTTGCTCCAGGTAACAGCTGTTCCAGTAATGAAAACTCCACTACTCAGAAGTACTGTTTAAAACAAACTAATTTTAAGATTATTTTATCTTATGGGACATCAGTGTTATAATGGCTTGTTAATCATGCTGGCTAAGGCCAGTCTAACCAGGTGATAAAGGTAATGAACAAATTGGCAAAGAAATCTTAATGTATTTATGAATGTCAAAATCTTTAGCTCACGAATTTTATCCATTTTAAAAGAATATTTACAGAAAATTTACTATCCATTTGAATTCTTACAGAAGAACATCATCCTGATAAGGCTGTAAGTGTGCTGGGACATAGTTTATTCATGATTTCATAGCATGAAATTTTATTGTGACAGGTGTTTGGCATCCCACAACACCAATTCTTGCTTCCTGTAAATGTGTCGGTAAAATGAAAAATATGCACTTTTAAGGCACACATATAGTAAATCAAAAGCTTGGGTTTGCTTAAATATTTTCTTTTGCCTGTGCTAGATGATTTTTCAAAGCATATTTTGCAGCACTCAAAACAAGGCCAGCTGGATGGCAGCGAGGGATGTATCTATTCTGAAAGCTTAAAAAGGCCCGCTACGAGTGAATGCTGTATTCTTTTTATACCCTTAAGCCAACCTCTCAAAAGACTTAGTTTTAGATTAAAGGATGTAGCTCTAAATTGGATCCCATAGCAGCTCAACAAGAATGGCTGTTTCCCCGTGCAGGTGTGGAAGGTAAGGGTAGGAGTGGGAAGCTCTGTGCATAAAGCCTTTTTCTTTTTGTGTTCTTTTTGAGTCAAACTCCCCACTGTTCCTTTAATAGAACAAGCTCTATGGGGCACATGGCTGGTACAATAGACCTGCGCCCTGCTGTGGATGTCGGTTTTGGCAGTTACGTGTTACCCCTATACGTAAATAAAGTGCAATAGTACAGAGTACAGCCTTGCATGTCTTTCCACGGGTGGCTTGCACACTGTGTTTTCAGAAGCTGCACCTGCTATGTTCATAGTCACACACTGATCGTTGTCCGAGAGGTAGATCTTGCCTCCTGAATGAGATAGGAAAATGTAACTTGCCTTAATACTAGAGAGCAATACTCTTTGATTACTGTTAACGATACAGGAGAATACTCTTGTACAGCAGTTTCCACTGCACTGAATCTGTGCAATACAGTTCTGCAGAAGAGAAATCACCATCAGATATCCTTGAAAGAAATGAGATTTTCTAAGAAAAAACTTTGCACTGAAAAGAAATATTTTAATAATCAATTTGTTAATGGAATTAGAAACACTAGCTTTCCACAGATTCAGTAATTTGTATATCTAGAGTATTTTCCCCTCAAAGAAAGATGAGCAACAGAAATAACTACCGTTTTCTGGCTTACTTATTTTTGGCAAATTCTTTAGTCAATAAGTGTAATTACCTGTTCCTTCCTTGATTTGGTTTAAGCAAAAAGCACTCTGTTCATGTATTACCTTCCTGAATTAATCGGATTCTTGCAGTAATTGACTTATTGTCCTATGTAAATTAGACTGCATTATCCTTTATTGTTCAATTCAGTTCAATTTATGGTGCAAATATTGCTAGAGTAAGAGTTTCGTTAACAAACAGATGCTAATTAGTTTAGGATTAACTGATCTAATTCTAAATACGTTCTGATCTAATAACTGATCTAATAACTGATCTAATTCTAAATTCTAAATTCTAAACACAGTGTTCTGTGACCGCATTAACAAATATGTAGTTTCTATACATATGTCTTTCCACTATAGTTAAAATTAATCTCTCTCTAGATTGTATGTTTTCTTAAAATGCCTTATTCAGAGTAGACATTCTCTATGATTCAGTGAGTAAAATTATTTGTCAGGACAAAGTAGAAGTTTGTTCTTTATCATATGTCATGTTTACATTGTCTGTTTAGAGAGGCACAAATGTGTTTCTCAATCCTGGCTTCTGTATTTAGAGCAAGTGTCGTAAGATGATGAACTTGAGAACTGTGTTGCAAATCCGTGAAAACTTAAAGGCAGACAGCAAAGGAAATAGATGCTTAGAAGGACGAAGCCAATGGATTTATTATTATTTAATAGCTAAGTCTGTTCTTACATTCAAAAAGGGCATGTGCAAATCATCTATCACGCCAAAGGAATATTTTTAAGGAAAATTGCTAAAAAATGTTTCACTTTGTGAATATGATCATAATTAGCAGGTACTGCAAATCCAGGTGAATTTTGCCATCAATACCTGCGTCATTTGTCAGTGAAAGAAGCCTTACTTCTGTGAACATTAATAAATGGATAAAACTCTTACCACATAACAAATAAGTCCTGCACCAGTGGAAGGATTTCACAGTAACTTCTGTCTAACTGAAGGTTTATTGTTAAAAGTGGATAAAGCATTATTTGATCAAGTTTATCCCATCTCTTGAATCTTGAAGCAATCAAATAGTATTATTTGACATTCTGGAAAATCAGAGAGAAAGAGATGGTGAATGATTTCCACACAAGAAAAGACTTTTGTTGTTTCTGTTTAGGGATCTTTAGTTCGTTAAAACTTAAAAGTGGAAAGAAAATTTACCTTAGTGTGTGAACTGAAACAAAATAAAATGTTTACTCTCACTCTGAAGGAGAGTACCCTGCTAGTACTGCTCTGCAGGAGAGTACTCCACTAGTACTTGGAAGGCTCTAATTATTACTGAATAAAATTGGAGACAATGGGAGTTTTGCCATTGACTTTGTCGAGGCCAAGATTTAAGCTTTATGGACGCAATTAGACTTCCCTGGAGCCTGAAGAGATTTTACTCTTGTAAATTATTTTCCCCAGGACTTCTGAAAGAACCATATGCAGAAGAATTAGGAAGAAATTAGCACCTCTGTTCTTTCGTTGAGCAGCTCTTGTCAGAAAAGGGATGGAATATAAACTCACCCAGACACAGCTCTTCTACCTCACTTCCTGCTTATTCCCTCTTCCAAGGTCTCTGTAGCAATAAACTTGCCACCCTCTGTCTCTGGGGTAAAATGACTCTGTGCTCTTCACTTCCTTCTCCATTCCCAACAGCAGCAGCAGAGGCGGCTGTTCTTTCATCTCATCAGAAGAGAACATAAGTACAGCCACAGCTATAGAAAACAGAGATCTTACCACGGCCATATAATAATTTCTGTTCCAAGTTATAAAGCTCTTTAATTTCTTTATCTATTATACTGTATTCTCTGCTGATTCTTAAGAATATTTTTTTTATCCATTAAAAACATGAGTAAATCTTGCAAGTGAGTGCTATAGCTAGAATATAACTTCATGTAAACTCAACACATTTTTTAAAAAATTGCATTGGGACAATCCAGCGGAGGCAATTGCTGTTGAGATTTATAATTAAACTGCTCCATTTGAGCAGAAATGGTTTAGCCTTGAGCTGTGAAAGGTATTTTTCTTTTGCTTGTTAGTACATAGGTGTGACGTTTTTATTAAAAAGAGGGCATAACGATATTCTTACACAGTGCAACTTAATGAGATGTGAAATATGAATGTATCCATAGCTTACAATATATACAGGATTTCTATGATTTGATTCATTTCTCCATAGTGCCATATAAATGGTTCTTGTTTTAAATAATCCAAACCTGAAAAACAAATTCTGTCTGACACTTTACCTGTGTCCTAAGAACCCACTTTTATCCCATCCAAAGGTCAATTAAAGACTCCACTGAAAGAGAAATTTTCTTATTTTTGCAAAACTGCCAAAAAATTTTCTGTAAGTCAAACTAGAAGAAAATGCAAGCTATGTGGTGCGTCACTTATCTGTCATGCCAATTTACTTGTTTTATTTATTATATTCTCTGACTTATTGTTGTGGTTTCAGCTGGGATGGAGTTGACTTTCTTACTAGCAGCTGGTATAGTGCTGTGTTTTGGGTTTGGGGTGGGAATACTGTTGATAGTGCATTAATGGTTTTGGTTCTTGCTAAGCGGTCAAGGAGCAGTGAGGAGCCTTTTCTGCTCCTCACACAACCCCACCAGCAAGTAGTCTGGGGATGCACAAAAAGTTAGGAGGAGACACAGCCGGGACAGCTGATCGCGACTGACCAAGGGAATATTCCATGCGATGTGACATAATGCTCAGTATATAAAGCTGAGGGAAGAAGGCGGCGGGGGGACATTTGGAGTTACGGCGTTTGTCTTACCAAGTAACTGTATGCATGGTGGAGCTCTGCTTGCCTGGAGATGGCTGAACACCTGCCAGCCGATAGGAAGGGGTGAATGAATTCCTTGTTTTTCTTTGCTTGCCTGCACAGCTTTTGCTTTATTTATTAAACTGTCTTTATCTCAACCCATGAATTTTCTCACTTTTACTCTTCTGATTCTCTCCCCCATCCCACCAAGGGGAGAGTGAGTGAGCAGCTGCGTGGTCCTAGTTGCTGGCTGGGGTTAAACCACGACACTCACCAAGTTTTAGTATCATGAATACCAACTCATATACATTCTATTGAAATGACTGGTACTATTCGTGAAGACCCTGATTATATTTGATTGAGTAAAAAAACTGTAGATATGACCCCTTTGTTTTTATTTCTAAAACTCTGAAATTGGAAATAAAGTTCATATCCCTGCCAGCTATATCAGTAAAGTTTTTGTGTTTCTAAGAGAGCTTGAAAGTAATACAACCTTTTTCTCAAGTAGCCCTACTCCCTCTGCCCGTATGCCCTGGCTTCCACCACTGATTTTCAGTTGTCATTCTGAATATGAAATGATGTCATGTTGCAGTATAGACATAGTGATGCAGGAGGTGATGGGCAAGCAGGCCTGCAAGGCGTATGCTCCTTAAGCGCTTTCATTCCTCTTCCTCCAGAGTGACCACATTAACTCAGCCACCTCAAAAACACGTTTCTCCCCCTCTTTCTGTAGCAGCTCTTAATTAATCTCATTCTCTTTTTAGTTTGTTGAACCTACTTGCATTGAGGCCACAAAATTTTGTAAGTTGCTACTCTGCTGTTAAGTCATCACTGCTTGTATTTTACCAATTTCTTGTTGGTCCTCGAGACAAAGAATGTAAGTTGATCAGACCAGAAACCAGCTTCAGCAAGTACTTTTAAAAAGTGGAGGGACTGCTGTTTATTGTATTATTTTTTGAATTATACCTAGACCACAATCAGTGTTGCAGGAAGTTTGTATCAACAC
>VYZM01009461.1:87015-127326 GCA_013398915.1 Dromas ardeola | reverse complement strand
AGATACATTTTTTAATTGCCATTTATAATTATTGTTTAAAATTCCCATAGCACTAAGAAAGCCTAGTCATGGATGTGGGTCTCTTGTAAAAGCCTTGTACAAAGCTAGTACAAAGCCACCCCTTCCTATTGTAAATAATATTCAGTATTAGGAAACAAAACCATCTTTTCCAAATGACCTTTAGAAAACAGCATTCTTTTCTTTTTTTGTTCATCTTTCTTTTACCTCATCATTTTGTGGTTGGACTCGATGATCTTAAAGGTCATTTCCAACTTAAATGATTCTATGATTCTATTTTAGTTGCTACTTCTTTCCATATGCCTATTTTGCAGATTGTTGTTCATCTGATCCGTTTTGTAGTAGCGGCCTGACTCCTCCCAACACAAGCTTTAGTCTGCAGTCTTGCCTGATTAATGTACGTTAACTGAGTATTCAGAAGATGCCCTAGGTAATCCAGATTTTTAGGATCAAGAAGCATTTGCACTGAGTGTGTTGTGAGCAGATTTTGCCTTGTCCCTGAACTTCCTCTGGAGCGTGGTGTGTGTGTCTCTGTCTGTGATGGAGAGGGGAGGAAAGAAAAAATATTTGATTGGATTTGATTAACAGCCATTACATTGTTGTTTTTACTACTCGGTTTCCTGTATTAAAGTCTCTGATACCACTATCCTCATTTATCTCGGGAAGATGTTCAACATTTATGTATTTTTAGAGGGAAGAAAAAAATGCATTTCTATAAAAGCAGTATATTACAATCTAATTATCAGTTTTTGAAAGGAACTATGCGATCTGCGTAGACCATAGAGCTCTTGCCGATAGAAAATACGTGTAGAGTAAGTATCTTTTAAAAGGGCAATGTTCCAAATAGAAAGTCATCTTAGATGCTTAGTATCAAAGGTTTCTCTAGGCTCGTTTACTCCTTTCCTGTAGTGGGCATCCCTGTTCTGACACACAGACTTTTGCAGTAGAGGATTGCTGAAATAGCTCTGCTTCCATCTGTTTTCCATACAATGATGACCTTTTTGCTTTTCCTCAATTTAGGACGTAATTCTGTGTTTGCAGTCTTAGGTAATACTGGATTTAACTGGCTATTTTGACTTCTCAAACAATTTTCATTGTGCATCTCACCCAAGAAAGGGCATGGGGGGGAGCTGGTGGCTACCGAGCAAATGGAGATACTTGGAAGTATATACAGATAGAGGAAATAATGGAATAAGGTCCTAAAATATATTGCATAATGAAAAATGTTGAAAAGATACAGATATGGGATGGATAACTTGTACTGTTGTGCATGCAAGGAAGGGTTAATATCTTGGAACATTTATCAATGTTTTCAGTCCAGATATGCACTGCAATATAGCATTTAAATAGATCTACTAGCAATAAATAAATTGAACAGTGAATTTTTCTTCAGCCTGTGAAACTGGCAATGGCGTAAGACTTAGAATCATAAAGTATATCACAGGATGAATATATCGATTTAGGGATGTTAAACATTTATTGACATTTAAAACTTTTTTACTTCCTCCTCTTTTCTTTCTCTACCTTTTTTTTTTTTTCTTAATTTGTATGGATGGGACATTAAGAAAGGGAACCAGTCAATTCATAAAACAACTTTTCAGTGTCTGTATTGCTGTGATATTAAGATCACAGCAATCCTAGTGAATGTCATAGCCCTTGTTTTTGCACGCTCTGTGGGGGTGTAGTGATTGCTTCATTTTAAGGCCAGACTATCTTGCAATTTGCTATACTTCTTTTGCTTCTGATTTATTAATTCACAGACATTTCATTGTCTGTGAATTTACAAATTTGACTTTCCAAATCGTTTAAAGTTCATTAATGCAAGCCATTGAAGTGTTTATAAAAGAGAAGATGTATAGTTGTGGATCAGATGCATAGGATACTGAGGAGCAAATCAGCACCAAGGAACAAATACTTCTGATCCATACTACTACCATGTTGAATTTAGCTAGGAGTATACAGCAATTCGTGAAGCACATTAGCTAATGCATTTCTTGATCTTTCATGTGGTTTCATATGTAATATCAAATCATTTGTGCAGGTGTATGAATTCTTGAAGTGACACGGAGTTAATAACACTGAGTTATTTAATCAGTAAGGTCTTGATTTATTGCTAAAATATGAATAATCATGCTGCTTGTTAGGAATTGGGCATAGCTACCTGAAGAACTGAATAAATAAGTTCTCCCAGATGTGCTTGTTGCGAGTTGTTACCAACTTTTTCATGCTCTCTAAAGCAAACTAGCTTTCAGCTAGTTATAGGCCGAAGCAGATTGCTAGATCACATGGACTTGTAGACTGATTCAGCCTGGCATCTGGTCTTGGATATGATTCAAGAACACTGTCATAGTTTCTGCATAGATTTACACAATGTATTTCACGATAGTCTCCATCTTGTTATTCATACTTGATTTTTTTATCAGTCATTTCCTTTGCCATATGTGTTATTGTTTGCACACATTAGCAAGAATTATGGGTTGATATGTCTTTATCTGCCGTCACAGAAAGATAGTCATGATTTTCTGCACTAACAGAGTTTGCCGCAAGAAATCAGTATTTTTACACTTGGGGCATATTCGCCCAAAGATCTGACACTAAACTCTGTGTTACTTAGGTAGTGAGAATAACAGCGCAGATTTGAGCAAAAGTAGAAATGATTCCCTCACATTTCTAAACTTTTGTGGCATTTTTAGTATACAGGATTTGCAGAGAAAACAGAACAGTAAGAAAAAGTATGTGAATACAGTCTGTTGTACCACCCTGTTGCAGTAAATTCAAGTAATTCTGAAATGTAAACACATCGAGGGAGTTTTGTTAAGACTTGAGCACTTTTTCTCTTGCCCTATAGTTTTGCTCAAACAGCAGAAGAGCAAAAATTAGAAAATAAGTACAAGCAAGAAGGAGAAATGGGATACAAAACCAAAACGACTGCTGGACACAGTGTCAGAAAAACTAGTCTCTCATAAATCTTCTGTAAGTTTTTCAGCACGAAAAATAAATGTCTTTTCTTCCAGTGCAATACAGCTTGTAACACATAAATCAAAGACACACTAGCAAGCACTTATTCTTTAGCCTAAACTGCTTTCTGAAAAATTTCAGGCATTGAAAGTCAGGATTATTTTCTAGTGTTGTGCAAGTGTCTCTGTCCTTGCATCTGAATCTCAGTATTGTGTGCCTTTTATTGTTGGAGAATTTAGTTCATTTTAAATTCAATCAATCAGCTATTCCCCTACAGTAATTATACACTTTGTAATGTTGAATTGCCCCACAAATTGCATAGTTCAGCGTGGGTTACAAATAAGCATGCATTTGCACATTGTCCAGGAATGACATCTAAGAAGCCTATATCGAAATCATCAGATTAGCATGATTTGATGAACAAATACAATGTGACAGATCCCAGCTAATGCAGAGCAATACAACTCTGCTTAAATCAATGGAATAGTTCCTAGGTTATACTAGCTGAGGGATATTTGTGAAGCACAGTAAACACATCTATAACTGTATAATTGCTAATGCTGCCAGTTATAAAGCTTGCTCCAATACAGTTGAAAAAGGTTATGTTTATGCTTGTCTTTGTATTTCACTCTTTCTTTCTCTTAATAGCCCTTGTTTTGCTTTTTTCTTGTTATATTTTTTAACTTTTTCCACAGCTAGGGGAAGCAACCGTAATTATTTCTCTCTAGTATAATCCAGGTGCTCGGATAACGTGTGCAATTCAGCCTGATGTGTTACTAGTTGAACATAAACCCTTCAGCTGGCAATCAGAAAGGCACTCAACCACCTCAGCTTTAGTGCCAAATCTGATGACAGGAGATGGGAATAGAGACAATATTCTTGGCATGCTTCCCTGTTTACAAATCCCTGCTTCAAAACCACATTCTTTTCCTCTGTGATATTCTTGCTTCCAGCAGTATGGAACAAGATAGACTTCACAATAAAGCCCAGACATATTTTATTTAATACAGGGACACAAGTAAGAAAGTGGTGCGGTTCCCTCGGTAAAGTTCTAACATTTTTTTTTCTTTGAGCTTTCTCATAATCTTTTTGATTTTTTTTTTTCACTCCATGTGTGTCTGTAAGCCTCTAGATGATAATGGAAGGAAAATACCAAGTTTTAACTGAGCCAAGGTATAATGGAACAGCAGGAAGCTTGTGAGCCACTTAAATTAAAATGATGAGGAAGAAATAGTCATTAATTATCTCAGGTTGCATTATCTTTTCATTTTGCAAGCAAGGAAATATTTAACACCCCAGGAGGAAAAGTATTAACTTCCTTTGAATCTTTCCACAGTGAACCAGTGCTCAAGAAGCAAAATGCTTTACTTCGAACTGGAGAGATAATTTTAAATCACAGGCAGGGGGCAGCTGGATGAAAGATCAGAATCTAGTACATTCACTGAGCAGGAATGATGAGATGAAAAAGTAGACAAAGAAGAGACTATGTTCATGTTCTCTCTATCCCACAAACCATGACCTCTTCCACAGTCACAAGGACCTATTTTCAATTTCAAGGCAATAGCTATAAATGTTAATAACTGCCTTTACCTCTTTCTCTGTAGCTTAGCTTCTTGCCCCATTACCAAAACCATTTAGTTTCTCAGTAATTCATTTTCTACATAATCTCCTTTCAGGTCCCATGTTTCCTCTATTGTGTTTCACCTTGGGCAGTACATCATGTAAATAAAGCCTATATCCATAATCGCTTTACTGTACTGCTTAAGGGAATTCACTCTTGAAAACTCCATTCCAATCCGTGTCCATTATAGCAGATCTCTTTAGTCCTCATTAGATGGGACAAGCAGGCGAATATTTTAAAAGTTATTTCAGCATCAGTGATGTAACCTTGAGTATCTATTCAGAACTTTTAGATGTATTTAAAGGATGAGCATGAAACAGATAAAGGCGTCTGAGAAAGAAGATCATCATACTGTATTTCGATTTCAAAAATTCTTGCATTTGAAATGGTGTTTAAGACCACATTATGGTAGTATAGACACAGATCAAATGGACAAAAACTTGTATTCAAGTATTTTTTCAAATTAGAAATAGAGATTTAACATGCTAACAGCCTGGAAAATGTATGTATTGGTATTTAAGACAGAAATGATTGAATTCTGTATTCTTCCAGTGAGCAAGGGAACTCCTAGCTTCACACTGTCTGCAATGTGACTGTCTCAGAACGGACAGAAACAAACGATCAAATATTTGTGTAACAGAGGTAGTATTTTTAGTTCTGTTTAGCATTTACTGTAATTAAGCGGTATATATTGTCTTTCTTTAACCAGGTTTGTCTTTGAGTTTGAGTTTAGGATTCTGTCAAGCTTTTGTGTGTAAAATGAAAATTAGATAGTTCTCCTCTCCCTCTCTGGAATCCAAATGCCTGTGAAAGCTTTTGGTACTCTCTTATGTCATCTCATGTTTGTTTGATGTGGTTATTGGTGGTTTTCCATCCTTGGTCTTAAATTTCAGTTTATAACAAATCCAAAGCCCTGCTTCATTGCAGTTTTAGTAGTGAACAGTATTCATGGGAAAAAGCAGGTAGAATTTTGAAATTATCTCTGTGCTGGGTACTAGGTGGAGGTAAAAATATTGCATAATAATGTCACCCGCATTTGTTTTGTGTGCTTAGAGGCAGTTAAGGACTTATGAAATTGGTTCCTCTGATGCATTAAGAGAATAAAATAAAAATAATAATTGCCTTCAAGCTTAGAAAAAGCCATTAATGTTCTTTTCCTCCTTTTTTTTTTCTTTTTTTCTTTTTATTCTCAAGCTCCATTCTGACTTGGACAAGGGAGTGGGCACTGTTAAATATACACTTTCAGGAGATGGTGCCGGCACGGTTTTTACCATTGATGAGACCACAGGAGACATTCATGCCATAAGGAGCCTAGATAGAGAAGAAAAACCTTTCTACACACTCCGGGCTCAGGCTGTGGATGTTGACACCAAGAAACCACTAGAGCCGGAATCAGAGTTCATCATCAAAGTGCAGGACATTAATGATAATGAGCCAAAGTTCCTGGATGGGCCTTACGTTGCCAGTGTCCCAGAAATGTCTCCAGTGGGTGAGTAAGAAGCTTTAAACACTTGATAACTAATTGCATATTACTTAATTGTCTCAATGTGCATTTCCTGCTGAGGAAAGAAAGAGAAGGCTGAAATGAAAATACAACTTCCAAAACTCATTATTAGAAATGTCTCGCTCTGTGCTTAGAAATATACAGATTGCAGTTTTGTTTTAGCTTTACTTGCTTATTTAGAAACTCATTCTCCTGCAAAATGAGTGCTTGTGACTTTAAGTCTCTGAGGACAGGAGGAGAAAAAAAGAAAAGGTATACAGGAGAGGTATGCCACAGAACCCTCAAGCCTGTTATTTCACATGATGAAGTGCGTTTCCCTCGCTTCCTAGTTAACGTTGACTGCCGTACAGAATTAGATGGTACAACAGCATCTTGCCAGTTACTGTTCTTGTCTTCGTGGCTGTTAAATAGCATTTGCATGATCCCCTAATTATGAATAAGGGGACAATTCTTTATCCAAGTCCTTCTACACTGTGGGTGCTGAAAGTAGCGATTGCCCTCACCTGGCTCTCCACAATGCAAGAACGGGAGTCAGAGAGGCCCATCAAGACTGGCTTAAGGTCTCAAAAATCTCATGGCCAAGAAAATATTGAGTGCTTTGGATTCTTAAGTCAGAAAAAAGGAGAAGACTGACTGGAAACATGGTAAGTTTTCAAAAAGCTAGTATACAAGGGACACAATAATTTTCTTTCCAACAAAGGTGGACTGTAGCAAGGATACTAAAGCACTGGAATAGGTTTTTGTTTGAAGAATTTCCAGAACACAATAGACGTTTGCTAGGAAAGACATAAAGAGCATTGATCCTGCTTTGGAGCAGGAGAACAGACTAAATGGGCCCTTCGGGTCTCTGCCTGATGGCTGACTCTGCAGTGGTTCTGAGGAGTGTGTTTGCAACACAAGCACACCGCTTGTGCCCTGCTGCCAGATGGTGCTTCGGCTTCCCTGCGGGCACCAGAAATTAGTTCATTCTGGGCTGGGAGGCCCTTAACTTCCCAGTGCTAGTTTCAGCTTATTGCCATTTTCTCTCCTAAGTTGTCTTTTCCCAGTACTTCACAAGCCAGTACCAGTAGTTTAATGCTCCCTGTAGCTGTTAACAGTTTCAGAAGTTTTCTGACTCTGAAACGTGCAGTGGGATCCTGTTGTCCCTTCAGCTATGCAGCTCAGGTGGTGGTGTTTTGAAAGACAATCTGGGAGGCAACTAGCTATCTACAGAAGTTGCTATATGGAATTAATGAGGTAGTATTTTAAATTTTTTGATAAAGAGTGGTAGAATGTAGTAAAATGTGATATGAGTAGACATGTGGAGATGATCACATTAACCTGATACGTGTGTAGAGACAAGTCATCTATAGAGGTGCATCTATAGATTCACTATATAGGTGCACTGCTGTTGAGATGTAACTGAGTATGCCGTGTCATGCATACAGCATTTTAAAATAAATGCTTTTAAATTTATCCTCCTTTGGAAAAGCAGCAGAAGATGCCATGACAAAAATGCGTCCTCCTGATCTTCACTTTATTCAGTCACATTCACTACTTCTAGAAGATTTATTCGTAACAGTTTTTATTTTCCTCTATAAGAAAAATAAAAGATGGATGAAAATTGATCAGAAAAGACAAAGCAAGGAAATAGTGCCCTAAATGGAGGCCTAAACTCCAATTAGTGGTTACTAAAGCAGATAAAAATTTTTGCTGTTGGGTTGTCTTGCAGCAAAAATATCCAAAAATGCCTTCTGTCATCTGTGATGTGCCAGGAGATTGTGCCTTCTCCGATGTAGGTCTCTCCTCTCTCTTGCTCTCTTTTATCTGTGCTTTTGCTACCTTATGTAAGCATAGATTTCTCAGAGGATCTAAAACTACTGCTCCCTATCATCAGTACCATTTAGTTGCACCTATAGAGACGCCCAGACCTTCCACTGCCTGAAGCTGACATTGAAAATCACTTTGATTTTTTAGCTGGTGCAGCATATGGTTGTCTTGGCTTACGCAAAAACCCTGATAAACTCTTCCTCTTATCTTTTTTTTTGCACTTTCATTTTCTAGTTGCCAGTTTTCAATTCCCAACTGTCCTAAACTTCACTTAGTATATTTTTGCAACAGTATTTATTATGAACTGCACTCAGGCACACTGTTTGCATTGTGAGGAATGCACTGCAACATGACGTTTTTTCCCCCCTTACTAGTTGTTTCTATAAGCCTGACGAGGCTGTTGTATGACACTCGTATCCACAGGTTTACTCAGTTTTGTAGTTTATCCTAAGGTTATTGGTAATAATGAGCAAAATATGGGTGCCAGAGTTCACGTTGAAAGGGGAATAGAGGGGTAGAGAAGTAGCTAATAAAATCCTCAATATAAACACACAGTATATATTCCATTCGGACAGTGAAATAAAGCAAATTGTATAAAACACCCTTGAGGTACCACAGTCTGCAGCCATAAGAGAGGATTATGTGGGGCTGGGAAGTGTTGGGAAGAAAAATGTCCTTCAGACCCTTTACACACAGTTTAGAAATTTTCATGGCTGCACTGTTTTCAGTTTTATAACATCTCTGACCTTTGTACTAATTGCTGTCACTGAAGCTTTGTTGGCTGGAAAAATGCCGTAACATTCATCCCCGGATTCAGAGTTCCGGTCACAGAGTTATAATAAAATTGCACGTCAACTTGATCCTGGACCCCGGTGATTTTTTTTACTGGAAAAGGTACAAAAAGGTGGAAATTTGTAGGATCCTCAATACCTGCTTTTATACATACATATATGATTCAGACATATCTGTCATATCCAAGTTTTCCATGGTAGATTTTCTAAGAACTTTTTTGTGTTATTTTCCATGCATGTTTTAGGTGGAATTTTTTTTTTTTTTTCCATTCAAATTCACTTTGAGGTTATATTAAAGTTTCTTCTACAGTTTCTGTACACTGGGATATGTTTGCTTTTCCCTCTAATCAATACCACTCCTTAAAAAAGATGATGGTAATGCATATCTTTTAGCCTTCTCTGAAGAAGAGATAATTTTAGGTTTGCCATTTTTACTTGGTGGTGCATTCCTTACTGGGAGCCAAATTCTTGCATATGCTTTTTGCCAAGAAAAAAATGTTAGCAGGATGTTTACTGTGTTCCAAAACTCTAATTTAAGCCCACTACAAGCTAGGATGCCTGCCTGTTTTATGTCAAAGGCTTGAATGGCCAGCTAGCCTCTGGCTAGCTGCATACATGCTCTGTAATCTGCCCATGTATGCTGGAGAGGACAGTCAACAACACATATAAACAAAACAGATCCTCTCTTGAAAAGCCCCTTGGTTATCGAGTGGTGTAACACGCAGGCTACATTATTTCTGATACTTTTTAAGTGGGCATAGTTTCTGTATTGGTGTGAAAGGATATTGGTACCTCCAAAGTTGGCAGCGTAATGCTCACATAATAAACAGGGTGCAGAAAACTTTATGGTGAAGAATTTATTTTGGGAAAGACAAAGATTTGAAATTCCCTGCAGAGAAACTCAGCAGATGAAGTCCGATTACAGTGCAGAACTAGTATTTTAAGAACACAGATTGCTATTCTGTTATCCTATGCCCAATAAGAGACTTATAAAAGCTTAAGGGCTGGACTTCTAACGTATTTTTCTGATATTGCAGTGGTTTTATCAGTATCTTCATTTGAAAATATTGTCTTCATTTAAGAAGAGTTCCAAAATGTGTAACAAACCAGAAATTTATGTATGAAGACTGAAAATGGGGCTGTAATTTCCCCGTTTGTAAGTTAGTATTAGCAAAATATGTTGTCCTTAAGCGTAGTTTAATCAACTCTGTTGTTGCTTCTGGCAGCTGTGCCAGCTTTTGTTGCAATGTAGCTCATGTAAACATGCAAATATATGGTGAGTTTAAACCAAGGTTATCCCCTTATTAAAGCTATTAGTCCAGATGACTGAGAGTAGGGACATACCAGCGTTAAACACACATTCAAGGAAAGATCTTATTATATATTTTTATATATTTATCCATATACATAAAAATGTGCATAGAAATGCATCTGCATCTCTCATACATTTATTTCACTGACTACGTTGATACTAACTGCTCATATGTATTACATGTGACAAATTTATAACTTCCACTGTCACAGTCTCCTAATTGTTTTCTAAGGTCTTTCCATTATTCCCCTGTGCTTATACACAGACCAGCTAGGGCTGTACTAAACCCATCAATTCCATAACATACAGATTCCATATGCTCTTTCCTAGGCCATTTCCTTTCATACCTTTCCACTAGATTAACTCTTTATTGCTTAGGGGGGGGCTCTAAAAACTCCAGATCACCGTGGCAGTTATTCTGCCTTTTTGGTTATTAATTAATGAGTAATGGAATATGTTCACATTAAATAGCTGTATTACTGATTAGGTTTGAATATTCTATTTGAAACTGCCTCAATCGTAACACTATGGTGTAACACTAAAATGGTCAATGATACTAGAAAGTTGGTATCAGGTTATTTTTACTGTGTATCCTCCGTGGTGCAAGGCAGCTGCTTGAAGAGTGTTATGGATCTGCTTCCCACGTTACTGACAGCCTAAAAATCATCTCTATAAATTTTCTGGCAGTTTTCCTTCCAAAGTGAATATTTAATTGGCTTATATTTAAACATTGGCTTGTACTTACACATTGACTTGTATTTATACATTGACAAAGGCTTTTACATATATATATATACACACATTCACAAATGGAGCATATGTTTACTATATCCATCTATGTAGTTTTATATGAAAGGATTACAACGTGTAGAAAGCTAACCTGATGAACTGGTGGGTAGGAGCCTGCACTCCGATTGGGCATAGCTTAGTACCGCGTGCTGGAGTTTAGCCTGAAGCTGACACTGAGCAGAGGCTGGGGAGGGAAGGACTACAAAGCATTGGAGCAAATACTGAGCGATCCTGCCCTTGATATAGATTCCTAGCTTCTGGCGATATATATTTAAGGAGTTCCAAAAAGCGTACGCAGGCTTTTGCGGAAGATAATACTTTAGGAATCCGTAGATATTTTTGAATCATATTTCACATGCTTACGGAGACATAACTGGCAATATAATCTGTTAGCCCCTGTCTGCAGTTCCTCCATCTCTACCCTGGTCTCCATACTTTATTCTGGTGTTATCAAGTCCTTAGAGACAATGATGGGAATTGGATGTCATATTCAAGATACAAATATCTTGAATATTCTTGTTTATTCTCTTTTCCTTATCTAACAATTCCCATCAGTCATTTTCCCTTTTTTGTCCACTCTTGATCATTGAGATTAAAACTTTGGAGGATTTTCCACAGTGATCCCAAGGTCAAGAGTTAATAGGTAACCGAGCTACAACCCACCTCTGTGACAGTACTGACAGGGTATTTTTTTCCCATGCCTCTTACTTTGTATTTCTCAGTGTGAAATCCCCTATCCCCAGTTACTTGTTGTGTTAAGATTCCCCTGTAAGACTCTGCAGTCTAGCTTTCATTTTGTCAAGCTGTCACCTGCTTATATATTCTCTTTCACTGGCAACCTGTGAGTTCAGATCCAAGTGAGATGCCAGTGGAAAACCACCTCATATATAGACTGGCAATTTATTCCTACCATTTGATTTCTATTTTTGTTTGGATGTTGTCTTAGAAAAGGCTGTTTGTTCTCTCTTAATCTATCTTTGGGTTTTGTTTGTTTGGTTTTTGTTTGTTTGTTGTTTTTTTTTTTTAAGAACCTTTCCTTAGGAACCTTCCTGAAAGCTCTTTAGAAATTTAAATACTGTTTATCTATGCAAGTAATCTAGAGCTATATACTCACTGACTCACCCAGTGCTTTTAACAGGTTTTGTGAAGGGTGGCTTTCCTTCACAAAACTGTAGTGACTCCCCCCGCCTACAGGGCCATAGCCACATGTCCTCTGATATGGTACTTTATTACAGAGTGTACAAATTTGTCCATCGCCTGGGTCAGGCCTAGCGCCCTGGGTCATACAGACCACTTTTCAGAAAAATTCATGTCCCATCACTGCCTTTCAGTTCTCTGTCCTGGGGTTATCTCAGATGGCAGTTTACCCATCACAATTAATGTTTCAGCAGTTTCTCACTTAGAAATGCTTTGTTAATTACGGATCTTTGGGGTTTGATTCATTTAATTTTTTAATTGTAAAAAGAAATAGGCACTGCGCTGATCATCAGACTAAGTTTTATAGCTACTGGAGAGAAAGGTGAGTTTTAAGTAAGGAGCCAAAGGAAAGGCAGGTTGTGTCTGCTTAGCATTTTGTCAAAGAGATTTTTCCCATGTATAAGGGGCATTGCACAAAAGTACAAAACAAACCAAAACAAAAAATTAAAAAAAAACCCTGAGATGTTGAGAGAAAATTACAAGTAGGCAGTAAATGCTTTTGAAACAAAAGTGTTTCTTGACATGATGATAGATCACTAGGCAACCTAGGCAGCTTCAACCACTGTGAAAAACCTTACATACAAAACCCTTTTAGATCAAAAGGGAGAAAGAAAACAATGCAGAGAATCAAGGCTTGCTTGGTTAAAGAATTGTGGCTATTGTCATACTCACTGTGAGTTTCATTTCATACACCCTGTCTGCTGGAAATTGTCAGCAAAACAAGAAAATTTGGCAAATACTGTTAGCTGTGAGAATCTATGTGAAATGAAAGCTGTGACAGACAGGACCCTAAAAACATGCACACAGCAAAATGTCTGAGAAGCCTTTGCTGTTAAAAAAGTGAGACACTGGATAAACATTTTCTGCTAGCTGGTTTCACAGTCCCAAAATGTCAGTGCCAGTGCCGAATTCATGCAAAGCATTTGAGTCTTACTTCATGTATATCCAGGCCTACTTTATTGTGTTTAACTGGAAGTGGGCAAAGTTAAAAACTCACGTCACAGCAGATAAAGCCATTATGTTCCTATCCACACTCTGACCTTAGTCCAGCTCAGTAGCATAAATCAAGTATCATTTTATATTTCATCACAACCAAGTCTTTTGATGCAGACCACTCTGTTAGGTTAACCAATACTTTCATTATTAAAATTAATTTATTTGGGTTTTCTCCAAATGTAAATGATCGTGATTTAAATGGTGTTGAATAATAATTAAAGTTTTAATTCTTTTAGCGTATAAGGAGAAGCTTTGTAATTATCGGTACAGTCTTGTGGTTTGCATAATCATAGAATCATAGAATGGTTTGGGTTGGAAGGGACCTTAAAGATCATCTAGTTCCAACCCCCTGCCCTGGGCAGGGACACCTCCCACTAGATCAGGTTGCTCAAAGCCCCATCCAGCCTGGCCTTGAACACTTCCAGAGAAGAGGCATCCACAACTTCCCTGGGCAACCTGTTCCAGTGCCTCACCACCCTCACAGTAAAGAATTCCTTCCTAATATCCAATCTAAATCTCCCCTCTTTCAGTTTAAAACCATTACCACTTGTCCTATCGCTCCACTCCCTGATAAAGAGTCCCTCGCCATCTTTCCTGTAGGCCCCCTTTATGTATTATTTTTTTGTCAATGATACTGCTGCTGAGGGAATGGTATTGGCATGTCTTAGTGTAGTATTGAGAGATGTAGGAATTGGTTTTATACAGGCACATAGCATCTCTAAGCATAAAATATGTTGTATTGATAGTTGTTTTAGTAGCCACTGATCAGCTGTAAATGTTAAAAATTAACAAGAAGTTGCTTTTTCCTTACCACAAAATGACTCTGAACATTAAATATCTTTTCAGCAAGAGTTGTTCTTTTGGCCACCAAGTGGTTTTAAACATTAAACATATTTTAAAAGTATTACTGCTCTCAGCCACTGGGTGACTGTAAACATTAAATATGTTTTATAAAAGCTGCTTTTCAAGCTACTGGCTGCATGGCTATGAACATCATTTTTCTTTAAACTTGCTTTCCAGCCACTGAGCTATTTTTTTCTTATAAGCTCAGTTCTATTTATAATTTTTCACAGATGAAACAAGTGCAAGGTTTCACTGGCACAAGGCAGCTCTTAGATTATGACAAATAAACGTGTCCTAGCCATCTTCTCATAAAGACACTGCAGGTAATGAGGCCAAAATTAAAATGAATTTTTACTGATATTTTGCATGGAGAGTGCATGCATATCGAGTGTTCTTCTCCCCCATTTTTGTGTATAATTCTGCAGTAAACCAAAATAATAAAAGCAGACATGAGTGATATTTTATACTAAGAGAACTGGTCTAAGAAATCAGTTACTGTTGGATTCTGTAAATCAATCAAGTCATCATCAGCCCTAGAGGAGGACAAAACAGAAGGCAAAATAGTCACAAGATTGCTAAGCAAGTGGGAGTCACTAAACCAAATATGATTAAGGGCTTTAATTCTGTGTGCAGAAATAACTCCATGTGGCAAATTAGATGTAATCCTAGGAAGGCCTGGAGTGATAAGAAAAGTGTTCATGAGAATCTGGCTTAACAAGAGCTAAGAGAAAAAAATCACTGATCACAAATATTCTGTTAAGGACAAACTATTCTGTTTAGAGAATCCCATAAGGCTTAGAGTCTACAGCAAAGACACGGCAGGTAAAAATAATACCTCAGGGGAAAAAAATCTACATAAAACAGAGGTCTAAAAATATCTACAGAATAAGGAACAGCACATCCTAGAGTATCTTTAAATGGCATGTCAGCCAATTAGTAAGTGTTACGGTCTGTCGACCTTGGATTTAATGAATCCTAGATACTAAACATTTCTCCTTATTTGTTCTAAGGAACAGCATAGATGGGCAATCCAGACCAATGTCTATCCTATACATCGTAGGTTCTTCCTAACTAAGGAACCATTAAAGATCATAGAATCATAGAATGTGTTGGGTTGGAAGGGACCCTTAAAGGTCATCTAGTCCGACCCCCCTGCGGTAAGCAGGGACATCTTTAACTACATCAGGTTGCACAGGGCCTCTTTATGGGTGGCTCAGAGCCCCCATAAAGATCTTAGGGGAACATGAGCCTGATGTCCCTCCAGCCTTTGCTAAGTTTCTGTAGAACTGAAAGGTGCAAACATGTAATACTGTCAAAACTTTTTATGAAAAACCAGATGGCTGTCTGATGAGTCATCCCCCAGGTTAACTGGTGACTGACAAATTTAACAGGTGGTTCCCAAATTGGTAGAGAAGCATTCTTTATATCAACCTGACAAGCCAAGCACTGGCTGGCTGGGAACCCGTAGGCCAGGCAGTCTTCTCTGGAGCTGGGAACCTGGCAGGTTTGTCTGTTCCCTGATTTCTCTGCCATACAGTTGATGACAAGGCAAGTTGCCATGCTTCCCAGACAAGCTAGTCAGCCTGCAAATTAAACTGGTCATAACTACATAGGAAGAAGAGCAATGGAAATCAAACAAACTGTCCTCTTTGCTAAAAACTCATCAGTGCTGATGTTTTCTGGAGTTTTTCTGGAGTGAAGCAAGATGAAGTAAAAGGCCCAAACTATCTGATATATCCCAGTAAAGCAATATTCCACTGTCCAGACATCCTTACTTGCCAGTTATGGGGACCTTTTGTGCAGAAGCCAGCAGTAAAAGTGAAATCATTGAGGGTTAGAGAGGAGAAGACTGGATATGGAGATGGGTGCTGATTTCAGGCAGGTGTGAAAGTAAAGAATGGTAGAAGAGGAAAGGGAAGAGCTTTACAAACTCTACAGATAAAAGCGTCCTTCAGCAAGGACTGCCTGACACACCAACCTGCAACAGTTGTCGACAGAGAATGTTGCAGAGGCCCACAGAGGTGTAATTTCGACTAACCATTTGCATCTTGGTACACGATTGTTTGCAACTGATGATTTTCACTGGAAATAGTTGTTTGACTGCTAGTCACCCCATTGAGGCTAGCATGTTGTTTTGGGGATAGAGATTCTAACGCGTAAAGGATAATATGAATCCAACAGTAAATCCAGCAATAACCAGGTCAGGATATCTACAGCTGGAGAGAATCTCCTCAGTCATATCCTTCATCTTCCATCTGCGTTTATTGCTGTTAGTAGTACATCAAGCATCAGTTTTATCATTTGTTCTAATCTAAAGGAGTATCCTAACTTATTTGAAGTATAAGATAATTATGTAGCTAGGTTTCCTGTGTTGTAGGAATATCACCTTAGAAGCCTGTCTATCCTCCTGTCCCTGTAAATGGCCAGAAGTAGAGGTCAGGAGAAAGTTAAACACACATTCATGTAGATTATCACATATGTAACAGTCTATCTGGAGGTAGGTTTTATCCAAGCACACCTTACTTACTTATTTTTTAACTCTTGTTGGTAGAGTTCACAATCATGTCAAATACTTCTCTAATCCCCATTTTGTTAGGTCTAGTGACTGTACATTCTTGAAATCGATCGTGTCATTCTACAAAGCATTTCCTTTTCCTAGTTTTAACATTTTTTGACTTTCAGTCTGGAAGATAAAAAGTGAATAGGAACAGATAATTTAGCTTTGCTATAGTCCTAACTACTGTATACATCTCTATCATGTCCTGTCTATTTGTCTCATTTTTAAGTTAAACAGATGAAATCTTTAAAGTCCTATGTGGAAAACTTTTAATGTCTCAATCACCTTCACTGCTTGCCTCTAAGGCCCCTTTATTTCTGCTGTCCTTTTAACGATAGGGCAACAGTAATCAATATTTTCAACAGTCTTGAGAGAATTCAGATTAGAAAGATGCCTGAAGGGCAGGTTCAAGTGCTCAAGCCTGCAATTGATGGTCTTGCAAGAAATGATACAGACACAGATGCTCAAATTATCAGCCCCACTTGCTACTTATTTGGTTCAGTAGCTCCAAATTCATCCACTTTTTCTTGCTGCTTTCACTCCATATCACCTCATGCCCGAACACAAACCAAACCCTGTCAGACAGTTTTCAGCAGATGTTTGATAGTCCTGGGATTCTTTCATGGCTCTTGCATGTGATTCTGAATGAATCCTCTCTTCACAGATTTTAAGTCCTAAACCAATATTAATCACTGAGCGTAATCCAGTGAGACATAGCACCTCGTTGTTCAAACAGCAGGTAATCCTGTGTGCCTTCAAAAGATCATCCAGTTGCTAATACAATAGAGGGGGGGGAAAAGTTTTCCTCTCACTGAGTAGAAAAAACAGCTTTACTGCGATATGTTAAAGAACTGCATTTCATAGTTTTATTTGCAATACTGGTGGGGGCATAAGGAGAGGAACTGTTAACATTTGTGGAGGGGACACAGTGGCTGAACATATGTAAATTGCCGCTTTTATTTGCCACAACCCAGATTCAAACACTGGTGTACCAGGAATTGCTCCAATATAAAATAAGGGATAATCAGTTCCTATATCAGCTTTTCTTTGTAACAAATAAACAAAATCAAATTCTAGCCTTTCCTTCTGAAGAAAATCTTTCATAAATGACCTGAAAGGTGTCAAGATGTCAGACTGCCTGCCTGAATCAAAAGATGACAGCAAGGCATCAGCTCCTAAATTCCAAAATCCATATGAAGCTGATAATTGAACTGGCAAGTTGTAAAGACGGAATCCTTTCTTTGAGCCACTGCACAGCAATAAGAGATCTCTGAACGGCTGATTTAAAGGAAAGATACAGGATAAGAACTGCACCAGCACATCCTACTGATTTACTATAGAGCTGAAGTTGTGGCAGTTCAGTAATACCGATGCCGCAATCTGGATGATTTATATTTTAGCCACCTTTATCAATTTGCTTTGGGTAGCACAAGAGGACAGTAACAGTAACGACAGGATAGGTTTTACGGCAGCATAGTACAAGGGACTTCGGGATACTAACTCACCAGCTACCTTGCAGGGATGTCCTAATGGTTCATTTCCAGTGCTACTGTTACCCAGACTGCCTACATTAAAGCCCACGTGAGCCTCCCTGCCCACGTTGCAAACGTATTTTATGATTTGAGTGTTGACTTACTGGTGGACACAGTGAGTCGTGTCGATACTGTGCTCACCAACAGTAGAGGTTTTAGACTTGTTAGTAAGATCTCGTTACTGGATGTCATCAGCACATTCTCAGGCCAGATTTGTAAAAGTAACTTGTCACTGAAAGATTTTTATAGGCATCTTGCGGGTTTGTTGTTTTTTCTTGATATCACTAAGTGCAGGGCACGTAAATGGTTTTGAAAACCCTAGTCAGTCTTTAGCCTCCCAAACAGCTTTTAATAGCTTGAGCTGTACCACCAAGTTCCTCAAGCAATGCTGAGCATCCCTAATTTATAGGTACCTAAATTTTGCCAGCAATATCTCTGGAGCCCAACTAGATCAGACAGAGATCAAATTCAGCACGACTACAGTAGGTGATCTGGGGTATACCGTGCAGGGTTAGATCTCCACGTGGATTTATTTGTCTAATTCCAAATGAAGTATCTCAGTACCTGCCTGAATCCGGAAAAAAGTAAATTTCTATAAAATTGTTTCATGGGTGCCTAAAATGCCACCTAAGCCTGTCCCCAGTCTGCTTACACACAGAACCATCTGAACTTTACACTGCTGAGCAACTAGATGCCAATTAATGCCTAAGCACTGTCAGAAATCATAAAGTAGATATACTTAATTCTTTGTTGGAAGCCAGTCAGTGACATTATCAGAGTTCAGAGTTACATCCCATGCAAAATGTGGCTGGAAGAGAGGTTACACGAGTTTGATTTTGCAGTGAGGGTGGTAGAAAACTCACACAAGATGCTGCAGACACAGCGTTAATCCATTCCTTTTTTTAAAACCCCCTCCTCATGTTTTAACCACCAGGCCAGAGAGCCTTTCTTAGTCTTTCTCCCTTCTCCCTTTTTTTGACTTGATGAATATTTAATGATCCCATGTAAAACAGATCAGCTTCCTTCTTCTTCAAGAGAGTGATGGTCTGAGCATTCACTTAAGAGGTGGGAGGTAAGCATTCAACCACCATATAATAGAAGAGTGAGTTAAAGTAATCTGTATCTCATGCATCCACTGGGCATTCAGGAAGGACCGTCATCTGCTTCTGCATTTTCTCAGAATAAGGTTGGTTTAAGCTGTTAACACAGAAAAGGGTTCAAAGCAGTTTTTATCCCGTAAATACTTTCTGAGAGAGAAGGTATCTAGGATGCAACTTGTCTCATTGGTATTTCTTACAGGCTACAGCACCATTTCACTAATAAACTCACTTATTGCTAGGCATCTAATTAACACCAGGTAGGAAAAAAACTGCGTCTGGGCATTTTGCAGTAGCTCTTTTTGTGATCCATGCCCTCAGTATCTCTGTGTTGTAGTTTTTGTGTATAAAAGCACTGTGTAATGTTACTTCTCTGTTTTATAGGTGTAGTCTTGAAGGTGGTGAAAACTGAGAAGGAATATTCATTGCAGAGCTTGCTTCTTAATGCATATATGTTACAAGAACTGACAAACCACAGATGAGAGTGTATGTGCAAGGAAACTGGGGAAATTCACCTTAAAAAAATAATATGTCTTTTTTAATATGTTTGTGAAGGATTCGGGAAACAAATTAGTATCTTCCAGTATTTTGTTTTATTTTAATTTTGAAACAGGGTTGAAAATAGAATAGTTTGAGCAACTATAAGTAGAATTCTAGTGGTGTGATTCAAATGCCAGCTATAAAAATACTCCGGTTCATCTCAGTGATTAAAATGAAGGTCCGGCTGTCTGACAATGAATTTATAGCTGTGTCCTGGTTTGAGGTAAAACAGAACCAATTTTCTGTTTTGTAATTTTACTTTTCAGCTAAGCCTCTTCTAACTAACTGAACTCCCTGAAATTAGCGGCGTATTTTTTAAGACGGTAGTCCACTTCCAGAGTGGTAAGACCTGATTGTTTATAATTTATACCAAGGAATGGTATGCAGAGAGGCTCTTTCTTATAATTCTTACTATAACAACTAAGGTCAGCTAATTTTGTTATATGCCCGGTCGGACAGTTGGAAGCAGAAAAGCGTAGAGGGGTCACACCTGTAGGGAGGAGCGGACAGGACAGGTGACCCAAAACTGACCAACAGGGTATTCCATCCCATCGGCCCCATGCTCAGTATAAAAGCTGGGGGATCAAAGGGTCAGCCCTCTTTCTTCAGTGTCCGGCGTCCGAGGAGGACTCTGTCTTTTCGTCTGCCTTTGATCCCGATCCGTGAGTTCCTGAATCCAGATCCAGAATGCAGTTCCCATCCGTGACTGAGTCAAGTTTGGGACTTTCCCAGTGCCTGCCAGTGATGTGATCATCATCCTGGGAGCTTGATACGTTTTTTTATATGTTGTGTATATTTTATTATTTTCTTTTTATTATTTTATTAATATTTTCCTTAAAGTAGTTTTGTTTCTTTTTAAACTCATAAATCTCTTTTCTCTCTCATCCTCCTCTCCCTGAAGGGAGATGCTCTCCCTTCTCTGAAGGGGAGAGAAGTAAAAGAGAGCATCTGTCATTCATTTTAGTGGCAAGCCCAGACCAAACTGCAACACTAGCCCACATATTTATTTTGTTTATTTATTTATCTATTTTATTTGGAATTAGGATAGAGTTTTGTTTTGCGGATCTTACCACTCGTGATCTTTGGGGAAAATCAATACCTTGGATTGTAAATTAGAAATTTCGGAGGGAAGACAAGAGTCCCTGAATATTGAGTACATTCCAATTTTAGATATTTGATATGTAGGCCTGGTTTTGGATTTTAGCAGATGTAGATTCATCTGCAAAACAATAATACAACAGATGTTAAGCAAATATTTTGCTAAGAAATGTAAAACTCCTTTTTTTTAGGAGCTAAGCAATAAGTTGCAGGATTATCTAGGCCATATTTAGACATGTTTAGTTCCAGCTTTGATATTTCATGAGTTCAGAATTTTATGTATATCAAGGTTTGCCTATCTCACAGATTTTAGAATTTATGAATAAACATAAAGAAGTTGGCGGGAGGGGGTGGCATAAAAAAGCAATTGTCTAGAACAGAATCCTCACTACAGTCAAAGGAGGGTGAAACTGCACTTCAGCCTGGATAACAATCAAATATGATATGTCTTTACCATGTGAATTTTATCTTTCCTTAGTCTGGGGTTGGGTTTTTTTTGTTTTGTTTTGTTTTCTTGGTGGGGTTTTTGTTTTTTTATTTTTTGTTTTTTTTTTTTTTTTTTTTTTTTTTTTTTTTTTTTTTGGTTTTTTTTTTTTTTTTTNTTTTTTGGGTTTTGGTTTTTTTTTTTTTTTGTGTTGGACAGTGGTACCAACTTAAGAATTGCTTTTTATCTGGTCTCCAGAGACAAGTGATTTTGATCATCAAAATAGAGAGAGAAATGCAAATCAGAGGAAAAAAATCCCAGAGCAGGCTCAGAATAACTCTAACAAGTACATGATTCAAACTCTTATCTGGTAAGAATTGTGGAGTTTCTACCTTGATCATTTCAACAGCATGAAGTACAGAGTTAGGCATTTTGTAGCATCCTTAATTAGAATTTTCTGTATCATGGCTGTACCGTACAAATATTGAAATAGTTGTATTTATACATGTCTGTATGGTCACAATTCTTTTGCATGTTGTACTGGTCTTTTTTTGTCTTCTGCCTTGTTTAAAGAACATAATGCATTGCTATAAAATTGAGGTATTAAAGAAGCCATTGAATAAGCTGCAAGAGTTTAGGATTAAAATTTAAAAAAGAACGCTGTGGCCTTGCTAAAGAGAGAGAAGGAGCACCCTGAGGCAGCAGCAACTTATTCCTTTTGATTTTGAAAACAACTGAATTTGACACCAGTGTCTGATTTTACTCTTTTTTTCAAAGTTCAGGTATTTTAATTAAGGAAATTATAATTTTTCAATGTGTTTCATTTTAAAATCCTGATTACGAGTGAAATGTTCGGAAAGTCTATATATATAGGCATGTATGCCTTGACTGACATCAGGAGAAGGCTACGTTGTAGTCACTGATATTTGCAAGGTGTTAACTTACTAAATGGCGTGTTGCCACAGAACTCTCAAATAAGAGAAATTCTTCTCAAAGAAGAATTTTTTAAAATGTTGTAATAAAGATTTGTGTGTCCATAATGTAGCAATAGCAGGGAAAGGCAAATAAATGTTTTCTGCTTAGATTTTACAGGTGGGAAAATGTGCAGGTAAGGAAAGTTACTGTGTTACAGCTTAGATTTTTCCTCAGAGCTTTCTGGCTACCAGTTATACCCCTAAATTTTTGGCTACAGATAAAGAACAGAAGAACATGATGAAGGAATGACCATGCATTTAGGGAATGAAACTACCTGTTCTATTACTATATACCTTTCGGTCACTCCAATAATAAATCCCAATTACCTTTTTTTTTTTTTTGTGTATAATTATTTGGTGTCATTGGCTTCATTACTTTTAAAAGGATTCTTTAAATTAACCATATGTCTAAGTAATTTGCTGAATAGTTATGTTCTTAAAAGTTTTTCTTGAAGCCAGGCTTTTATTCATATTTTAGATAGCTCCAAGGCATTGCTACCCAAAATATTCGGGCCGCGGAGTGATGTAATAGGGTCCATGAGTGGATACGCTGATCTGGCCTGTTGTTCATCTTTATACCCAGGGACAGTTCTCCATGAAGAGAGAATAATTTCTTCTGCCACTGTTTGATCCGTCTAAGCTTTTGACAGCACTTGAGTGTCAGGGAAGGGAGGAGGCAGAGCCACCCTGGGTGGCGGGGGAACTCAGGACAGGGAGGAAGAAGCTGGAAGGAAGTTCAAGAAAAAGACACCCTGAAGCCCTCATGCAGGCAAGGTTCAGTGCAGAGCTCCTGCTGAAGCTGCTCAGAAGTCCTCTGAGAAAACTTCTGGGGAAATGAGATGTTTTGGATATATATAATTTCTATTCCAGAAGGGCTGGGACACTGCACTCGTGAGAACTATGTAGATGGGAAGTGAGAATATCACATGGGCTTCTGAGACATGTTTTTCAACATTAGCTTTTAAATACTCAGATAATAGGTAGAAATTCATATTTGGGTGTCTTCTTTGACATAGCCGAGAGCTGATGTACCCCTGTGTTTCTGATATTGTGAACAAATCTGTCTCAGCACGTTTGAGCTCTCTCAAGTGGTAACAGGCAGATGTACATTGAAGAGCATGGCAGCTCTCATTGGTGACTTGGTTGCTTGGCCATTCTCCATCATCTTTGAGAGGTCATGGAGAACAGGAGAGGTGCCTGAGGACTGGAGGAAGGCCAATATCACTCCAGTTTTCAAAAAGGGCAAGAAGGAGCACCCGGGGAACTACAGACTGGTTAGTCTCACCTCCGTCCCTGGGAAGGTAATGGAGTGACTCGTTCTGGATGTCATATCCAAGCATGTTCAGGAACAGGAAGTTATTGGAAGTGGTCAACATGGATTTACCAAGGGTAAATCATGCTTGACCAATCTCATAGCCTTCTATGATGTTGTAACTGGTTGGCTGGATGAGGGCAGAGCAGCAGGTGTCATCTGCCTTGACTTCAGCAAGGCTTTTGACACTGTCTCTCATACCATCCTCCTTAGGAAACTGAGGAAGTGTGGACTAGATGAGGGGACAGTGAGGTGGATTGAGAGCTGGCTGTGTGACAGGACTCAGAGGGTTGTGATTAATGGAGCAGGGTCGAGTTGGAGGCCTGTAACCAGTGGTGTCCCCCAGGGGTCAATACTTGGACCAGTATTGTTTAACATATTCATCAACGACCTGGACGAGGGGACAGAGTGCATCCTCAGCAAGTTCGCTGATGATACCAAACTGGGTGGGGTGGCTGACACCCCAGAGGGCCGTGCTGCCATCCAGCGTGACCTAGACAGGCTGGAGAGCTGGGCAGAGAAGAACCTAATGAGGTTCAACAAGGACAAGTGCAGGGTCCTGCACCTGGGGAGGAAGAATGTCAGGCACCAATATAGGTTAGGGGTGGACCTGCTGGGAAGCAGTTCTGAAGAAAAGGATCTGCGGGTCTTGGTAGACAGTAAATTACCCATGTGCAAGCAATGTGCCCTTGTCTCCAAGAAGGCCAACGGAATTCTGGGCTGCATAGGGAAGAGTGTGGCCAGCAGGTCAAGGGAGGTCATTCTCCCCCTCTACTCTGCACTGGTGAGGCCACAACTGGAATACTGTGTCCAGTTCTGGGCTCCCCAGTTCAAGAGAGACAGGGAACTGCTGGAGAGAGGCCAGTGGAGGGCAACAAAGATGATTGAGGGATTGGAGCATCTCCCTTATGAGGAAAGGCTGAGAGAGCTGGGACTCTTTAGCCTGGAGAAGAGAAGGCTGAGGGGAGACCTTATTAATGTTTACAAGTATCTAAAGGGTGGGCTGAAGGAGGATGGAGCCAGGCTCTTTTCAGTGGTTCCCAGTAACAGGACGAGGGGTAACGGGCACAAGCTGGAACATAGGAAGTTCCGATCAAATATGAGGGAAAACTTCTTTATGGTGAGGGTGGCAGAGCACTGGAACAGGCTGCCCAGGGAGGTTGTGGAGTCCCCTTCTCTGGAGACTTTCAAGACCTGCCTGGATGCAGTCCTGAGTCATGTGCTCTAGGCAATCCTGCTTTAGCAGGGGAGTTGGGCTAGATGATCTCTAGAGGTCCCTTCCAACTCTGAAATTCTGTGATTCCATGATTCCGTGAGTGGTGTAAGTTTCACAGGTCATGCACACTTGTTTTTTCCCTTCACACATAATGGTAGCAAATACTTAATCCTTGCCATAAAGTTTGTCTGATAGAGAATAACAAATACTGTTTTCACTGTTGGAAATACCTTCATTTTTATCATCAAGAAGATAAACCGCAGGCATGCCTTTAAAATCCAATCTATACTATATGCTCATCTTTACTGTACTCTGTCTCATCCAAACTAGACAGATAAAATGCCATATTGAATTATTTCTCTTGGTACCAATATTTAATCTTAACTGTTTGATACCTGGATGTGTGTTTACTTTCTAACATCTGGGTGAAAAAAATGGGAATCCCAGTTGTTCAATTTTTTTTTTTAGTGTACCTGAACTACACTATATTTTTACAGCTTAGCAGATGAAGGGTCCGACACTGTATTCCAATTTGCAGAACACCAAATGTTATCTACTGAATGTCTGCTGTGATGAACTAATACATTCCATGGCAATTTCCAAATTTTTTATTCAAAACAGAATCTGACAGGATTTCTGTTTTAAGGTAAAACAATGTCAGAGTTACAGAACTGCAGCTATATTCCCACATGCAGAAATAGATAAACTCAAGCTTTTAGATAAATTTATTAATCTGGGCAACTCAGAACCTCGTTCTTCTTCTTGACTGTTTTTCTCCCTAATCTCCCATCCGCATTTAGGGACTCCCTTCTGACAATGAAGTAGTACTGCAATGTGAGAAATGGAGTCTAGCCAGAACTCCCAGGCCCATATTAATTTTGTTTATTTATTTTGTTTGCGGTTCCATATTTTGTTTCTCTGATTCCACAAGAAATAGGATCTTATCTATGCAAATATACTTTTTTTTGCTGTTTACCTATGGGAAACAAAAAAATCGCATTTTCTGAAAAAGCTCACCATATTTTTAGAAGGAACAGGATTCTTCTGATATGGAGAATTTTGTGAGACTAGCTGTTGTAAAACCAAGAGGAGTACTACATGTGCGTATTGTGAAAGTACAATTGGAAAAGTTACCAAGATCATCTCTTTCATTAGGCTGATGAATTTACGTGAACTTTTTTACAGATGTTCACATCAGTTCTGAACGTTTTTCCACTGTCTTTGTAAATTAGTTCTACATTCAGCAAATTCCCAAGTATTCCTACAGATCTTATGCCCCAATTCGGCAAAGCAATGTATCATTTAATCTTAGCATTAATTTCAAGCATATTGAAATACTTTAAAACAGATTTAAGGCATGCAGCTTTTAATTTTAAACTACTGCTTGTCTAAATATCCATACTATAGAATAGGAGATGACCCATACTGATTACATGCTTATTAAACTCAGAATACTGAGGAAAATTCTGCTAGTAGTATTTAAGATAAGAGGGAAATAATATAAGCATGTCAGACACTTGCTGTCAGAGCTCTTTGTCGTAAGGGATATTTTCTCACCTGTATTTTAGTACAATGCAACTTTCAATTACGCATTATGGTGACAAACAACATTCAGTGTTTTTTCTCTTTGTTTGGCCACAGGCCATATGAAAGGCTGATGACCTTTAAAGATGTTTTTTTTTTTCATACGCTTGGGTTCATACACTTAGGTTTTTTTGAGAAGATGCTCACTGCACCTTTCTTCTACATTTGTACAATAAGAAATGGCATGTCACACTTTGGTAATGTACAATATATTCGCTTTTACCATTACTCCCTTTCCTAAACTAGATCTTTAACTTGTGAGCAGAAGTTTCATTTTCCTTTCTTTCATTTTCCCCATCTGCGGACCACACTCTGACATTGTATTTTCTGCTTTCACAAATCTCATGTTTTGAAAAATGTATGCTGGTGTCCTGAAGAGCCATCAGGACCTAATCTTAATGGCGAGTCAGAGATACACCTAAAAACTATTCACTTTTATTTTAATATTTCTTTTTGTACCATCCAAATTATAAAAGCTATGACATACAAATATGTCTGTACAAGCAACTGTTTTTTCTTAGTTCACTGACCTGCAAGATTAGGGCGATGTAAAAAAATTATTCATTTTGGAATCAAAGCATGAAAGTTTCAAAACAAAATGCTTTCACCTTTCCAAGTGTTATTTCAGAGAAGTTTGTGGTGAAGCTGTTCAGCTCAAATTTTGAAATATCTTTGATTAAGCTGAACCTCAGTTTTTCAGTGATTTGTCTACCCTCCAAAATTCAAATAATATTTAGGATTGTGTTCCCAAGGTCAAAACCCATTGCCTTTTAAAGACTTTTTAAGATTTGAAGTGTTTATAATATCAATCTTAGCTTAAGATGGATTAGCTTTTGCAACATGGCTTTTGCAAACTTCTGTGCAGACTCACTGTGTGCGAAGAACGGTAAGATCGGCTTGGAGGCTGCACGGTATGTGTTATGCGTATCAAGATCCTTTTAACAGTAGAATTCCCAGCAGAAGCGTAAACAGCCTTTTATCCCAGATGTCGGTGTGCAAGAGATATGTAATTGCAGATCTGTAAATATAGCTAAAATGTTCGTAAATATTTCTAGGATTTGGGTTTTTTTTTTAATAGATGTTTCCCAGTATTTTTCGCCTCTCTCACATGACAAATATCAGCAGATGAAAACAGGATTTCTTTTCCCCTAGAAGAGGCGTAGAATTACACCCTTTTTTTCCATGCGCCTTGAGTATTTTAAAAGTACAAGCGTAACTAAGTGGTTTGCAAGCCACTCCCTATTTCATCTATGTGCCTTCAGTCCCAAGCGGCTTAATGAGTTCCTGTGCTTGTCATTAGGCTGCTGAGCTCTGATCACCCTCATGACACTGGCTGGATGCACTGTACAGTCAAAGCTGAGGCTACTGATCTCCAACCGTCTTCAAATTTACTCACTACAGTGGCTTTCACTAATTCACAGTTTTATTAAGCTACCAGTAAGAACCTGAAAAATCACCTTTCTATGCCTGAAAACCCCACTGAGCCTGTAAAAGGCCAGTGATAATACCGAGAAGCTGCACTGAATTCTAATTGAAATGAGCCTAACCTGAAGGAGGAATTTATTTTTCTTCCAAAGACTACAGTTAATATTGCCGTTGCTGTAGGTAAAAACATTGTTCATATTTACAATTTCATAATGGATTATATTAGACTGTATTCAGTTCACGTCTTATGCGGGAAAATTATAATGCTTGAATGCAAATGATTCAAGTAAAATGAAGCGAGCGATTCTCTGGCCAAGGGGACGGCAACTGGCCACAGCTCCTCTAGATGTTTACAGGGGACCTGTTCAGCTGTCCACATCTGGTGTCAGCCCAAAAGGGGAGTATCTGGAAGCGTCTCCTCACAGCTGGCTCCAGGCACTAGACAGCCTGTTGTGGAGGCCAAAGAACAAGAATGTTTGGAAGCCAGGCTGCGGAGCACCTCGCAGTCAGCTCTTTCTGCTGTGCCAAGTGAAGGCCAGCCAGAGCGAGGAACCCATGAGACATAGCCTGAAAGAACCAGGCAATGGCAGGTATTTCGAAAGCAAAGCATAACCGAAACTGCTCGGAGAGCAGGTATAAACTTTGTGACAATATGTTATACCTATTGTGGTTTGCGTTTTTAAAGGGCACGGCTGTCTTTTAACAAAAAGTCAGGGCTGATGGTGGCTCTACTGAGGACAGCAGTGAAGGTGATGAAGCAGCTCCGCGGCTGGCGCTGTGCCATGAGCCAACCCATGCCATGTACATGGCTGGCCCAAATGGGGCTCCTGCAGATCCCAGCTCTTCCTTCTTGCAACGTGAAGAAGTTTTAGAATAATATCAGTAGGTAAAAAAGGCATTGAGCTCTCTGACATACAGTGGTTTTAGGTCACTTCATCTCCAAAAAAACTGAAGTTGCATCTGATTTTCACCATTATAGGTTATCTAAAGATGCCGGGTGTTGTCTTTCTTTTTTTTCTGTGGAAAGCACTGTGCTATGCTAGGCAAGCATGATACTTTTGTGGGAAAGAAAAGCTTGAAAAAGAGAAAAATAACATTTTTTTCCCCTGATGCTGTACTGTAATTTGCTTAACCTCTGAAAATAATCTTTAAAAGGATTTTTTGGCCAGATTGTGGGAAGCTAAACAGATAAGTTCTGTGTTAAATTTCAGCTGAATATGATTTGAAATGGAGGTGATATTAAAACCTGAAAATAACAGTTTTAAAATGAAAAAAAAGAAAACTAACAAATCGCCAGAAAAAGAAAAAAAAGAAATCTATACCACATCAGTCTAAAGTATGATGCATCAGAAGTATCAGTATGGGACTGCGTGTGTTTATTACATCTCAGTGTGTTGTTTCACTATCTTTGTACTTGCTGGTCTGTGTAATCATCGCTCCCTGTTGGACTTCATGTAAATTCCAAGTGCAAGCAATACTTAGCTCTTCTGGAAGCATTTTGCTGTACAGAACTACCACATGAGGCGATACGATATTCCCATTGCACAGTGGTCCTCTTGTTCTTTCAGCCTTATCTGTCAGCCCTTAGGGAATGAAGCTGCATCTGCTGTGGAGCTGTTTCTGTAATAGCTCTCTGAGAGCCTATTCCAGGTAGTCTCTAATTAGACACACCCAGATGGTGGGCACTGAGCAGATGTACTGCCAGCTTGGGGTGGATACGGAAGAAAGTTTTCTTTTGGCTCCCCATAGTTTGTCTTTCTAATGTTTCTTCTCAGTTTTTCTTCACAGCGATCATTTGAAATGTTTTTTCGTTTTTTTTTTTCACAATTCCTAAAATATGAAGCAAACTCAAGCACTCTAATTTTTATTGCAGCTCTAATCTAAGGTACTAAACGTTCACAGTGCTTGGTGTAGTTTGAAGCCTAGACATATTGAACTCATGTTACCCAAATGCTGTCATGAACAAGCCTGCTCATTTGTGCTTTGATACAGAATCTTTATCAGCAATTAAGATTTTGTTCTTGGAAACTAATTAACAATTATGTTCACGCTGCCAGAGACGTAAGTAAGCACACTCAATCATGTCTATGTCGCCAGCCTTGCAGATCAAATGAATGTAACTAGCTGGAATAGAGTCTGATGTTTTCAGTCACATGAGTAAACGCAAGAAACAGATCTCCAGAGTGAGAAACACTTGCTTTCTGGCAGATTCTTTTCACAGTAGAACCATACTTTTAAGTGTTTAGCCACATCTGACACTGAAAAGATTTCAAGGCAGAATACTTACTTACCCAGCAATTTGATCACCATGTTCACAGTGCAGTGCTCCATGCTTCATTTGCTGTAACTGTTGTTGTATTTTTCACAGTATTTGAGAATTCAAGAAAATGATAATTTTAATTGAAAAGTTCCCGTATTATTCCTCCACCTTTCTAAGCCCGATCACACAGAACTAAAAAAAAATGTATAATCACAGCTCATACAAAACCTCTTGGAGTACAATGTCCTGAAATCACCTATGTTTCAACAGTTTTAACAAAGTCAATCTTCAAGTATCTTCTTTGTAGTGATCTAATTTATTTGAAAGCAATGTTCACAAAATGCCTATGCACCAAACTTAGTCACGTATGATGTGAGAATTTGGGAAGTATATAACTTGGGAACTGAAGATAAACTTGAAATCCTGAAGGCAGCCTTTGTGAATCAGAATGCTTTTTTTGAGGAGGTTTTGAATACATCTTTACAATCTAACTGTCAAGAAACATAACTAAAACATGATTAAGTCGTTATTTGTGTAATGCTGGAATAATAATAGATTTTCACAATCCATGTGAGGCTTACTGTGTTCCTTCTTGTACATTGCTCTCTGTTTCCTTCCTTGGAAGGAAGTCTTTCAGACTATGTTATCTTTGAATTTCTTGTATGAGAGAGAATTACAGTGATTCTTAATTGGTGAACATGTAGGATGCCCACTAAGCTGCTGCTTAGTCATGCTGCTGCCAGATGAAAAGTAAGGAAATATGGCAGGGAGATGCTATTTGTATCTCACGTTTTAAAGAAGAAAAAAGCAACTAAACAAAACAAAAAACCCACACAAATCTTTTGCAAGTATTAGATTTTAAGAAGCTAAACCAGGAGAACCTTTTCCACTTTTTCATCGTTTGACCCTTACAGAGTTGTTGAGACCATCTGACAAGATACATGTGCCACTTTAAAAACAATTTAATCAGTAACTGTGTTGTATTTAGATATACTTTAGAATTATATCTAATATATTCATTATTCCGTGAAGAATAAGCATTCTTCTAAAATATATCTAGAATCAATCCAACTGTGAAAATTCAAAGATGCTCTGTAATTAATCTTTATTTCCCATTATGTAATCATTTTCATTTGTATCTTCATCTCATTTTCTAATGGAGAGTGGCATAAAAAATTCTGAGAAATCATAAGCAAAAGTGTTTTGCAGCTTTTCCTGACCAATTGCATGCAGAGTATTAGAAATCTACTTGAAAGACTCTCCTCTCACGGGTTTTCAAATTCAGTTTTACAGACTCAACAGATCTAGAAAAAAACTTCGATTAGCTTTCAGACTCCCAAGTCTTTATCTGATTGAAATCAGAACTCTGAAATTCTTGAAATTCACCCATGGCTAGTGAAAATGTATTAGTGCACACAGTTACAGTATGTATGGCAAAAAACTTCTAAAGTTTTTAATTTTAATGTCCACTGAAGCCAGGCGCATGATGCTAACCACTGAAAATGCGGCTTAGAAAACTTTGTGTAAATTGTCAGTGTTTTAATATATTCTGGTCGGCCAATGCAGTTGTGCTTCTGATAGCATTTTTTGAATGTTTGTTTTGAGGCCATAATCGGGCAATTGCTGCAAAAATAAATACGGTGATTTAAAATCTTACTGTGCCTCAGAAGTACCATCCCCACGTTTGAGCAAGCAGAAAGAATCAGCTGAACACTCCTCATCTGGTTTAGGGGCGAATCGTCTGTCTTGGCTTGAGGTGCTGCTGCTGAACGCTGTGCAAGCCAGGCTGGAGAACAATGCGCTGGGTTCAGGTGCAGAGAGCTCCCAGCCAACGTTCTGGAAACTGGGCTGTGCAAGATCTGACGTAGAGAAGGTGACAAATGCGGGTATGGAAGTACATGGGCGGGAGCAGCCCAAGGCTCCTGATTATGGGGTGCAAGAGTAGGCACGCGGTGGTGCAGTCTGTGCTGCTCACGTCGTACCTGCTCTTAACCCTGCTAACGAACGGCTGCAGGGTGGTGCGGTGGCGGTTTGGCTGTGGTGTAAGACAATGCTAAGAAACTAGTATGGACATTAAAAGTCATTTAACCAAAGCAGTGTGCTCTGTGCCTGAGGTAGTTTGTGTTGGCACTGTGGCTTTTCTGCTTTTACAACCTAACCAAGCTCTTGTTCATCTCAACGCAGCGTGACATTAAGCTGTATAGACCTAACTAGGTACTTTTAGATAGCTTAGTTCAGGGATAGAGGAGGTTGTGGTGGCAACGCATGTGGTCTGTCTGCATCACTGCTTCCACTGTTACTTCTACAAGTTGGTGGGGATTATACTCCTAGGGTTTGGGTTTTGCCTGTGTCATGTTTTAACTGACCTTCCGTCACTCTGCTCTGAGAGTATTTAGTACCTTCCACAAATAACAATAGTGAAAGCTTAAAACCCAGCATGGTCCTTATAAATGTAATTATAACTAAACACAATTTTCCCTTTGTCTTTTAAATGAAACAGACAAAACATGTACATGTCACTGATCTTAAACGAATGTTAACTCACAAAATCAGAGGAAGGAGAAGAGAATATTCACATTCAGCCTCAGTTATGTCTATATTATTAAATTATCTCTGCTGGTCTGCCTGTTATTCTGTGCTCTGAGTCCTTTCTTTTCCCGCCCTCACTCTCATTCTTATCTCCTTTCTGTAAGAATAAGTTATTTATCTGATTAAATGGTAATTAGTGACTTCAGTGGGGCTGCATGTGTGTAACTGAGAACAGAATTTTGCCTAAAGAATTTTTAAAAGCAAATATGTAATAATAAAAGGAAACTGAAATGGCTTTTATGGTTTTTATGGTATGGTTTTTAATATAATTACCTAAAAATTCAAGGAATTTAAAGCAAGCTTTCTGGAACAAAATTCTTTCTCAGCATGTGAAGTAAGCAGAGAAAAGGGGCACAGCACATGTCACGTTTGGTAGATTGTTCTTTCATATTTACTTCTAATTTGATAAAGTTCAGATATGCACAGATTAAAGAGAAAATAAAAATAAAGCGCAGGAGTGAAGTATCTTTCAGTTTACTATAAAATTAGACTCAGGCTCCTACAATTGCTTTGTTCTTTTTAAATTAAACCTTAAAATACATTCATCATACAACTATGTTTAATGCGATGTTGAAGTTGTGCAGTACTTACTTTGTTGGTTAGTGATTGCAGAGGGCTGGGATGAAAGGAAAGACCTGCCCATTTAGTTCCTGGATAACATCTGAGGAGGCTTTATTTAGTTAGCTGTTTTGCAGGTAGCCTTATACGTCCCTGCTTTATACGTCCTGCAAGTTAAATTTCTGTATTGCTCAGGAGGCCACTGCAGGTGTCATCCAATAAAGCACACACAGAAACAGCAGTGGACACAAACCGCAGACCAAATGGGCAGCCGGTGCAGCAGGTTGCAGGCCATGACTATTTGTCACTCCTTGTGCTCTGTTGTCCTGAGCAGTTGCCTACTTTTCGGTCCCCAGAGTGGCTCTGTAATAAGGTGCTAAAAGCTACCTGTCAGCAGTCCCAAAGCTTTATCCCTGGGAAGTGAATGGGAGTAATTGGGAATCAGATCTAGGTATGTACTGAAATGGAGGGGGCAAAAGGCTCCCCAGCCTTTCTGCAGTCCTGCTGTCTGTTACGGAGGTTTTTCTTTTTCCTGTGGTAAAAAGAGGTGGAAGGGTGTCATTAAATATACTTACATGAAGGTGCGATTCAGTAAATCTCATGTGCATGCCTGTAGCTTGACAAAGATAAATCAATAGCTTTCTCTTCTGTGCACCAAGCAAAACAAAGCAAATGTGCCAACAATCAGTGGTGGAGATAATTGCATGAGCTTTGTCTTTACCAAACCCTGAGCCCAGAGAAACCACAATAAATTATCTAGAACAGAATGTCTGACTTCATATTTGGTGAAGAAGGATTACTTTTGTAGAAAAAACTTAATTGTATCAAAAGGAAGAAATCTTTGAGCTGCTTGTTTTACTAAGGTTCAGTTTTGATTAGAAGTGTTTTTTCCAGCTAGCATATGACTTTCATAGTAATAATGAGAACACACTTGTAATTTTCAGTTCTTTCTTTTCATGAGCTTGCACATAAGGAAGTCTGTCTTACTGTGACATAGCTTGCTTGCTTGCTATACCAAAAAGGGATAATTTAATCTATTCCATAGCTTCTTATACAGGAGGGTACAAATTTCTCATTACAAGGGGATGAGAGAACAAAAAGGAGAAATTATCCCATACTTGTTTCAGTATTTCTTTGTAATGATGGGACTAGAAATGCTTCTTTTAATGCATTATAATCAGGAAGTGAAAGGGATGAAAAATGAGACATCATTAGAATGATGTCATGCTAATGGCCATGCATTGTTCAAGCCAAGTAAGAACATAAAGTGTACAAATACTGGAAAAACGAGAGTTTAAATAAACATGTAATTTCAGATATCTAGTTGCAATGCTGTTGAAAGATGTATCCTTTTAAGTGAGTCTTGCCCCAGGTCATCAGTAACGTCTGTATGGAGTCCTTAGTGTGCATGGCTTGCTGTCAGAAGAATTCTGTGTTGGTTTCTGCCACAATCCCTATAAACATCACTCATTAATCATAGCCAATAATGATCATGAAGTTGAAAAAAGGCAAAAACAGGAAACTTTAATGGCTTTATTTTGGTCTAAACCACAGAATTTTGTTTATTTAAGGAACTCTGAATAAAGAGCCAGTTATCTTGACAGAAGGGCATCAGTATACATAAAACAAAGATACATAAAACAAAGGATTGCCCAAACTTACAGGGTCCAGTTCAGAATATCATAATGACCATAGTGTTTTAAGTCAAGCTATCTGACATATTTCATTCCTTCTATGTTGACAAAGGACATGCTTCAAGGGTGCTCCTGCTTAACCTGTCTAGCACTGCCACTGTTCTGTAATTAAATGCATTCCCCCAGTGAAAAGGAGGAATAATGTATGCATAACTCAGCCCTTGCATCACAGTCTAGGAACAGCAGCTAATTCCATTGAAGGCAAATTTAAAACAAAAAATAATACTCTTTGCATGTATTCACACTTCCCACAATCTGAGATATGGAAAAGAACCATAGTCAATAAGAAGAAACATGCTAGAGGTAGAAGTCAGATTCTGTCAAATTTTGGATTAGTGACATAATACCTGTATCAATTTTTCAACACTGTTGTGGCTCCTGTCATTTTAGTTCAATTTCAGATGACAAGACTTGTTCTAGAAGTGTACTGATACAATCCATTGTAGAAACCAGCACTGGGCTGAAAAAAAATAGTCAGGTTCAGCAGATTTGGTTTGATCCCCATGTACCTGGGAACTAGCGTGACATATTTTTCATACTAGTTTTACTTTTTAAAATTTGAAGTGATTATCAATATTCTTTTTTCTGACTAGAGAATCATTAGCCTAAATAAGCTGAGAAACTGTTACAGAATGCTTTTCTAGCAATTGCGTAATTCACCATACACAGTCTTGGCACTATGTAGTTTGCGTATGAAAGCCTGCTACTACCACCATCAGTTTTTTAAAAAAAAACACAAAACAACCAAACAAAAAAAACAAACAAACAAGAAACTTGATACTGTATAAAATCCTATAAATTATAAATGTGAAAAAAATTAACTTTCTCAGGTCAGTAACAGAAGACATATATATATACACACACACACACATACATATATTATCTATCTATACATATATTTTTATATATATATACACACATATATATATTCATGCCAGAAACCCAATTTGTATACATTTATATATGCAAAAGTAGGATGTCTAGGTCTGGAAGTTTGACTACATTTGTCTGTAAAAATAATATTTAGTTTAAGGAAAAATCTGTAGAAAAACAAATAGACTGAGAACCAGTTGCGAGAAAGTAAAAGCTAAGGTGTTCTGAGAATACATCAGGCAGAGAGCGCACTTATAAAGGCGAGAGTGCTGCCAAAATCCATTAGTGTTGTCCTGAGTAAAGCATGAGAGACTCAAAGTTTAAAGGGGAAAGTCTTTTTGAGAGAGGAGGCACTTCGGTTCATCGGAGGACTCTGTTTACAGGGAGCTCCAGAGTTGGGAAGAAACTGAAATGAGGCATTATGTTTAATTTTTTTTTGTCTCAATGTATAAATTTATTGCATTAGGTAGAGAAACATTTGTTTTGGATCCACTTAGGGTTTGTGTGCATATAGCAGTAGTGCAAAGTCACAACCTCTCCCTGCACACACAACATGAGAAGCAGCTTTGCTCCCATGGCTGTTTGTGCTCATTAGCACACGTTTGTGCAGAGACTAACATGTCCTGTTTCTCAGGTGGGTAGATTAGCACTTTTATGCCTACGCAGCTTTCAGCCCTGTGGTGGCTCATAGCGATGTAGGAGAGTGTCCAGAATTAGCACCAAACCATTTAGTCTGTGTTTTCTGTTTAATCTGTTTTGCCTGAGCTTCCTCTCTAAGTGCAGCGTTTATCCCTACATATGTGCCTTGTTCCTCAGGCACCTCAAACTCTCTTGCTGTCGGCTCCAGGTACGTTTAGGCTGGGAACGGTAAGGAGAGGTCGCCTGTGGCAGGTGGGTTATGGGAGTCTCTTTTGGGGAATGGAGGCAGACGAAGATCCCCTCTCTGACAAATGCCACATTAAAGGTGAGGAAAGAAATCATGTACTTTTATTAAGCCAAGAGCAGGTAAGGGTGTAGGGCCCTGTACAATGGTTTGCTGGTGTATTCACACAGTCACAGAATGATAGGGCTTGGAAGGGACCTCTGGAGGTCATCTAGTCCAACCCCGCTGCCAGAGCAGGGTCACCTAGAGCAGGTTGCACAGGAACGTGTCCAGGCGGGTTTTGAATGTCTCCAGAGAGGGAGACTCCACCACCTCTCTGGGCAGCCTGTTCCAGTGCTCTGCCACCCTCAAAGTAAAGAATTTCCTCCTCATGTTGAGATGGAACTTCCTGTGTTCAAGTTTGTGCCCGTTACCTCTTGTCCTGTTGCTGGGCACCACTGAAAAGAGCCTGGCCCCATCCTCCTGACACCCATCCTTGAAGTATTTATAAGCATTGATAAGTTCCCCCCTCAGTTTTCTTTTTTCCAGACTAAAAAGACCCAAGTCCCTCAGCCTTTCTTCGTAAGAGACATGTTCTAGTACCCTAATCATCTTTGTAGCCCTTTGCTGTCCCCTCTCCAGCAGTTCCCTGTCCTTCTTGAACTGGGGAGCCCAGAACTGGACACAGTACTCCAGATGTGGCCTCACCAAGGCAGAGTAGAGGGGGAGGATGACCTCCCTCGACCTGCTGGCCACACAATTCTTTACTTTTAAAGGAAGGATCAGGCAAAACCGTGGATACTACTTCAAGTCACATTAAGATATCATAACAAGATAAAAAGAGGGTAAAGTTCTTGCTAAAATGAGAATCTGGACTTGTATTCACTATTTCAGTCATAAGGGACTGATAATAGAACAGTAGATGTAAATGGATTCTTTTCTGATAAGAAGTATAAGTAATTTGAAGCGATCATTTAAAGTAAATCAGAATATGCCTTATGATTGGTTTTGTTTTTTTTTTTATTTAGCAGAAAGATCCAGATCAAGCTTATGTCAAATCTAAGATCAAATTTTTTAAAAAAAAATTAGAAATATATTGACCAAGGATAAGACATTCTGAGCAATTATGTAAGCCAAACTTAAGTAGTGATACCAATGGAAAAAGTAGGAGACTGAGGTATAAGGCTTTGCTTTTCTTTTTACCATTTTTTTCGTTGATTGCATGCAGATTTTAAATCAGAAAACGAGGTTTTTTCCTCAGGGAATAAAAGGTAGGAAGTTATGTGCAAATGATGACAGCAGACAACTCTACTACTGAGTAAAATGCTGGGTCATCTCTGCCTATCTACCCTTCCTTGAGAAATAAATGCTCTGACAAGTTTAGGTCTTTAAACAAAAGTCAGCATAGCATTCATAAATGCATAGGACATAGCTAAAATGGTGAACAAGCAGATATCAATTATTAAACAATATCTATGACTAAGAATTTCAGAGCTTTCATGGACCAAATTCAGTATCCTGCTAGGAGAATGGCACCATCTGGTGGATCTTGTCTTTGGAAAATTTCTAATGGAAATTGCAATCGTAATTTAGAGGCTGTTCCTCTACCATAAAACTGAATATTTTTAAGAAGTGCTAAAAATTAAATAAGAGAAGAAAAAAGGTAATAGTGACTAACGATATAATTGTCACAGTTGTCCATTGTGGAAGCTTACAGTTATTTCTTGCTCAATAAATGCCATGCAAATATTTAAGAGAACAAAGAGAATTACTCAGAAACCAAAACATTATTAAGTGTTTACTTGAACTATCTGTTCAGACCTGTGAACAGCTATTAAAGGAATGATTCTGTAATTCTATGAAATAGAGCTTTCTGAACACAATGATGGAGTACAGGAAATCAAAGTAATATATAAATTTTGGGGTTGGTTTTTTTTTTTTTTTAAAATTGCTCTTTTGGAAATTTGGGGCTTTTTTTAATATTACTCTTTTGGAAATTTTGAAATTTACTCTTCCAGTTGAGCACAACTCAGTTGATTTTAGGACTTCTGTAGTAGTAATTTTTTATTTTCAAATATGATGACAGTCATCACTAAATGCGTAACAAGGTTATCAGTGTTGTGGAGGTCTCAGGTAAACAGTCAGTAGCTCCCCTGCAGATAACGCAGGTGACCGTATCCACAGGAGTCTCTGAAGACAGCATATTCTGGCACCTTCTGCCCATCATACCTGCCCTGCTACATGGCACTACCTGTAACTTATCAAATAACTGGATGAACTGGTTATAGAAGAGGGACACTGAAGTGCTGGGGCGTGTCCAGAGGAGAACTACCAAGCTGGTGAGGGGTCTGGAAACCAAGTCATAGGAGGAGAGGCTGAGGGAACTGGGCATGTTTAGTTTGAAGAAGAGGAGGCTGAGGGGAGACCTCATTGCCCTCTGCAACTACCTGAAAGGAGGTTGTAGAGAGCTGGGTGTTGGCCTCTTCTCCCAAGTGAATAATGACGGGACCAGAGGAAACGGTCTGAAGTTGCGGCAGGGGAGGTTTAGATTAGATATTAGGAAGAATTACTTTACTGAAAGAGTGGTCAGGCACTGGAACAGCCTGCCCAGGGAGGTGGTTGAGTCACCATCCCTAGAGGTATTTAAGAAACGTGTAGATTTGGCACTTCAGGGCATGCTCTAGTGGCAGAGATTGTAGGGCTGGGGTTTTTTTGTGTGTGTATGGTTGGACTTATTGATCTCCAAGGTCCTTTCCAACCATGAAGATTCAATGATTCTATGATTCTATACTCACAGAGCTCAATCCTGTCTAAACAATGTGCAGTCCCCATGATACCTTGCTACTTCATGGTGGTCCATGAGAAGATAATTTGGGAACCATTACTTTATGAAAATTACATCCATAGTATCTGCATTATACTGTAGAGGAAAATATTCCAGAAGACTTTTCCAAAAATTTGTGTTTATCCTAAATAAACAAATGGTATTCTAGGCAATGTAAAGGAATAAGTATAGCCAACCAGCAACTGATGTGTGCTTGTGATTTCAGTGAGAAAATACTTAGAATTACTTAAGGACAGTAATTTGCAGCTGCAAAATTCAGTCACTGTTGGGAACCCCACTAGTCCCAAGCATGTAATAGAAACATATTGAAAGCGACAAAGGAAAATTAATTAGACATTTTTACACAATGGTCAAAGAGTGCAATCCCTCATTCAATGCAGCCTTCACATGCCTACTGAATTTTAAGAAAACGAGACTGTATTCTGCATTATATTTAGCTGCAATAACAAAGAAATGAATGAGCCTGTTTTCTCCACTGTCTTCCTATAAATTTGTCCTCAACTAGCCCCCATTCACATGAATTATTATTAATTTCCTTTTTCCACTTTCTATGATACAGAAAAGTGTAGAGGCCCACAGAGAAAGTGAAATGAATAAATTAAAAACCAGACAATTAGAAGTGGCCTGACATTGCTTAGATTTCTCATTAAAATTCCATATTGTTGAGCTAGTTATGACATGCACTCATTTTTGCCAGCCTCTTGACATGAAGCCTGTTGTTGGCACTAGATGCAATGAGGCCAGGAACAAACTAGTTGTAGATCAGTGTCAATCATTTGATATGCAATGCATTTCCAGAAAACACAATCTCACTTTTATTCATTCCATAATTGATTAAAAAGACTGAAATGTGTCAAAAAGAGTTATTTCAAATACCACTCTAAAATAAAATTAAAAAGAAGGTGAAAACAAGAAGAGTAGGCTAATTAGAGTCAAAGGATAAAAAATGGCTGAGCAGCTGAATGTCAGTTGCATCCAGAAGCATTGCTTTCTGGGAAGGAGACAGACTACAAAAGAGCTTTTTTTTTTTTTT
>VYZM01009461.1:61930-74644 GCA_013398915.1 Dromas ardeola | reverse complement strand
TGAAGGAGGATGGAGCCAGGCTCTTTTCAGTGGTTCCCAGTAACAGGACGAGGGGGAATGGGCACAAGTTGGAACATAGGAAGTTCCAATCAAATATGAGGGAAAACCTCTTTACGGTGAGGGTGGCAGAGCACTGGAACAGGCTGCCCAGGGAGGTTGTGGAGTCCCCTTCTCTGGAGACTTTCAAGACCCGCCTGGATGCAGTCCTGAGTCATGTGCTCTAGGCAATCCTGCTTTAGCAGGGGAGTTGGACTAGATGATCTCTAGAGGTCCCTTCCAACTCTGAAGATTCTATGATTCCGTGTGCCCAGGTGGCCAAGAAGATCAACAGCCTCCTGGCTTGTATCAGAAATAGGGTGGCCAGCAGGACTAGGGAAGTGATTGTCCCCCTGTACTCGGCACTGGTGAGGCCGCAACTTGAGTACTGTGTGCAGTTTCAGGCCCCTCACTACAGAAAAGACATTGGGGTGCTGGAGCATATCCAAGGAGGAGCAACAAAGCTGGTGAAGGGTATAGAGCACAAGTCTTCTGAGGAGCAGCTGAGGGAAATGTTTTTTTTTTGCCTGGAGATAAGGAGGCTGAGGGGAGACCTTCTCGTTCTTAACAACTACCTGAAAGGAGGTTGTAGCAAGGTCAGGGTCAGTCTCTTTTCCCAAGTAGTAGGCGACAAAACAAGAGGAAATGGCCTCAAGTTGTGCCAGGGGAGGTTTAGTTTGGATATTAGCAAAAATTTCTTCACTGAATATCAAGCGTTGGAACAGGTTGCCCATGGGAGTAGTTGAGTTGCCATCCGTGGAGGTATTTAAAAGACGAAGAGATGTAGTGCTGAGGGGTATGGTTTAGTAGTAACTTGGCAGTGCTAGGTTAACGGTTGGACTTGATGATTTTAAAGGTCTCTTCCAACCATAACAATTCTACGATTCTATGATTCTAAAGTGAGCTACAGGTGTCTGGTATGAGTGTAGATGCCTATGTGGTAGAAGTCTAATAATAGGTGACATGAACACCACTAGAAGTATTGCCATGAAAGCACCCATTCTGGCTCACCCTCTTTCAGCAAATCTTTGTTTTGGTAAATAACTTCTGTTTTGGAGGAAGCTACTGCTGGTGGTGTAGCAGTAGCTGCTTGCTGGTCATAGTAGTTTTGGAAAGAAGGGGAGATGGGCACTGCTCTGTAAAAAGGATATTGATTGTTTTTAAGCTGCTGTTGCTAGGCCTTAGGGAACAAATGATGGAATAGGGAATGAGCTCTAAAATCCATTCTCAGCCACATTGCTTTGAATATGCAAAAACAGATAAACATGTTTACTGGTGTATCTGTTGTTTCAGTCTCCCGAGACACTGTATGGATTAAATTTATGAAAAATTACCAACTTTGCTTATTAAAAATCCCCCCACTAACACATTCAGTATCTCACATGCCAACATGTTAAATATATGTGAATACTTACATCATAACAAGAAAAATTAAGGTTGCTTGAATATTTACTTGATCATTTCTTACCTAATGCTGTTGGAACTTAAGAGAAGCTGATGAATATACTGAGTCAGTAGTTCTTGATTTGTGTTAATTTAGTATACTTTGTAAAGTTTCTCTTATTCTGAAGTGCTACCAATCTATGCATCCAATCATAGAATCATAGAATGGTTTGGGTTGAAAGGGACTAGGGTTGGAAGGATCATCTAGTTTCAACTCCCTGCCATGGACAGGGGCACCTTCCACTAGACCAGGTTACTCAAAGCTCCATCCAGCCTGGCCTTGAACACTTCCAGGGAAGTGGGGCATCCACGACTTCTCTGGGCAACCTGGTCTCACCACCCTGACAGTAAAGAATTTCTTACTTACATCTAATCTAAATCTACCCTTTTTCAGTTTAAAACAGTTACCCCTGTCATATCACTATACTCCCTGATAAAGAGTCCCTCCCCATCTTTCCTGTAGGCTCCCTTTAAATACTGGAAGGACACTATAAGACCTCCCCAGAGCCTTCTTTTCTCCAGGCTGAACAACCCCAGCTCTCTCAGCCTGTCCTCATAGCATAGGTGCTCCAGCCCTCGGATCATCTTTGAGGCCCTCCTCTGGACCCGCACGAGCAGGTCCATGTCTTTCTGATGCTGGAGGCCCCAGAGCTGAACACAATACTCCAGGTGGGGTCCCGTCCCACAGGAGTCAAGTAGAGGGGGAGAATCACACCTCTCGATCTGCTTGTCACACTTCTTTTGATGCAACCCAGGATAGGATTGGCTTTTTGGCTGTGAGCACACATTGATGGGTCAAATTCAGTTTTTCATCCACCAATACCCCCACATCCTTCTCCACAGGGCTGCTATCAATTGACTTATCCCAGTCTGTACTGATATTGGTGACTGACACAACCCAGGTTCGGGACCTGGCATTTGGCCTTGTTGAACTTCATGAGGTTTGCATGGGACCTGCCAAGGTTCCTCTGGGTGGCATCCCTTCCCTCCAGCGTGTTGACTGCACTATGCAGCTTGGTGTCATCGGCAAACTTGTTGAGGATGCACTCAATCCCACTGTCCTCGTCCCCACCAAAGATGTTAAATAATACTGGTCCCAATATGGACCCCTGAGAGCACCACTCGTCACTGGTCTCCACCTGGACATCGAGTCATTGACTGGAACTCTTTGAGTGTGACCATCCAGCCAATTCCTTATCCACCAAGTGGTCCACCTGTCAAATTCACGTCTGCATTTTACAGACAAGGATGTTTTGTGGGACATTATCTAAATCAATTATAATTTTGGATTTGGGGTGTTTTTTTCTGTTTTATTTCACCTGGAAGAAATACATTTATGAATTCCACTAATTCAGTGTCATGCTGATCAATCTTATTCATTCCATATGACTTTTTCTTGTGGGTTATCTTTTATTGCAGGTCTGAATAGAACTTAAATACTCTACCATGTGCATAAACAGGTAGACATAATAAGATAAAATATAAATAATGCAGATCATCTTTCTGTATTGTTCTCTTTTAAAACAACAATAATGAAATGTCATTTAACCATAAGGAGTCAAAATAAAATTTATTCTAGGTATTAATTTGATAAAGTAAAATATTAAACAAATGAGTTGGTATTTTGTCTATAATTCTACAAATAAAAGAATTAATCACACTGTTCATATGAAGGTAAATATTTCTTAAAGTATATGTAAGTTTTCCGTAAGAAAAAGACTGTAGCATTTTTTGCACAAACTTTACCAGAGCTAAATCTGTGTTCTGAATATGACCTAGCGTAGCAAACTATCATATCTTAGTCCTCTTCAAAGTAAACTGTAATTATTTTTTCCTGAACTGAGCTTCTAAGGATTAAAAGAAAAGCTATGATTGATAGAGATAAATACAGGTGCAGAATTGTAACTGAAATGGATAGAAAATAAGCATTACTATTTAACTAACATGTTAAATACTTAAGAGGCACAATGCTTTCTTAAATAATGTCCTGAAAATTGAATAACATTTGTGATTAATTTTGTCTGATTGCAGCTTCAGTTTATCAGTTAATATTAATTTCAGATCTCAAGATTAGTACAATATTAGATTTAAGGAATCTTCTTTTTTTAAAGAGCTGGCATATAGACTTACATCATGTGTTGTTTTCAATTTGCAACTGAGGTGCAGTAAAGTAAAATTCATAAAGATGATATATCCTAAAGAACTGCAAAAGTATTGATTAGGTAACATGAGATTTTCCTCACTGCCTGACTTTAGGAGCCTTTTAAATATCCACATGTGTTGTCCAAAGTTAGTCAACGTGAACAGTCAGTAGTAAAATATGTGATTCACCCTCTTGAGGTCATGGCCAGTGCTCTGTGTGACAGGTCTGCTGTTTCTATCAGACAGTATCAAGTACTAGAGAGATCTTCACTCAGGTGTTTGCACATTCTCTGTTGATAACCTGTGAGAAGACAGGGGGTGTGGCTAGCCTTCCAGAAACATTAGATTTTTAAATCCTGACCTTTGATAGGCCTTCTCAGTGCTCAGCACTTCAGAAAAGAAGTGCACATCCAAAGAACATTAACTTTCTTAAAGAACCTTAACTTTCTGCACTTGTGTTTGTAAATATCGGTCTGCCTGTCCTGTTCTTTTATGGAGAATGTTGCTCCCTTCAAGGTGCAAAGCAAAGGTCTTGGTAACATGATGACAAAATTTTGTCAATTCTCACTCAGCTCCCTGAAGTAGAAACCACTGTGGCATCAGAACCAAGAGCCCTGGCCCAAGGGGAGACTTGGGAGTGTGTAACAGCACTGCCTTTTTTTTTGGGAAAAGTGCAGGATATTATCTTAAACCAATCCCAAAGCAGCACATTCGTCAGCCAAAGTGCTCAGTCAACCAGTTCCAGCTCAGACCTCAGCATCTGGGAATCTGATGCTTTCTTCCACCACTTCAGAGGGGAGCAAAACTCACCAGCCTGAGGTCAGAACACAGTGAAAGACTGAACAATTTGGTAGGGAGGAAAGGAGGAGGGAAATATATTAAAAGGTAGCATTTCTTTTCAGTGGAAAAAGTAGACTGAATTTTTTAGGTTGGAAAGATAGCGAGATACTGTAGCAATAAAGGAAGACAACTGTGTTTATACGAGGAACGGAAGCTTTACAGTACAGTGACTGAACATGACATGTTTTGTCAATGTAATTGCTCCAGAAGGAGCAGGTCTCTCTTTTTCTTCCACAACAGTAAAGGTCCAAAGGTGGCACATACAGTGAACTTCTGTTTTTCGAGGAAAGAGGGGAAAAATTTGAAAGCCACCATTTCCTTCTCTGTCTTGGTCACAGAAGTAGAACTAAGTTATTGCTGTGGCTCCCTGAATTTCTGGAGCAGAAGACAGGGCTGAAAGGGGGAGATCCTATTACAAAGATATTCCTTATGAACAGGAACAAATGAAAGCTATCAAATACTCTACAGTTATTAGATAGCTTCTGTATGTCATTCCAGTAGAAAAATGTATTCCTCCAGCTGGGCTTGTCTATGCTATTTAATGTACAGTCAGTCATGGTTATGCGTTATGTAAAGAAAGCCACAAATGTTTTAGTAAGCACTGCTTCCACAATTGTTATATGAACCTGGACTTTGGTATTCTCTAACACGTATCATTCCTCACCTTTCACATCCAGAAAATCAAGAGAGTAGCCTCAGGCTTTTAGTTAACTGAATCCATCTCAACGGTTTGTTTTCATTAATTTATTCATTTATTATCTTTTATTTCTTTTAGAAGTTGATTTTAATGAAGCTTGCCAAAGCTTAAAAACATGATCAGCCTATTGACTTTAAAAAGTGTTAGTCAAATTGCACTTATATTTCTGCGTCTTCTTCAGGAAACAGAAAGAATACCTCTTGGAATACCTTTTCATTCTCTATTGTTCAAAAAATAACTGTAACAGCAGCAGTCTTGTATGACCAGCCATTATGCAGCAATTATTTTTACAATGTTAATTCCAAACCCTTCAGCACCACTGTCAATCCTTACGTGGAGAGATTGTTGGGGGGTGGCGGGGACTGAAAAAAAAATAATTCTCCAAACAGCTGCATTTGCTATGAGTTACTTTCCTGCCTAAGTCATAGCACCTTTCACATGGAGCACCTCTCAGTGAGGCACTCCCAGAAATAAACTTCGACAAGTCCATTAAGGTTAATTTTAGATTGTGAACATCCTCTGAAACTTGCCAGTTTTCATTACAGAAAAGAAGCAGTCTTGAAGCGCTTGCAGTACTCCACGGATATAGTTGAAAAAATGTAAGATGACCTCCAAATGCAGAACATTTCTTAAAACAAAAATGGTGGGGATAACCCTCCTCCCTGTGCTGTTTCTCCTATAGGTTGTCTTAATCCTCACTCACTCCAAATCAGCATTGCAGATCCCAGCATTCATTGGCAGAGAAGATTGTAGGAAACTATTAAGTCTTCAAAGCTGATGGGAGAGCCTAAATATGTGGCCGTTTATTTTGCTGAAGACTATAGTTTGAACATTATTTGCATTATGGGGCAGTGGGGAAATCCAGATAAATTGCTTAGCGACCAGCAGGAGGGACGAGACATTTCTGCAAGACTGTTGCCATTTGCAGCGTGTTTTCTGTCTTCATGTGCATTTCTTTTGCTCCATGGCATGGGTCCCCTTTAAGTTGGAATATAAAGTAAACTGCACTAGGTCTGGTCTATAATCATGAATGAAAACAGAGTATCAAGGGGAGGTTCTTCCTCCATGTTACTGGAAAGGGACGAAGACTGAAGTCTGGATTTTGAAGACAACTGGCTCAACCAAACACCTAATTTCATTCTGCAATGGGAATGTGAATTCTGCTGTTAGGAGACTGCAGTATAGTATTTTAAGGTACTTAAGAGATTGGTTCACTGGCAGATTCAGGACTTGATTGACCAAAGACTTGTTTTAAAGGCAACTTACATATTTTACTTCCACAGTTGTCCACCTTTTCACAAGACTGTGGGGCATACTCCTTTTTCAAAATCCAGTATTGCGCTTCTCCAGGCCTCCATCCTATATGTGTTGGGCAAAAACTTTTTGTAATTAATGCATGCATTGTAAACTGTTTATAAATATCTTCTGAATTTGGGCTGCTTCCCCTTTCCTTCCCATTATGCCTCAGCTGTTACCTAGATGGTTGCTAGCATGGAGCTGAAGAATTGACTGTTTTATTCTCACCTTGTTTCCAGTGGAATGAGAATGACAACAGAATCCGCTAACAGGACTAATGTGTCTGAAATATCCCTGATCACTGCTCTATACTGAAAATGTGATTACCTGTGTTTCTTTGCAGGTGCATATGTGCTTCAAGTAAAGGCAACAGATGCTGATGATCCCACTTACGGAAACAGTGCTAGAGTGGTTTACAGCATTCTTCAGGGGCAACCGTATTTCTCCATTGATCCGAAAACAGGTAAATAGTTTATCAGCAACAGTGGAAGAAATAAACTTTGCATTTTGATCCATGTGGGCAGTATCAATGAATAAATATGCACTGGGCTGATATGTTCAAAAGCCAGTAGAGTAACACATACAGACTAGTTTTTGAATTAATTACAATCTGTTGTAGAAAAAAAAATGAAACGTGCTCCTCCAATCAGTCCTGGAATATCTAAAATATGTATACATTGAGCAATTATTTTTTTATGCTTTACCATTTCTCTATAGCTAAATCTTTATCTGCTACATGCATTCTATTTTGTTTGGGTTTTTTTTCCTGATGATTTGTTTTTATATCCTGGGTCTACATTCTTTTCTCTCAGCATTTTTACTTGCTGAACTTACAGTCAGAAATTTTCTAGAAATGATTGTTTTGCTGTATAGAGCTAATTTGAGACTGTGGAACAACTAATTATCTTCTGCCCTTCTCTTTTCCTGAGGCATAGTATGTTTGTCTGGGGTTACTGGGTGTCTGAGCGGAAGTGGATAATACGTTTAAAAAGACTGAAGTATTTGGGAGGCTGGTAGATGTGTTAACTAGATATCTTGTCCTATATTTCGAAATGTTATTCTTGTTTTTATATTTAGTAATTCAGTTAAGGAGCCAATAACCTGCATGATGAATGCCATGCATTGTGTCATCCTGAATGTTTTACAGGGATAGTTGTTCACATGCTTCTTTTGGCAAATAGTTTCTCCTTCCAGTGAAGCTGTACTTGAATGTCAGACTGTATGTTAAAAGGCGTTTATCCCTGATGATCAATAGTTTGGCAGTGAGAACCTCATAAGGCTGTTAGTGCACTATCTCCAATGGGCACATTCCTTTGCCACATGCTCTATTTTGCAGATCGTCTTGCAATTCGCAGTGAGCAACTTTACTTTTCAAACTAAAATGGGACTTCTTCAAGTGTCTGGGGGAAAAAAACCAAATACTTACCTTTATACATATTTCTTTATTTCAGTCTTGTAAAGAATGAGTAGGAGTTCAATGGCAAGGAAAACATTTACTGAAGCCACAGTTAGAGTTCTAGTACAAGTTTCACAAGGAAAAAAAATAGTTATTAGTACTTGAACTATTTTTCCTGTGGCACTTTGAGTTGCTGTGTCATATGCTCTCACCTATTACTCAGTAATGAGTAGTGAGGGGACCATAGGTGATGGCCCGCACTCTACTAGCCCTGGAACATCATACAAACCCAGTGTTTCCACATCTGTCTATTAATATCTTCAGTGAGTTACTCAGATGGACCTTGGTGGTAAAAGAATGGACACAGCTGCAAAGGAAGATTCATGAAACAGCTCTCCCAGCATAGCTTAAAATCCTATACCAGAAAAAAAGCATAGAGATTTGTGCTTCTACGAGCAATAATAATGTGCTGTAACCTGACTTACATTAGAAAGATGACAATAAGAGTGTTACCTGTGGGTCTAACAGTGACTGTAAAGATAAAAAGTATGTGAATAATAACGCACAGGGTGCTGCTTAATGATTTGCTCTAAAATCCAGAAGTCTTGGGCAGCACTAGAGATCATCTGGCATTTCCAGTTCTTTATTTTATAACTGAGGAGATGATACAGAATTTTTTCAATGCAGAGTTTTACTGCCAGACACTTGCCTTGAGTGTTTTTGACAGGAAAGGGAAAGAAAGCCATTTGAGTAGAAAATGACAGATAAACTCAGAACTGCTGGTAGATGGATGAGCATTTACTGGGTTGCTGCTGTTGGCTTTTTTTGCTGTGTCTTGCATTCTAGTGTCAAATTTGAGACATTCCCTTGTAGTTATTTAAAGAACTTAAGAACATCCATACTAGGTCAGACCAAAGGTCCGTGCTGCCCTGGATCGTCTTTCCAAAAGTGATGGCCTACTCAGCTCTAGTGAAGGATGAAAGAGGAAATGTTTAGTGATGCACCCCCTGAATAGTCTTCTAGTTTTCAACAACTTGTTCTTATGAAGTTCCTGGGTGATCAACAGTGTCCATGTAACAAAAACTCTAGAAGGATTTCTCCTCCATACCTTTTCCACTTCCCAGTAGAGTTGATGTCCAGGAGCGCAGTATCTGCACACCCGGTGACTAGAAATGCCACAGTAAAAGGTTTTTTTGGGTGAAGAACCAGCTCCTCTTGCTTCTTTGAAACACAACAGATCTTAACTTCTTCCATACCTCACAATTACATAGCATGAGATGGTGAACAGCTAATTCCTATTTATTAGTTCCCTATGACCTTATAGGGCCATATTCTCTCCCAATTGCCTCTCCCAATTTTCTAGATTAAAAACTTCTTTAAACAGAAGCTGTTCTGTAACACTGATATCCTTCTCCTCCATCTTGGGATGAGAAAGTGCACAGAGTATTCAAGAAGGCAGCTCATATCGGTGTATAAAATGGTTTGATCATAACACCTTTGTTCTTTATTCCTTTCCAAACAGTTCCAAACATTCTGTTTAATTTTTAGCTTCTATCACACAAAAAGTGATATGTTTGTGGAAATTTCTATTACTACCTCAAGATCGCATCACAAAATGGTAATGGTGAAACCACTGACCATAACTTTATATGTGAAATAAGGATTGTGTTTGGCACGCACATGACTTTACACATATTCCTTTCTCAAATCGTTCCTGATAGGTGGTAAGTATTTACTGTGATATGAACCTAGTATACTAAATAGTTTTTAACCCTTATGGGTCTGAATGTCACAGCTGCCCCTTTACTCCTCTTCTTTACTGACCTCCTAATTTTTTGCAGTGCTTTGCTGGAGGTAAGTGGAAGTGGGAGAGTTAGCTTTTATTGCTCTTGCAGAAAGGTTAAATGAATTACAGTCCCTGATGGAGAGCAGCTGTTGAACCGGCACATTTTAAGGCCTCAGATCGTATATGTGGGGGTTACTTTTTGATGCTATGAAATTGGTCTTCTGATTTCAATGTGAGTTTTCTTTAACACAGAGCACTTGCTCAGACAGATAACCTCCCTTATCTTTCCTCTGTACATTCTGTTCTGTTACTAAAATGTCCTTTTGACAAACTTCTTTCTACACAATTTTCTGATGTGTTTATGAGGTCAATATACTTATTCATGGCTAGATGTCTTCAATTTTTTCTTAGACTTAGTGTTTTAGTCCATATTCTGACCTTCAGTTGTATTCTCGAAATCCAAATTGGTGTCAGTAGGAGTATTGATGTTAATACTTATTCAAGAGGTTTTTCATGGAACCTGGACTTTCTCTTCCACACAAGTGGATCATCTCCTGTTCAATTATGGCTCGATAACATTGTAGAGTGTATCTTCTGGTCCAGGTCCCATGTATATTATTTTTTCAATTTTCAGCAGCCTCATTGAGACCATACTTTTCTGCACATTTGATATTGATGACATTTGCAAAGGAAAAAAAATAATCAAAGTTATTCAGTTCTGGAGCTGAACAATCTTGGTTCTAAGTTCTTAAGGTAGAGGACTTAAAACTACTCAGAACACCATTATATGCACGTAAGGTCTCTACATTATAATAAGCCTTTGATTTAAAGTTTGGATATATTCCTTCTGAAGCTGAAGCTGCAATACCAAAATGTGTAGTCCTTCCTTTCCCATGGATTTTTACCTCCATTTTACTTTTCTATTTTACTGGTTAGACAACTTTAAATCGCCTTTGTCCTGTCCATATAAACTGATGATTTTGGTGGAAATAGTACTTTTCAGGTTTTTTTCTATGCTTTTGAAATAGAGTAGCTAAAAAAGGGAAAGTTGCCTATGAACTGCTGGACATGAAAATTATTCCCATTGATTTTTTTTGCTGGAGCCAAAAGCTTTTTACAAGAAAATATATAGAATGTCCTTATACGTCCAGATAGGAATAAACAGTGGATGACTGGGAACTTTATACTAGAGTGATAGCCCATTCTTCATTTTCTGAAGATTCCATTCATCTGGAATATTTCTAACTGCGAAAGCCACTCAGTTGTACCTAAAACAGGTACAAGAATCAGATGAACTGCATCTCCTGCTCACAACCTGCTGTCTGCTCATTTCCTAGTTTTTCCTACTTGATGTTATTTGGTTTTGCTAGTATAAAAAAGGAAGTCTTTAATTCTCATAGCTCTTTCCTTCTTAGAATGACTGTACCAAGGGTGTTGTAAAATAGTGTGGAACTTTTAGTCTCCACAAAGCAAAAATATGGATTAAGAAATTCAAGAGGAAACCTAGTCATGTTCATCCTATTTACAAAAAGATTTTTTCATGACTATCGCATGAAAATTTTTACAGTTTTACAATTCAAGATTTCTGTCTGTAACGAACGAAACATTGAGCAACACTGATTGTTTCCAAAAGCTCAAAAGGATAGTGTTGCAGTATCTAAATGTTCTGAAGTATTTGCTAGTCATATTCCAGATCTATGCAGCACAGTATATGCCATGCTGAGGTAGAAACTAGTAGTTATTATTGTTGTTGTCATTATCATTACCAGTGTTACAAGCGGAGAGAAAGGAAATTGTTATACAATTCAACGGGAATTTTTAATAGGTTCCAGAAATAGAAGATTTAGGTCAAAGTTATTTCTAGACTCTGAACAAGTACTATAAGGTAACGGTTCCTATTCTTACTTGTTAACACAGCAGTGGTAGGTTGCTATAAAGATAAGAATGACCCTTAAAGTTTGTTTCTTATCATTCCAGACCCATTATAACACCAGGGGAAAAAGACTGCTTTCAAACCCAAATGGTTTAACACTAGAAAATAATATTTTCTAAACCAATAATAACTTAGAGGAGAAGCATGCTTCCAATTGGTTTATTTTTCAATTGTGCATGCTATCTGCACCAATCTGCACCTAACTATTTTCTGAAAACTATTGCTGAATACATAGCATTTTGAAATGTAATATATACTTGTAAAATTTTGACAAAGGAATGCATTTTCTCCTATAAATTTGGTCTCAAGAGAAAGGATTGGGTGCTCCAGGCCTTATAGCTTTTTACAACCTCATCAGCTAATTCTATGATCAGTAGTACTTCCCTCTCTACAAGTCCTCCTTTTATCATATACATTCTTAACATATCAAAAGGGAGATTATGGCATACCTATTTAGGTATCGGTTACCCAAAATAACTGAAGATTAAGAGTCATTTGGGTAATGTCTTACCATGATATTTTAATTACATTTCTTTAAGGAAACTCCTAAAGTTTTCACTGCATCTATGTGCTATATCAAGAAAATTTTTTCAAACAAAGGAGAATCTTCTAATAAAGACCTCCATTTGTACAGAAGGAGTATTGTCTTGGCCTACCATAGCTTAACAGTGACGGCAAGTGACTGGCTGGAAACAACTGAAGATGCAGTCTCTGAAATGCATTGCCACCTCTTCCTACATTGCCCTACTCTGCACAGTGCAGCATTCTTTGGTCTCGATGTTGCAAACATATGCTCATGCCATTCACATCCCTAGTGAAAATTCAACATTCTCTTTCAAATGTTCATGTCCTCATCCAAAAGATACAGCAGTCATTTTGAATGGTTGAATAGCTGACAAGCACACTTTTGAAAAGCCTGAGTGATTTGCATGCTTCTGTGTGAACTCTCTTATCAGCCCTTTATGAAGAGTTCCATCTCTGGTCCAAGAGATCCAGTATTAAAATGTAATAGTAGACAATCACAGCCCTTTGTTTACTTGTTCTTTCTCTTTCACGTTTCTTCTTGTAGGTGTAATAAGGACAGCTTTGCCAAATATGGATAGAGAAGTGAAAGAACAATATCAAGTTCTAATCCAAGCCAAGGA
>VYZM01009461.1:0-46951 GCA_013398915.1 Dromas ardeola | reverse complement strand
GAGAAGGTTTTCATGCTATACATTATATTCTCTTGAAGTTTTTCCCTGAGCGGGCAACAATATACATTATTTGTTTTCATTTATTTTATTCGGAAAGTATGTTGTCACAGTAGCACCATTAACAGCTTCCATATGCTGTGAAGATACTATTACAGGAGGACGATGACAGTGTAATTACATACTACATCTTCAGAGATCTGACTCTGGCAGAGTTGAAGATTGCTTCAGAGTTTCAAATTAATCTGAATGACCCAATCTTTATTGCTGTTGAATTTCTGGAAGTGATGAAATGCCAAGTCATTGAAAATAACCGATAAAAGCCTAAACAATTTGAAATGAGTAATGTAGTGTTTCTTTGACTTCATCTAAGTCCCATAAGCTTTACAGACAGGTGCAGTATTTTATGGAGAAATGTTTGCTTTAATGAATCTGAGTGTTCTTCAGTTCACTAAGAATAGATCAACTAGGCAAAGAAGGAAAAATCCATTATCATATGCTCTTACATTTTATGTGCACCAAAATTGTGGATGTAAAGGGCAAACACTGCAGCAATGATTTCCGTCATGCCATGTAAGTGTTTGTAAAAGACCTGGGCATCAGGGATAGAACTATGTTGTGGAAACGTAATATAAGATTCAGGTGTGGGCAGAGCCCTTTTGGATCCCTTTTCTTCCGCCTCTTCTGAATAACTTGCACAGCAGAGACTCAGTAATACACATATTCATAAGTTACATTAGATAATAGGAGGATTTGTGATTGTCGCCTGCATACCGTGGTAAAATTTTATTCTTTACTCAGAGTCATTGAAGTACAACTAAGAAATAGCTGAGGCTCCTCTGTCTTGATAATATTTTGCATCATAGTGCTCCTTTCCAGGTGTTAAAACAAGAAGAAGAAGTAAAGCTTCCTTTAGTACATTCCCTTGGAAAAAGAGGAAGGAAAGATTCCTTTGGTATATTCCCTTGGAAAAAAAAAGTTAAATGATAATTGCATAATCCTTAGTAGCTCAGTCAATGAGTACGACAAAGCCACACAGGGTAATGTCCAAATGTGGATGCTGACAAAAGCAGACTTTACTTACAAGGATTTTGCCAAACAAATAAAGCAAGTTTTGTCTTCAGACGTACTTTGCATACTGATGGACAGAGGGAGGAAGCAGACAATACTCATTTTTTCAGAGGCAATCAAATAGACAATTATACAGATACCATAACCTAAACTACTAGCTGAAAAAAAGAGTAGGTTTGCTCCTAATCCAGCAGTGCTAATGTAATTTTTTTTTCCTCACCTGGAAGTGTTGTAAAGTTGAAAAAGCTGACACAGCATGCGTTGTAAGGAGATAACAATAGGGAGCAGCGTCTGCTGTGTAATTCCGCGGCTGGATGCGAAAGTCATCTATCCTGCTGTTGCACGGTATACAACTTCTCAGAGACTTATTTTGTGAAGTGTGACCGAACCACTAGCAGGAGGAAATCTCTGAGACATCCCCGTAATATGCCTCCCACTAGCCACAGATGTCTGTCCTGCTATACTGTTGAAAAAGAGGTGTAAATTTCTTCCTACGTATTCACACGTAGAGGAACAGAGAAGGCCACTGACAATGTTTCCCTGTGCTGAAGCAACTGCTCTGTGAGAGCTGTTGGAGGATGACCCAGGAAAACGAGACGTGCAGCTGATGGGGAAAACAAATACCAGCTTTGTTCAGAGCCAGGATGAAGTGAATCCAACATCTCGGACCCGCTGAAATCAGCTCCAAAAGCTGCTGGTGGGTTTGACAGCAAAGGTTGCTGCATGAAGAAAGGTGAGCACTACCTGCCCAGAGGAAAGAGTAGCCACGGTGGTGTTCGCTACCAGCTGTGCAAAATACCAAGTCTCGCAAGAGGTGCAGCTGACGAGGGAAGGCAGGTGCTTCAGCAGCGGTGTAATAAGCCAGGGCATGGTGGTATACACTAAGGCCTTCTGCTACTCATGTCGTTAAAGCCAAGGGTGACTCAAAGTACTTTGGACCTTTTAGCTATTTTAACTATTATGTCTAGCATTTTTTCAACATGGCTGTTTCCCTGAATGAAACCCTTTTGTCCTCACAGATCAGTAGTAATGCTTACTTTAATTGTGTAATTTTCGTGGTTTTGTTTTTTTTTTTTTTTATTTTTATTACCATTAATAGCAAATAAACTGAAAATATGTATGTGCGAAGCTAAAAAGCTTAGCGCTGAAATTTTAGAAAGAGCACCCTCTGGTGGCTAATGTAAAACCAATACTCTTTATATCTCCCCCGTGCTCTCCCCCCAAGGAGTTGTACATGTAATTATACTACTGAATATTACAGAAATGAGTGAAAATCCTTTTTCCACTGAATTTTTCATTTCAACTACTGTGAAATGCATATGCATATTTTCTCAATCAAAATAAAAATTCCAATACTAAAAGCTGTTAAACATAAAGGGAGGAAAATGCTTATGAACATGTATCGTCTACAAGTGTAATTTAATCAAAGACGGAAATATACATAGATATCTCAAGAGGCAGAGTTGATAAGGCCCTTACGGTTGCACTGGACCAAATCTAGAAGCTAGGGGAAATTAGCATGTTCAGTGGGTAAAACATGCATATCTTTTTCTAATCCTTTGTTGTTTTGATCTCATCATTTTAATTGGATGATTTAAGTCTGTTTATTTTGCACAGACTCCATGGTTTTAATCAGATATGCTATGTTAATTACCAAGAAATCCCAAGAATGACTGTCTTCCACTTTGTCACAGGTATTTTCCATTTAAAAGTACCTGAGTCCTCTCACGTTGGATCTGCTATTGGAAGGATCAGAGCTGTGGACCCTGATTTTGGGAAAAATGCAGAAATTGAGTACAACATAGTTCCAGGAGATGGAGGAAACTTGTTTGACATCACAACAGATGAGAACACCCAGGAAGGAGTCATCAAACTGAAAAAGGTATCTCTGTCTAGAAAGTATGATTTCTCTTTTGTGGAAGTTTTCTACCTAAAACCATATGAAAAATGCTACAGTTCAGAGCATGGAATGAAAGAGCTATATTTTATGTTTGAGATTATATATTTCATTTTTTTTAAGCATTTAATTTTGAAAATTTTAGTTTTGTGGGTTTGGTTTCAATAATGAAGCTGTTGTACAGTACTGTGGTGAACAGAGCTTTTACTCAGATAAGAGGAGTCCCAAACGGTTGCAAATTGACATGTCCTACTTCCAGTCTCCTAATAGTGTCCCAAATAGCTGGTTATCAGATATTCCTGCAAGGGAGCACACTGCATCTCTGCTGTTGGTGTTGCTTTAGTGTACTCAAATAAGTTCAAGATTACTGAATTTATGAATTTCGAAGATGGAAAGGATAAGAGTTACTTGGAACTTAGTGATTAAAGCACTCAGTAGGAGAGATCCGAAACAGGGACAGTCACATTTTAACAAATGGTTGTCTTCTGAGCCCAGGCATGTACATGTACACCAATGATCAACTTGTTTAGTAGGAAGAAATCTGAACTACCAGATCATTTTGAAAGGCCAGGTTATGTTTTATAGATAGCTCATCCTTGTAAATGTAATTTTTGTAAAATAAACACACCTATGTGCTGAACGCTTCAGAAGGGAAGGAAAGAGTTCTGGACATGTATTAAGATAAGCTTTAGAAAAAGAGAAGCTCTAGCTCCAATAAAATTTAGAATTTAGCTACTTAAATTTCCTCTGGGTCTGACCATGGATCTATATTTGCATTATACTCATTCTAACTAATTCACGAAATTCCTGGCTTCATCCTCTTGACCTGGGAAATAGTAAGTTATCCACGGGTGCATTAAAAGACCAGATGATGTCAAGCCACTTACTCTTCTGCTAGTTTTAGTGACATAAAATGGAAGCTACGATACCCACAGGAAGTGATTTGTCAATGAAACACAAACTCTTTGCGCTCTTCACACACCTTTCTTTTCTGACTAAAGGTTTGAATGTACTGCTTCCTCCTGCTGTGACTTTGTAAACTTGTTTTTTTTGTTTGTTTGTTTTTAAAAATCATTCTGATCACCTTTTTCCCTCTATGCAGATGACTCAAAAATAGCTCCATCTGGACCTGTCAGGCTGAGCAGGTGCATGTCCCTCCAAATGCGCTGCCAGCCGGAAACGGCAATGAGTGGGAACCATTGAAAAATGAATGTTTGAGCATTAAGAGTAGGTTTTTGATAGGATTCAGTTCTCCCTGGATTAGTCCTAAACCTCAGCTGTGCTGCTGGTTTTTATACATGGCAATAGAATTTTTCTATACTTATGATTAAGTATATATATATTAGACTGTATAGACAAAGCATCCAAATTGGCAATGCAGATTTAAACAGCATGCACATAATATTTGTTACTGATGTAGACCATTCACATATGAATTTGCCTGATACAGTTGTCTTAGGACCAGCACAGGCAAAATGTCTGGCCCCTTCTGAGATTGCGATGTCGGGAATTACATAATATCAAATCGAACCACTAATATAGAAAAAAAATTAAAGACACAACTAATTCTATATCCAGATACTTTAGAGCTGGTCATTGTATTTTGCTGTGTTTATTTAATCTTTTCAGTAACAAGATAAGGCATATCTGAAAGTTTAGGGCACTTTTACAACAGCAGAACATCTGTTGATGTTGCCTAACGTAAATGATAGATCTTTGTGACTGAACAGGAGGGTAAAAAAAAATAATCCTAATCCCTTCTTAATCGTCTTCATCACAGTGAGCCCGGGGAGAGTGACAGGCTGTGAAGGTCAGGGTATGCCAGCTTTGTTCTATGTAAGAGTGTGGAAAGAAGATAAACCCAACACGCAGATCCTCCAGCACAGGATACCTTTATACAGACCTTACACATTGCCCTTCACAAAACTTTTCTCAGAGAAAAGGTCCCATTCACTAAGCTTTAAATGGTCTAGGTGTTTTAAGACATTTTGGAATCATACAGAATCCATCCACTTAAGTTCCTTGCTGGATCCCAGGTTAAAAAAGAGAAATCCGGATTCTTAAAGATACTGTTAACTGAGTTGTCTTTTCACATCCTCTACGCTCATAATAATCTAAATGTGTTTCCATGGGTTGCAGTTTTCAGATTGTCAGAAGTGCTGGACATTCACAATTCCGTAGACACCAATGAAAATGCACGCTACCCGTACTGTACGAGCCTGCAACAGCACTATTCATTTGCCTACACAGAAGCAATTTCACATTGCATAGTGTTCAAAACACTGATTTGACCTTGCGGGATTATGTAAATATTTAAGTTAGGTATGCATTTAATTCCTTCTTTAAATCAAAGCTGGTGAATGAATAGGACCAACACTTTCAACATGAATTCTCCATAATAAGCAGTCAAAGCCACTAATAAGAAGTGCCATGTACTTTAAAAACAGGTTTGCACTTTCTTCTGTATCATAGCATATTCTGATGCTGTAAGTGCTGCAGTAATTCAGTGCTGAGCCATTTCAAAACCATTTTTAATGTTTGCTTTTATTTTTTCTGAAAATTTTCTTGCAGCCAGAAACTGTCACTGCATAGATTTTTTTTTTTCCTGTTGTTATGCAAAAAAAAAAAATTGAGACATTTCTACATCAAAATTGATAAAAATGAAGCCTTCCTGGACTCCTTTTATTTTTGGTGGAAAATACATTTGATGATAAAAAATTGCACAAGCCAACCTCTTCTTTTCAGCACACTAAATGCATTGGTGGAGGCAAAAGGCCATTTTCTGCTTCACGAACACTAAATGGGCACAAATACCTGTAGCTGGACAAGGTGCACATCTTAAATCATCTGGTTTGGTTGCTAATTTATTTTCACGCTATGATTGTGATAAGCTTGATTACTACTACTCTTGTGCAATTTACATATATTAAAAATGGAATAGCTTTTCTTATATTCTGCTAAAGAAATTATCTAAATGCCAGTTAGCACCACTGTGTGGTTAGTACTGTAATTGCTTCCCCTGTCTCTCAAAAAAAGTAGTATCAGTAAAAAGAGGGGGAGATGTCTGGCTTTAGAATAGTGCTGCATGGAGTTCTCCGTAACAGTATGAAATATGAATATATTAGGAATAGAATGACCAATTTCTTTCCTTATCCTGTGCTATTTTGTACAGTGGTTATTGGGTTTTATATTTATATAGTATCTGTCATCCTACCTGAATGCTTCAGCAAACTACAGTGAGTGTTAAGGTACAAGGAGCAGGGTGACAGAAGGGACCGCATCCTTCATACCGGAGTGTAGTGGCCTCAGGTGGGGCACGGCGTAGTGCTCCCAGGTATGGAGGGAAAATGCATCAGTCCCAGGCAAGCTCCAGATTTTATTGAAACTGATAAGACACCTTTAATGATCACACCTGACAGAGACTGAAAACAGAAGGATCCAAGCTTCACTGTGCAGTTGGCACTAAATTTATTAAACTAAGGATGAGTTTATAGGATAAACCCATTGTGTGCAGAAGCCTCTTAACTGGCTCAGCATGCGCTAATCCAGAAATTAAGCAGGGTTCATGCACTGAATCTGGCTCAGACATTATTGTATTAATTTCTGCAGTGTCATTAAAACTCAGGAAAAAACTGTTTCTGGGTGTCATCTGGTATGATCCTACACTGCTGCACCATACTGGCTGAGCTTCTCCATGCGGGTCAGTGGAAGCTCAGGGAAGATCTGCATCTTATTTTTTGTAAGCTGTGTACCACTGCTAACTGATCAGGTGACAAAGCTCTATCCATGAAATCACAGCATATCAGAGAGGACATGGCACTGTGTGATGAGAAACAGTAACTTTAGTGATGATAAAATAACAGAAACTTGGAGGACAATGAACAGACCCAGTAGCTGGGGGGCGGTATTTGGAGTCTATGCGTCCTTGTAACTTCAGGGGCCACTTTTAAAAAGCTTTTAATTGGAGCCAGCAAGTAGAAGTTTGCTGACTAAGCTGAGTTGTCTTGCTCATGGGATAGCCCATGTATGTAGTGCTGGGACATTGCTATAATGCAAGTTCAGTCTGATAGAATCTGATAGAATCTGTACACTATAATAGTGAGCATAAGGCAGACTCCTGACGTCCCTCAGCCAGAATGGCGCGACTTCTACTACTTGCTTTACTAGAAAGACTGTACACTGCTCATCCCACTCCACCCCTTCATTTTCCAGAGGCAGGGAATCACAGAATCATAGAATCGTAGAATCACAGAATGATTTAGGTTGGAAGGGACCTTCAAGATCACCTCGTTCCAACCCCCCGCCATGGGCAGGGACACCTTCCACTAGACCAGGTTGCTCAAAGCCCCATCCAGCCTGGCCTTGAACACTGCCAGGGATAGAAGTGTTCTGCAGCTGTGTGCATAGGCACTGTCTGCCTATAATCATAACTCATGAGTTTGTGTGAGCGGGAATTGTGGTCTTACATTTTGAGGAAGAAGAGCAGGCGGTATTAAGTCCTTCAGTACAGGAAGAAAGTGGTGACCCAGGTGCAGATACAATCATAAAGACCATGGCAGCCACAGAGAAGGATGACAGGAAGAGTGAGGAAGGGAAGACCTTCAGACTCTGCAGTTTGCAGATACAGCTGTTAGTTTGTTTTTTTTTTTTTTTTCCTGAAACAGTGAAAGGCAGCTGCAGAAACAGGTAAGATGCTTGAGAGCAGCGAACAGCTGAACCCCTGACATTGGTCGGTTTCTTCCCGTCTCCGGATACAGAACATATGTATATTTTGCCCACCTCCCATCAGATCTTGAAACACGTCAGATTTTGTGATTTGGCCTACAGATCTCCATTTTTACGGTGCATTCTCATCTCTGTAATTAATGAGTGTTCTTGGTTAACTGGAGCTTCCTTTAATAAATCAACCTGCTCTATAATACCAATTATTTCCTTACGCTGTTTAAAATCCAGTGCATAAATGCAGTTACTGAAACATGTCGATGCAAGTAGTCTGATGGCAGTATTTCACAACCCATATGGATGCTCAGCCCATCTTCAAGGGGAAAGCGTTACCAGGTTTTGAGATGGGCACACATGACAGAGAGTTGTTTTACAGTTGCACAATGCCAGTATGAAGACAAGCCTAAGCTAATATGTGCTTCCGCTCAGCCCAGTACTACTGTTCGTAACTATCCATATGTCTTGGGGCTTAGAGTCTCATCCCAAAATACGGCTTTTCCATCGTTGTAGGTGTAGATCATGAAAGCTTGCATTACAAACAATACTGTTGTATCTCTTATGTGTGGATAAAAAGCAGAAATTTCTGGAGTTTCTGGTCCTGCCTCTTTGTGAACCACAGTAACCTGACAGGATAGTTATTTCCCACCTTGCCATTCTTCTCATGAGAATTCATTATATCTTTCAGCTCATTCTTTTTTTTTGCAGTTCTTTAATTCTCTCTCTCTCTCTCCCCCATCTATCCATCTACCTATCTAATATATAAATTTAGATTTAGATACATCTGTATAGTAGCATTTCTTAACTTCTGCCTTGAATATGGGAAACAGTAATATTTCAAAATGTATTTATTTCTAACATAGAGCTGTTTATGTGCCTTCCTAGTCATACTAAATAAGCCCATTCAAGGTACTTCCAGACTTGCAAGATAAAGTGATTTGTCAGTATGTGTTATTTGATTTTGGGATTTGTAGAAAGCCTTTGCTGCACACAGCTGTGTATATGCTGATAGTGCTTTACTATGCAACTATATAGAGCAGCTTGTCACCCCGACACAGGAAAAGGCAGATAAGAACTGGTAGGGGGGCCAAATAAATCTATTCTGACACTGGTACTTAGAATATCAATTAGAAATACTCCTCTAATTGTTGAATAGTTCACAGTTAATAAGACATTGCCTTAACATTAGCAAAAATTACGTTTACTGTGGAAAGCTCATAACTTTTGTAAAATAAAAACCTTATTCAAACTTATATTTCTGAATATAATTATTTTTATAGAAAGAATAAATATTTCTATTGGTTATTTAAAAAAAACCCAACCAAACAAAAACAACTCTGTGAAGTAATCCCATTAAAATGTGATTAATTGAAAAATATGTCTATAATCTTACTGTTTTTTTCTGTAAGATTCAAACATTCAGCTATGTTTGTACCCTTACCGAAAGACAGCCTGCCAGGACCGCATGGGTTATGGCTCTTTCCATTAGTACATCTATCTGCAAATATACTCATGCATAACAGGAGCCAGACTGAACAGTTTTAGTGCAATTTTGGGGGTATGAAAGACATATCCAAGGCATCAGTTAGAATTACTATTTAATTGAGAGCTTAGATTTCTTGCTTTCTCTGTCATAATCATTTATCTCTAGCTTAACCCCTCATACTTAGACTTTGTCTGCTCCAGGCTGGTTCTTTAAACTCCAGGTTTTCCTCCCCTTAATATATATTTTTGAAAACGCGTTAACAATTTATATAATAATATGGAGAAGAGTTTGTGTAGGGTTACACAAACTTAGGGTTTCACCACCAGGGCACAAGATCTTCCACACTTAATTTTGTCTGTTTCTTCTTAGTCTTAGTTTCTTCTTCTTTCTGTCAGTCCAGTGATGAAGGTGGAACTCATACTGGGTTTTACTGGAATTTTGTATGTAGGAAGGTGGTTGCATGTGGTAGTGGGTTGGTTAGTAGTACTTGGCTTTCAAGCCTGATTGTTTCTATGGTTTATAGACTTGGATGGCTAATTTTAAATCCCCAGCTCAGAAAAGACTGACCATGTAGTCTATTAAAATTATAAAATCTTTCATAAGGATTTAAAATCATTATGCTAGCTGTTCAGCTCATGTAAGTCAAGGCAACTCAATTGATTTTAATGAAACTACTTCGATTTACACCAGCCAGTCATCTGGCCAATTATGTCCTGTTGTGATAAGGACAGAAAGTGGCAGAATTTAAATCTATCCTAGCTGTGACAAATGACTGGAAACACTGTGGTAATGATGGCTGGGGGGGAAAAAATGACAGACATTGAAATATTCTTGCTTATACACTTGTGATCCTGCTCTCTTTTCCAGATAGCATAACCTTTCCCGTTAGAAAATTTCCAATTTGACAATTATAGGCAGAAACCACTAGGTGCCAGTGTTACCCAGACATCAGGAAAAGACTTTTGTCAGTAACATTAAAACCAACATGAAAGCCAGTGCAGCTAAACCTTTTAACTGAAAATAAAGCTTCTGTGTCTTTTCAACTAAATAAGACTGCATTAGGGCTTTTGAGATTATTACTTTTCTAAAAGCAAAGGCACTAAATTGACGTACATTGACAGAAGCCAACACCAAAACAATCTGATTGAAGGGTGCATTTCCAACAAAAACCCAGCCAGGCTCACAAAGGCTACTATGCTGCTTTCAAGACCTTATGGATTACACCTAGGATCATAAGGCAGAGGCAGAGTCTGCATTTTTCAACATACACGCAGCTCAAATATACAATGTGAATAGCAGTTCACTGCTCAGATACACGTTTTACAGGAAAACCTTGGTTCAGATGAAGTTTGAATTCACATTCCAAGCCACACCTGAAGTTTGGTTTGACCCATTGGTATATATCAGAGTTTTCATTTGGGCTCATTTCCATCATTGTCATGGTCCTCTGAAAGCTTTCCCTGCTAAAAGAAATGGAAATCTTCCATTTAAGGAACTGGATCCACTAGAGACAGCTGGTTGCCTGTGCATGGGAGTTGTGAATGCAAATCTCTGGCTAACCTGCACACAGCTCATTTGCAAGAGATGAATCTCACTCATTTAACTTCAGACATCTACAGTGTAACTGTTTACATCCATGCCAGTCATCCTGATTTTTCTGATGTGGAGAAACAGTCATTTCCTGGGTATGATTCATCTGGCCTATTTCAGAAACCACCTTAGCATGAGATGAACTGCAAAACAAGATTAGATGATTAGCTCTGAAGGAGCCGAAGTTTACACTTAAGGTGTCCTAAGTTATGTCAGATTTCTCCTACCAAAGTGATTTTGCGATGTTGAATCTTTAGTCAGATATGATGTTTTGCTTTTGCTCTTTCCACAGCCGTTAGACTTTGAAACAAAAAAGGCATACACCTTTAAAGTCGAGGCCTCCAATCTCCATCTTGACCATCGATTTCACTCGGTGGGTCCGTTCAAAGATACTGCCACTGTGAAGATAAATGTGTTGGACATGGATGAACCTCCAGTTTTCAGCAAGCCTATGTACACAATGGAGGTTTATGAGGATACGCCTGTGGGGACCATCATAGGTGCAGTGACAGCACAAGACCTCGACGCTGGCAGCAGCTCGGTTAGGTAAGAAAGCTTTTCCTCCTTCAGTAACTCTCAGACAACCCAAAGTGCTGCTGACAGTGAGACTCGGTGGCGAAGAGCTTAGTAAGAAGATATAGAATGTTCCAAGTCTGTCACTGTAACAGATAACTGCTGCGCTGAAAAATATTGAAAAGATGTGCTAGTTTGGGTGGTTTATCTGGAAAAATACATTAAGTGCTGACAGCTTCTTATCATATATATCATATAAGTTACCATGCACTGACGTGACTTCAGAGATGGTGTGCTCAGACTAAGGAAGTCAAAACATTGTTTTGCCTGGTGCCTAGGGCTTCCACAAAAGCAGCTCAAGTACAGGAGTGAAAAAGGAGGTACATGTTACGTCTGTGTTATACCTCAATGGGTGACAGTGAGCACTGCCCCTTTCACAAGAACCACTCACTCTCTACGCCTGGCAAGGAACAAATGCTTTGATAAATAATTGCTACATCTGTCTTGGCTAAGGCTGTGGGGATGTGATTGCTGAGCAGCATAGATGGCTGTGTTCGACAGACTTCAGCACAGCTAAACCCCTGTGAACAAAACCTCTCATTTACTGGTATAGGTTATTTTCCTGTAATAAAAGGGAGAGGGAAGCTGTTATACAAATGTAATATATTGATTTTGCTGATGTATTCCCAGCCACATTAGAAACTATAAAGTGAACCAGACTCATGTACCAATAAGGAAGCTCCTGTGCAGACATGGTCTAAGACGTAGGCAGACATTGCACATAACTGCCAGTACCAATTCATGCTGGACCTACCTGACATCAGGAAATATTTTTATTCCAGACTTCCATGAGCAATATTGCAGACATAATGGAAGTCATCAGTCTTTAAATATTAATGTTTATCAAACAGGACTGTGATGGAATAGGAAAATGCCACTAGTATCTACCAAGTGCATATACATTCATGCATATTTGACTACAAATTTAATTTGGATTTTTTAATCCATCTTTATTAACTATGAGTATTTTGACTCAGTACTTACATTCTTAAAATGTACAAAAAACATGCTACATGATATGATGTAGTCATATGCAAAAATTTAACGTGCAACAGTGACTGTTTAAATCCTGCTTCGTCAATTCACTGTTAAGTATTGCTTAAAACTATCATTAATGTTGTTTCGCTGCTTTTTTTTTTTAATACATTCTTCATTCTTTTCTAACACAGAACTGTATTTGTTTGTGAATCTGTGACACATTCCTTACCTGACAAAGGATCAAAACCTTCACTAACAAAGACTGAAGTGAGAACCTTTTTCCCTGGTGGTAGCCTATGAAAATAACACCACTGAAGTCAATATTCTGTTGAAAACCACACTCTTTTCTGAACAGATAGAAAGCCTTTAATCATATTGTTTAAGAGCTTTTTATATGATAACAGAATCATTTGAATGTATAACCATTCCTCAGTGAGAGCTTTTTATTTCAGAAACCCTCCTAGGAGACTCAAGTGCTTTAGTTACTGATCCTACCTTTGCAACTACGCAGGAAAAATCTTTGTTTCATGATGGTTTCTCCATACATTGTGCTTACTGTAATGTTGAATTCTAAGACATTTTGAAGTGTCCGTGTCTACCTTTTTAAACCCTGAAATCATTACTTGGGTGTCCAAATGCCCATTTACAGTTAAAAGATCAGGAATATTATAAAATACCCTTGCATTTTAGTCTCACTGCTCTACTTGCTGACCCCTTACACCAACAAACAGCAGAAGTGCTTCCAGGGTCACCTTTTATGAACCAATTCAGCTGGTTCATGCCCAGGGAAAAAAATGAACCAATTTCTCAGAGGGACTCTCCTACCCAGAAGTAAGCCACACATTTAATTCAGTGGACTTGGGAGGGACATACTTTGCTTAGGAGAGAGATGTTTTCCATTAAGCCAGTTGACATGCTAAGAAGATTAAGCTGGAAACCTCTCTATGCAGCTCTCTTCCGGCTTTGTAAGATCACTTATTTCTACCAATTTTCATGTTTCAGTCTTGAAATCTCTTCCTTGGCCCTCATTTATCTGGGGATATATTTGATTCTCTGTATTCAGCTTGATATCCAGCTCTTTGAATTTAATGATAAGATTCTTACTAATTTATTGGAGATCTGACCATGCTCTTATGCTCTGAAAGAACCTATCCCTATCCAAATGCTGACTAGTCCAAGGAGAAAAAGAAATTGTATGCAATTGTTACTTACTGGTGTGTTAATGTTCAATATTCCGTGTTTTATGTCCTCTAACTGAAAACAAAGTACATGACAAGAAGTTAGAAAAGCATAAATTAGTTTGAAAGAGTTGCATATGATTACAACTTCTTAATGTATCTTAACCAATTATGCTCTTTCACCTGTTTAAAATGTAGATCATCCCATAGATGTAAAAAATGGATCCATCAATTTCATCATATTTTTAAGAAGGAGTCCAAGCATCTTCTGAGTAAATATGGCCTCTAAACAAACATGGAAAAGCAAGTAATGTTCTTTGAGGCAACAGCCCATACAATTTGCTGGGTGGCAGAATTTCTTTACAAATTCATTCATTTTCTCTGAAATGTTTTCCTAGAGCAGTTTGGCCATTAAGATGCCCATTACAACAACAATATCAACAATCTGGCAAACAATAGAGACTGGGATAAAAGACCAGTCTGCACTGTATGCAACGGGCAAAACTCTGGACAACAAAGCAGGCTACAACAGCTCACATGAAAGGAAGCAGCACTAGTCACAGCAACTAAATCCATGTCATCAGACAAAAACTCTAGCTCTGCTGTGCTAGACACATCAGGAAGGGGGAGATAACAGCTAAGAATGGATTCAGCTGGTAGAAAAGAAAAATATTTTGCTGGAAGCCATTGAAAATGTTGAGGTTTATATTATTTTTCTCGTTTCTCCTGTTACTGGAATCAAGTTTTTGGCCAAGCTAGGAAATCTGAAAGGTTTGTTTGGGGGGATGATATTTTGTTAGAGATGTTGAAATGAAATGGCACAGAGCGCACATTCAGTAAGAAACAGGAAATTAAGCACAAAGAGAAAAGGGGCCGCAGGTATTCAACACCTGCAAGGGTGACTGGCTTTGAAGCTGTTTTGGTACATCGCCCCAGTGCACCTGATTTTCAAACTGTGTTAAATCTGGAGTTTATGTGTCTCAGAAGAGCTATTTTGTCTATTCCCTTTTTATCCATAGTGCTGCAAGAAATGCTCAGCATAAATGTTAAGATGAACATGTACTTTGTGGTCATTAAAAATCCCAAAGCACTTCTGAAAAGAACAATGATCTCCTGTTCTTCTCAGACTCCTCTAGTTTATGATAGTTACAAGCTGTCTGGGAGAAGAAAAAAAGCACCTGTGTTGTAGTGTATTACAATTTATGTAACTTGTAAATATGCAAATGTTTTTAGTAAAGATCCTTGTATTTCTGGGACAAGGAATTTTAGGACTTCCCAAAAATCACTTTTATATGCGTCCATACAGCATGAATGTTATGGACAGAGCTGTCTAAATAACAAGAAAGTGCAAATGGATGGCAAGACTGAGTTATCTGCAATACTTTCTAGAATAGTGAGGTTTATCTAACAGCGTGTGTGAAGTTCAACAACTTTTCACTGACACCTTTGAAGATGTCAGACTTCCTTGGAGATTATCTTGTGGCATAAAGCATGAAAGGATTTTTGCCCCTGATGTGAACCCCAGATATGACTCCCATTACAATGAGTTTCATATTCCGTGCCATAACACTGCCCTTCAGATCTTCTCTGCTTGAGTCTGGAGTTTTGCCTTATGAACCACAAGAGACACAAAGAAGGAAAGCTGTGGGGACTGTGCATTTTCCTGTCCAAGTCCAAAGTCATGAAACCGTGATATTAAAGAAAGAAAAAAGTCATGTGTAATAGTCACAGGTCAACCCTGCCCTTAGTATCATGGGGACATGACTGTATTCCCTGCATGTGCTTCCAAAGGATAAGTCTTATTTGTTTTCTGAACTAGTTCACAGTTGTCCAGAAACTTTTATGGATAGGTTCTCTTTTCACAGTGCAATACTTTATCATGTAAAGTTCGAGAGAATACAAATAGCAGGTTTCTTCCTGAATCCTTAAACACTTTATCTTAATGTACAAGCACAAACAAGATGAATTAGTTATGTATGTAACACAAAAGTGCTTGACCTTCCAATCGCATAATTCTTCTGACTTTTTTTGGTCCATACACTTTTTGAATTTTCTTTTTCTTCAAAAAGAAAAATCACATCCTCTGACATGTATCTTATACAGACATAGAAAGACTCAGACATCTAGTTCCAGCACCTCAAGCCTCTTCTTTTAATAACAGATTAAGTGATAGCTATTTTTCTGTGTATGGTATCACACTGGAGGGGAACAAGATGCTTTGCCAGTTGGTTTTGCACAGATAAAAGATGGTGGGACTCAGGAATTTTGGTTCCTTTTTAGCTTTGCTCTATGCTTTGCCTTTTACTGAAGTCCCAATATCCTTAACCACTTTCAAGGTGTATGTTTCAAGTTCTAATTTATCCAAGCTTACCAATTCAAATCCCTGCACCAGTACCTCTCAGTTCCTGCTGCAGATCCCTTGCTATCTTTCACAGTCCTCATACTAGCCCACTATGTTCTTATATCTCCTATGCCCTGGTAGTCTAATACCAGTCTCCTATGTCACAGTCCATCTTTCTTTCTCCCACAGCTGGTTTCTGCCTTTTTCCTCCTGAACCACATCCCATTAGCTTCACTGGCATCCCACTCTACTGCCTTCCTTTCTTCTGCTGATGACAGATGTCTTTTTTGATCTCAGTGGCATGATGTATTTTTTTTCCTCTTTGTTCCAGTTACTTTGATCTTTTTTCTAGATCTATAGAAAGTAGGTTTCTATCCCAACATTTTCTATGAATCCCAAGGGGCATATTTGGCCAACACATCTGCTCTTTCCCCGTCAGCCTCCCTAATTTTCACTCTCCTTTGGCTCACTGAGCACTCAGCTACCAAATACACAATAACATCTCCATCTACCTACCTTCCAGGAATGCTGGAAATTATATAGGGCAGCAAAATCCTACTCCTCCTACTTCTCCCCAACTTTCTGACTCTGCCTTTGTGTTCTTCTCTGGTTCCTAGACTTTGTCTTCATGATCTCAGGCAATCACATCCTCCACTCCTTCATCCTTTTCCTGTAAGTTCCTCCCCATATGATCCCATGTGCAGCCCTGCTGTTCTCAACGTTTGAATGAGCTGACTTCCTCCTAAGCAACTGCGTGGTTTTAAGGGACTGAACAGAAAGGTGACTTCTTGTCAAACACGGGGCAGAAAAATCTTCCCCTTCTGTGTATAAACTGTCTTTCAAAAGGAGCTGTTTTCTTGCAGCTTAATGAATTCCAGCTCTTCAGCAGTCACAGCAGCTGACTGTATCTCTCTGCTTTACCTTTACCGTGAAGCAAGATGTGTAAAACAAATTATTATGGTAATCCCCTTCATGGTAGTTTAAATTAATATGTTTTATTTCACGTTTGCAATGGATTAGGTGCACACAAGCAGACAGTTACCACAGCTCAGTTGACAAGCGACTCAGTTGTATTAATTCAAGGACTGTGGTACCTCAGTTTCAGTGATCAGCTTAGAGCTACTACAAGTAGCCACTACAAAAAAAAGTGCAGATTTGTTTTAACCTTACTCTTAAATCCATAGACTTAAGGCTGAAGGGATCACACACCGTTCTTTAGTGGGGAAGGTAAATGTACTCTCACACATTAGCCCTCTGTGATGCTGCAGCGTTTTCACTGGGAATAGCCAGAGGCTTGAGCTGAAAAACCCCTCTTTGTCCTTGTGGGGTACATACAGACTGACTTTTTGATCTCTGTGGGCTTTCACAGGACTGGCAATAAGATGGATCAAAGGTGAGTACTTTCTGGCACAAGTCAGAAATCCTGCACTAGAGGATTTATTCCCAAATAAAACATTGCTAGGATTCATTTGACATGCATAAATTTTCCTAGATCAACTCCTGGAAGCACTTGCAGCATGAAATAGCATTTCCTAAGTCCAGTAAGTCAAAAGCATCTGAAAACAAAATTTAAACTGAGAGAGACCAGTAACCTTTATTTACAGTCAGTAATTTATCAACTTACCGAAGCTTGTGAAAAACAGCAAGTGATCTTCAATTGGCATATGCAGTCATATTAAGCTATAAAGTGTCAGTCAGGAGTTTAGAACTAAAAGTATGTGTAGAGCAGAGAAGTTTATGGACTACTGCTTTCAGTGAATGACCTGTTTGTGAGGGAAGTGGATGCTGAAAATCAAGAAGTGTGCATTCAGCTCCAAGGCAGAAAAGAGCAACTTGGCAGGCAAAGCTTTTAAATTAATTGAGAATAGCTAAGAAGCCAGAGTAAGGGGAAAGGAACAATGAGACCATAATAGTTCTGGTTTACTTCACATCACTTTTACCACCCGGTGATGTGATTTTACAAAGCTAGTTCACATCCCAGAGGCACACACTGTAATTTTACTTTAGCTCAAATAATAGTCTTCCTGATTTTTGATCAAGGGCTCTTATTCCAAATTTCTCCAGCAATGGATTTCTCAAGCATCCCAGAAAGCAATTGTGAGGTTAAAACAGAGGTTTAATGGCTGCAACCAGTTCACCTCAAGCTGTGAACCTCTCAGGGCTTGACACTAGGAGAATTACAAAGGGTCAGGACTTAAACCGACATCTAAGAATAGCTTATGTGCTAAAGCGAAGCATGCTAGTTGGTTATTCTGCACAGTGGTACACAGTCAAACCTGAAACCATCTTCCTAGTGTAAAATTAAGCTTCCCAACATTTTTAATTAAAGACCTTGTGTCCCTTTCCAGAAGAATGACTATTTTAACCATCGCAACCTAATCAGATTCCAGGTCCTTTCAATCTGCATTTCTCCTTTAGGTCCGTTTGTAAACATTGGCTTTATTTTCCTGTCCTAAAATGCTCAAGTTTATTATCATGTTTAAATAATTATTGCATATACAGTTTCTTATATATTTGGTAATATTTTTTCTTGCTTGCAGGCTTGTTAATGAAGTTTAAACAACAGGGGGTTTGAGAGTTATACGCTTTTGGGCATCTGTGTTTCAGCCACATCCTGACTGTAGATGCAGACAGACCTCAGATACTTCTACATTTACGGTGTCCAGTTCTGAGCTCCTCAGTGCAAGAGAGACATGGACATGCAATAGAGTCCAGCAAAGGGCCACGAAGATGATGAAGGGACTGGAGTATCTCTTCTACAAGGAAAGGCTGAGAGAGCTGGGACTGTTCAGCCTTGAGAAGGGAAGGTTCAAGGAGGTCTTAACAATGTATATAAATACCTGAAGGGAGGGTACAAAGGGGACAGAGTGGTGCCCAGATGACCTCCAGAGGTCCCTTGCAATCTCAGCCTTTCTGTAATTGTGCGACACAGGCAGAGGGTCATTTAAGATGGCTGCATGTGAAAAAGGAGCAAAGATAATCTAAATACAGTGCTGAGGTTCGGCACGTGCGAACACTAAAGAAAATAATTGAAAAGACTGCTGTCAGCATTGATGTAAATAATAAATCTACAGGTTTATGATAACAACTTAATTTAGGCAGTAAATCTGAAAACAGTGTGGAGGAAACATAGTGAAGAAATTGCAGCCCAGCTAGAAGGAGAGGGGAACTGATTTTAGAGGCAAATGATGGGACCTGACTTGGCTCAGATCAGACCATCAGCATGCAAGGGGGAGCAAGGAGTTGCTTATCCAGCAACTTTTGCCTGGGGCCCTCATGAAATTCGTAAAACCTTTGAAAAGGTGACTCCATACTTGTAGTGATTTCTGCAAATTCTGGGTTCCTTTATACAAGCAGAGTATTGCAGAGGAGAAAAAGGAAAATGCAGCAGTGTCAGAGCTGTCCTGAATAATCTCTTACTTTACGGATGCTTCACCAAACCAGCCCCAAAGCAACAATGCAGCCTCCAATTCTTGACTTCACTGAGCGTTTCCCCTTGCAGATCCAGCTGACAATCCGAGTGAGTCCCAGCTGAGGATCTAAGCAAGCGATACATCCTCTACTGTGTGCTGCAGTCTTCTCTAGAGTCAGCATGATTGCTGTTATTTGCTTTTTCTTTGATTGTCTCAGCATCAGCATTTTACTTCGGCTTTTTTTTCTGGGGAAAAATAAGAGAGATTTTTTCAGATTTTGTTATCCAAAAGATATAGAACAGAGATAATATTTACATGATGCGAAAGCAAAGCAATCAAAGATTATTCCCGTTGAATTTATGCCACTAGGCCTGCTCTCCTCTATAGCTGCTATGCTGCTTATTGCCTTAGCACTTTGTCAGAAGACAAAGAATTTCAGGCCAGGCATGAAACAGAGGCCCAGGAAGCATCTCTGTCTTATCCCATGGTGGTTAGGTCAATGCACCCAACTGCAAAATAAAGTTTCAACTTCTACTGAGGAGTCATCGCATCTGCTTTCCCCTGCTCACCTTTCTTAAGGGCTGGGGGGTCATATGGATTTGCTCCCTGTCTTTCTATACTCACTCTGCCCGTTGATAGAGATACTGATACACATGCAGATGCCCATCCCAGTATGTCCTTTCCCCACCTAAAACCAGCAAAGCAGGAGCTGTGCTCTCCTCTTCGCCAAATGTGAGAGGCACCCTCTAGTGCCTGGGTGCCTCGGTGAATGGGGGTGGCAGGTCCTTCGTGCTATGGGCAGGATGAAGGTGGAAGCAACAGACCTTGGGAAGCAGTGTAGAGGGCAAATGTACACCTTCCAAAAGCAGGGTGAAACGGTGTTCAGGGCCTATAATTTGTGGTGCTGGTAGAGAAAGTGCTCTGCTGCTTTCCCACCATAGCAATATTGACTGCTAAGCCTGGAGTGAGGGGGTTAAGACCAACATGCTTCTACTGCTGCTCACAGTCCAAACAACTGAGATGTAATTAAACTACAGGACAAAGCTTTCCCTCTGCCTGGCTCAGTTCTGCCTGCTCAATGAAGCAGGAAAAATGATGTTAAAACTGAATAAAAACAATGCATTTTCCAAATGACAATGGCTTTTGACAAGATACTCATCTGTTAATGAGAAATGCAGAGCAGACAACAGAGCTGACTGAAGGGTTTGATAAGAAAATGAACAAAACCTGTAAAGGGAGAGGGTGAGGAAGCACAGGGATCTGTAGACAGGCAGAACTGGCAGTTTGTAAGGGCTGATAACTGAACTGCAGCACATTTTATTTCCTATATTGACTAGCGTGTTTTACTAAAATTCTTATGTAATATTTATGAGGCTTATGAAAAGTTTAACAGCTTCCCTCACTTGGCTCTGACCCGTCATTAGAATCTGGCTGTCTGCAGCCACTGCTTCCCTGTCAATTAATTCTGCATAATGGTCGATTTTCTCCAAAGAAATAAATATGATTTGTTTGCACTGATATTACTCATTCCAGATCAAGTAAGCTACTGACTGCTAAAATCACTAATCCTTCACCCTCCTAATTAAAAACACAGAAGTATGAAGGACTGTGAACCCAGACATGTAGTGTGCAGAATACTCAAACTGTATTATTTTTTCATGTGGAAGATCATGTGTTATATGAAAGCCATGAAGATGATAGGCATGGGATATTCTGACAAGAATTGTTTGCTTCTTCTCCCAAAGTGTAGCAATTCCATCTGTCCTTCTCTAAAGCATCACTACCTGATGTGCAGTATACACAAGATTCATTCTGGGAAGGCTGGAGTACAGCTCACAGAGTATCAGTCTGAGAAATGATACTGATGAATTCCTTTGGAAAAGGGGACAAAGGAGTACAACAACTTATTTGGGCTTCTATCAAAACAATCAAAAAATTCTCTGCTTTTCAAGCCAAGATATTTTTACAAATACAAAGCTATCCTTCCACTAAGGGACTAGATACATTACTTCAGTGGGATGTTTGAAAATACTCAGCCTGGACCATTAAAATAGCTTTATATCAGTGCTAAGTACCTTCGAAAATCTCTACAAAATCAAAAACGTATATGGCATTTTGAGTGGAATGATCGAAGAAAAGTCATGGTAAAACTCAGAAATATTTTAATATATCAGTAAATTGGGGGGTGTATTTAAGTGTGGCAAGTGTGATGTGGTATAATCTGAAAGACAATCCTGCCACTTATATAGCATCGCCCACACAGGCACATCTAGTTTTTGCGACCTGTGAACAAAGCAGTGCAACTAAGACCTTTCTACCTATGCTCGCCTTTTTGGATTTGTGTTATTATATGGCAGTAAAGGCACTTAGAACGAGTTAGAACTACTACATTGGCTGCTCATTTTTTGGTTGCAACTGAATATGCAACCTTGAGACACTCATTTCAAAGCATCACCCACGAGAGGGTTATCAGCATCAGTTCTGCAAGTGCAAATGCCTGTTGACCCAATTTGTGAAACAGGTTAGGTTAGAAGCCACCTGAACCCAAACTACTTCTTTGCAAACTGGCCCATTTAATTTTGAAAGGAAATCACATTTGGGAGAACTGTAGGACTAATACTGATTGGAAGTGGGGAGTGAGGTAAGTATAAGAGATAAGCACTTAACCTGGAGCAGCTGCAGAAGCCCTCCTGTGGCTGTGTCACTGGGCAGTTAGGAGAGATGTTGAGATTTAATGACAACAGATAGCACTGAATGGTGGTGCTGGTTCCTTTTCACATTTCAGCTAGGGTTTGGGTTTGGGTTTTTTTGTTGGGTTGGTCTTCATGTATAGTCCCCTCCCTGGAAAAAAAAAAAAAAATTAAGCACTGAGATTATTTTGCATCTGCATGGGATCCAGCTGGTATCCACGGGATTACCCAGAGGATTAGATCTGACAGCAAACCAGACAAGGTTTCCTTTGGTTTGACCTCAAACGCCTCAGCAGTGTTCTGAAGATATTCAGCAAAGGTACAGAAAGCTTCTGCTCCCATTAAGGGAGATGGCTTAATAAATTATTTAAACATATAAACAAAAAAAAAAGGGGAACATAGCAGAACAGCATCCATCACTTTGGAACATTACCACATCCTTTACATTTTTTGGTTAATGACAGGAAAATTTTACAGCAAAACTTCAAGTGTTATTCTGCTGTTATTAGCACTAGATTTTTCTAATAGCTCTTACTATGAATATATCAGGTTATGTTTTTATGTGGCAGTAGGTAAGTTTGACTGGCTTTACTTCCTCTAAGCAGAATGTCACAGCATTAAACCCAGGGTAAAAAAACTAGAAGTTTTGCACAAGAGCGGTCCTATTTCTTTTCATTATATTAAGAAATTTATTTTTTATGTTAACAGAGTTTTATTCAAGAAAAAGTATTTTTATTTTATTACATATATCTAGTCATTTATATATCTAATACTTTGTATCCATACAGCACAACAGTTGCTGGGTTGTACAGTGTAAAGGGCACTTAAAGAAAGATGAGAAGGAACCCTGTGGTTGTATTACCACAGGATAACGTGAATGATATGCAAAGGCTGTTGTCTGCGAGAAGTACATTACACCTCATTTTGTATTATCATAATGCACCGAAGAGAAAAAAGGATATTTACCTCTGGTGCTCTTTTAAAACCTCATGAGACAGCATTTTTAAGTTAATAGAAAACAACAAGACTCAGAACCATGGGTAATCTTTAAATCAAATGAAGGTATAAAAAAGAAACTAAAGTAACTTAATACAGATTCGAGTGCTGCAGCCCTGAGGAAGAATTTGGAAATGTAACTATGCTATTTAGCCCTAAAAGCAGAAAAAAAAGCCCAAAAATCAGTGTTCTATCTCACTAGGTACTGGAGGAAGGAATGTGCTTTACATCAGCAAAGTGTGAGTTGAAGACAAGTTGAGATATTCTTATGAATCACTTCTATCAACCAGCTTATTTGTCCCTCTCAAACTAAAAAAATCAACAGGAACTTTTGAGGAAATGTCTATTCTGCATGAAGGCACAATGATCAGAAGCCATTAATCTTCAAATGCCTAATTTCCAGTTGTGCTGAGCTCATATTGCCACTGTCTTTAACTCAAGGTTACTCCTTCCAGTGAGGCACCAAGTAATTTAATAAGAAAAAGAGGAATCATTTAAGTCCGTATCTTCTGAAATCAGTCCCTTAGCTATCTCTGAGGATCCTGGCCGACAGATTTGATATTTTACATGATACAAAATGTAGCCTTCAGTTACAAGAGAAAAATTGCCAGGACAGTTACCCATTCCCCCTCTGAATATCATCGTTAACTATGTCTTATCGTTGCTGTTGTTCCCATTTCTTCCCATGATCTTTCCCCCTCAACGCAGATAAGCCTGTGTTTCTGTAAATTCTTTCATTCCTTTAATCGTTCAAGATTCATAGTCCAGAGTAGCTAATTTGCATATATTAACATTTCATACGTATTTCTCATTTGCTCCTTATCAGCAGTACTACTTTCAGCAGCAATTCTCTCAAATAGCTCAGACTGCAACCTCTCAAGTGGGTAATACCAAGCAAACCAGTTTCAAGCACCAAAATACAACAACGATTCAGCCTCGACTGAGAAATTCACCTTTACCTCAGTTGACTGAGTTGCCTAAATCGAGACCTGCATCACAAACAGCTCCTCGGGTGTCTGCAGGGTGACACAAGAACTCCCAGAGGTGCCTTAGTCCACCCAAGAGCTGCAGGCACCTTCTCTTTCCACCATGGACCAGCCATAGAAACTTTCTAGAGTTTCTGGGCAAGGATGCAGTGCTTGAGGAAGGTCAGAAGGGACTGGTGACCCAACAGAAGAGCACCTTCAGTGAAATTAAACTTAAAAAGAGCCCAGCCACTTGAGAAACTACTGAAAGTGAAAGGAAGGATCTTTCCTCTTTCCAATATGGTTCGGTTACAGAGAAAGGCATTAAGTACATATTTGAAGTTGGAAAAAATTGTGGGTTGGAAAAAGTATAGTTGAAGGCATAGTTTCTCTTAGAAATGATATTTCTTTTTATCTCATAGCATCATGAATTTTATTACATCTAAAATGCTTCATTCCAGTGCTTGGGTTTGACAAGCTGTAGTTGGAGTAGTAAGGTGCTTTCTAAACTCGGGTTGGCAGCCAAATTATTCAGAGTGAACACAGAAAATTTGTGGTGTAGGTTTTCTTAGGTTCATGATCTGGGTCTGCTTAAGGTACAAATTCACAATAGAAATTGAAATACAGACAAGAACATTTATGCTGATGAGTGGCACAGATGATGAAGGACAACTCTGCATCAAATATAAAAATTAAAGAAATGGCCCACTAACTTTTTTTTTTTTTCCCTTTTTCTTCTTTTAGAGGGCTGGTTGCAATTACTGTGCCCTATTTATGGAACAGTAAAATAAAAGGGAAAGCCAGTAATTAAATGTTAAATGTGTTACTGCTCCATGAATTGGATGACTCCTTTCCATTTTCATGCCAATCCCAATTGAATAATGTGCTTTACTCCTTCACGTGATTTTCTGTATGCACACTGTTGCAGCAGGAGTAAGTTTGGTCTGAGTGCCTTCAGTTTAACACCATCTCCAGGGGAATGATCTATATTTCCCTTCCCTGCTTACTATAGAAACAGTGACAAAGAATGTAGACAGCATCTTTTCTTCACTCTTCCTTTCAGCAGATTGGGCAGGTCAGAGCTCTTCACCATCACCGCACCATCCCTGACATCTGTGTTTTAGCACTCTTTAACTAAAGCTCCTTCAGAGTTTACTTCTGTCGCATTTGGCCTTAATCCTCCCAGTCTAGCTTTAAAGAAACGTTCTCTTCCTCTGAAATACACACACTTATATATGTCTTACCTTGCTCATTTCCTGTCGGGTGTCTAATATCATGAACAAGTTTCAATTTTCATATTTCATTTCAGATGGTCAGAGTTTAGCCATGTACCAAGTGTTCCACCTATTCATCTTTCAGGTCCAGTATCAGAAAGAGTGCTTTGTGGAAACAGATTTTTTCTCCAGATTCGTAAGTCCCCTCATGCATCTCATAGGCAGTGGTATCACAGAGCTACGCAAGACTGTTCCTGCGTGTGCTCTTACTTTTTAGGAGGTATGGGTGTATATGGGTACGGTATTGCAACTCTGCTCCTTTATTTCTGAGACTTTCCAGTCTAAAATGATGTCAAAGCAGCTTGTCTGAGACCTGGATGCTGCTTTTCAGTATGGATGGATGTAGCCAGCAGCTACATGTGAACACGAGCAAGGATAACTATACCGGGGTGCTTCTGGGCTAGGAATGTGCAAGAGAGCACTTAGACCTTGATATGACCCAGCTTTCACCATGCCAGCATTGTGTACCTGTTAAATTTTTCTGGTACCTCTTGATTCTCTGTTACTTTTACTTTCTCTAAATTTATGACATGGTCTTCAAAAGAAGACCTGAGAGTGCTTCCATCACGAGAACAATCCCAGCAACCACAACCACCTCGTAAGAATGTGTCCCTGCGTTCTTGAAAAGCATAGAACAAAATACTTAGGCCAGTACTTTGTAGCCGTCCTTCTCTGGAGGCAATAAAGCCCTGTCAAAAGGGAGCTGAGAAGAGAAAAATGATACTGAGCACCTCTGGTGGCTGTAATATTTTTTAGCTCGTGGAATATCAACAGCAAATTTTATATGTATGTGTGCATACGGAATGCAAGGGAGATTTGAGTATGAAATTGTAACAGTACAGATTATTCATTACCAAGGTAATACTAGAAAGACTAGAATTCCCATCTGAATTTTGGAAAAGAGAAAAAAAATGACTATTACGTTGTAAAGGATCTTGTAACTTTCTCATAAGCTGCCCTTTTTGAGCTTAGTCCAAGCCACAATATGCTTTCCTCTACAAATTTAGGAATGGCTAGTGAAATCCCCGCTAAGGGACAATTCATGGGCACACAATGCATACTCCGTATTGTGTTCAAGCATCAACTAAAAAAGACAAAAGTAATATGTTTTAAGTTATTGCAAGCTGTAACCTTTTATACGATTCCTCTGTTGCATTGCGTCACCACTGCTGTCACTATCAAAATAGAACAACAAAGAAAGACTTTGCAACGACAAAGAAAGTTTGCAAACTTTTGGTGAGGACGGACCCCACTGTTCCCTAGGCAGGGGAATTCCTCCACATTTTTAAGACCAAAAAACATAACCCAAGTCCCGAGATTCACAACCTCTTTAAGCCCCCTGCCACCTCCCATCCCTCCTGAGCATGTTGTCACGCGTGTTTCCATAGCAGCAGCAGGACAGCTGTCCAGTTCTTTTATTCATGGTATAACAGTCTGAGGCAACTACAGTTGTCTACTTGACGGCTCAGAGTTCCTGTTAGCCTCACGAGGGTGATCTGCGCACTTATGTATTCAACAGCGCTCCATCAAGCACGCTGTGCTATCTTCTGTACTGCAGCTAGAGTTGACACAGTCTTCCCCATTGTCCTCCACTGTTCAAAAGAAGATGACTCCTCTTTCAGGGGAGTGCTCCGTAAGACCCCATGAGCCGCACACAGCCTCACCGTTTAGCCAAGATGAATTCAAATTATTCTTGGAGCTCCTAAGAGGGCAGTGTGTGGACAGGAGTCCTTCAGACTTGGCTCTTACTATTTTATAAATGAAATATTTCCATTCTGTCTCTTTTATCCTACTTGATGTACAAATACAACTAATCTTGTGAAGACCCAAACACTGTTAGCAAAGGTATATCCTTCCACACTTATCCTCCCCCTCTTCAATAATATAATCTGCAATACAGTCCTCTGCTGGGAAGTGTAGGGAAACATACAGGTCAAGGTTTCTTCCCCATCAGTGAATATGAACAATAGATCAATGTCCTGGTACTCAGAGCTGCCAGGTAGGCCTGTTCAGGTGTTTCTGAAAAATAATACTTCTGTGTCTTGTGTCGATAAGTAAGGCTGTGCCTATTCTCCCTACCTTTCCAAGGAGAGAGCTGCCTCTTGGGATTAGTGCAGTTATCCACAATCTGTCTCGCGGGGACTCTGAGCAGTCAAACGAACCAAATTCGGTTGCTTCAAACTGCTAGACCATGACTAGAAGATCTAGACAGCTGTCCTAATACCAGGATTTCAACAGTGTTCCTCTGTGTCACAATTTAACAACAAATGTCAGGCTTTATGTCCTAGGTGCCTGGGTTTATCTCTGGAAACTTGTTCAGTTCCCACAGATCCTGCTCCCAGTGAAGCCAAGAGGAATTCTGCTGTTAGTTTCAGCAGGAGTATTGCGAGTCGTGCAGTGGTTATTGTGGACTTTGATCCTGCTGATGCTTATGTTTCGGAGTAGGCATGCTGGGCTTGTGCATGAAATTAATCACCTGTGTGAATGCTTGCAGATTCTGATCCTACAAATATTCATGCTTGAACTCCACTTCAAACACAACAGTGTTCAAACTGAGTATGTTTTCTGTAGTTTCAAAGCCTCCTGGTGAAGGAGCCTATCACCTGTATTGTGCTTTGAATTAGGCCCTGTACTTTCTTCACTGGCTCGTACTGTGGTGTGTAGGGTACTTAGGCAAAGTGCATCTTCCTAAGGGGAAAGATAAACAAAGTTACTTTCTTGTGCTTTGATCCCATTTATTTGTGTGTGGCTGCATATTTAATTTTGGAAGAAATTATAATCTTTTAAACATGCAAAGCCTGAAATAGTAATTTTACTGTTCCTGAAAGAGTATCGCAGTGTAATGATATTTCTAATACGTGGCTTATATATTTTTCATAATCTTTATGTCAACCAAATTTTGAACAATGAGATTGAAATTACAAATGTGGGTAGACGATATTATCATATTCAAGAAAATGTGCCTACTGAGCTGCGTAAAAGGATACATGCTGCCTTTAGCAAACCATTTCAGAGTGTTTTCAAATTAAGTGGTGAACAAGTAATGATGCCTGTCAACTGATGAAATAACATCTACAGATAGGATTTTCTTGTGGTTTTGAGTAAACAAAATGTCTCCAGAGGAGCATGGTACCTTATTTGTGGTTGTTTTTTATTATTCAAGTCTTCCTGAGCTATTGACATTCTTTAGTTCAACATGCCATATACCCCTTTCTACCATTGCTTCCTTCTGCAGCAATAAACATAGTGTTTGTCATTACCTTCCATATATATTCTTTCCATAAATCACACTGATCAGAGAAAGAAATACTATCTTCTATTCTTATTCTCACTGGTTTACATGCCATGAGTTGTCATAGGCACAGTCCTCTGGCCCTTATGATCTTCTAAATGTACTTGTTGTTGAGTTCCATTTTGTCCTTATTGCCTACTGCTTCCTCAATTTCATCCTGCCTAGTTTTTGAGAAACATCATCAAGGTATGAAGAGACTAACAATGAAAAGGAAATTAGTAGCCAGCGGCACTGCATCAGAAAAAATATTATTCTGTTATGACAACAAACAGTAGCATCAAATGCGAAAATAGACTTTCAAATTAATTAGCATTTAAGGGAAATGTGTTTGCAATAATTATCAGATTGCTTTTAAGCAGCTATGTTTACAAGCACACTGCTACTTTCTATTAAGTTCTTACTAGGGAAAAATAACAAATAAGTACAGATTTAGAGTTTTGAATCTGTTCTATATTCATACTTTTTTTACAAACAAAGGTTCAGGAGAATAAAAAAAAACAATGGTATTGCTCTGTTCCTCACGGCTCCAGGGAAAGTGGAAGTTGCCTATTCTTCCCAAAGGCAAAGAGCCTTTTATTGCTCCTATATATGTGGGGGAATAAGCATGCTCTTCTCCGTCGTCCATACTGTGGTTCTTCCAACATCCTTTAGGTGAGAGACCCTTTAAGTATACTGTGCCAACAGCCTATATGTATCCACTAGGACACTTCTTTGCAAGCTCAGTGAGGCTACTTCCAGCCTATTGCAGCTACAAATGGGTGTGAGGAGATGAGATCTGATTCACTCTTCATCGTTATTCATACCTTAAGCAGTATTTCACGTATCTTTTTTCTTTTTCCCTCTTAAGTCTACCTAGTGCTTTCCAGAATGACTGGTATAAGTGATCAGGGTCACAGAAGCTGGGCATCAACTTCTTGGGAGTACAAATATTTCAAATACTCTGAATACCAGAAGTACTACAACTTTTATTATATCCTATTTTTCCTTTAACAGTCCAACTCTGCAAAAACAAACAAACAAACAAACAAATCATTCTTTATTGTCTTCTTCCTGCAAGGATGGTAATAGCTGGGAAGAGAAAAATAACAAAACTTGAGCTAGCTAGACTGAGCTAGACTGCTGTTATGATAAGTGAGTAATCTTTGCACATTTGCATCTACTTTATTTAATGTTTTTCACATACAGATATTTCATCGATTGGAAGAATGATGTGGACAGCTACTTTACCATAGATGCTACTGAAGGAACCATTGCTACTAATGAATTACTGGACAGAGAAAGCACAGCACAGTACAATTTCTCTATAATTGCAAGTAAAGTTAGTAAGTATGACACAAACTGAATTAATATTCTAGTACGGTATTTTTTTCCGAATGTAGTGCTCAGGCATAAATATGCTGTGAAGAGTGCATGTATTGCCAAGAGATTATTTAAGAAGGCCCGATAAATATCATTTTGCCAGACTCACTGTGAGGCTCAGTGTGGTGTTCAAACAGCTCTGTATAGTATGTTTTTTCTGGTAGCCCTCATGTAGGCACAGTTCCCTCAGAAGCTGAAAAACATGTTGTCATCACAAAGGGTATAAGGAGCTGTATGGAGACCTTCCAATTCATATTTCTGATTTTGTAATTCACTCCGTGTGAAATTAGGTTAGTCAAATAACAGCTCTGACAATCTGCTTTTTAAAGGCAGAAAAATGTAAAGATTCATTTGATTCTTAGCCAAAAAGTAGACTAAAATTGAGTCAAGATGTAAGGCCCCAAATGAATGAATCTGTGTGCTGCATCTCTGCTCTTGTGTTTTCTCTCTGCCCAAGACTTTGTGCCTAACCACTTGTTTTCTTTTCCTATACGATTTGTGATGTGTTTTTTTCATTTCTTGTCTTTGTGTTTTCTTCTGTGTAGCCTTTTTTTAAATAAGAACTCCCTTCTTCCTCTGTATTATGTAGCTGCAGCTTTCTTCATTGCCATCCTTCCGTGTAGCATTCCTCCTTCATGATCCTGTCAAACTGAAACTCTCATAGGCATATACCACCCTTTGAATACAAGGCATTTGGTCACTTAGTGATTGTGTAAATGCCACAGAAGTCTTTCTGTTGACATCAATAGGCTGTAGAAGAGAACCCGTGCCATATTTCCTATTCATTCCTATGTTTATTTGTCCAGAAATGCAAATTTCTAAAGCGAAGAACATGCTTTCCTCAATGTATTGCTTGGCATGGAGTCCTCAAAAAATAATACATACTACTAACAGGAAGAGGGAGATTTTGGAAGCAGAGAAGAAATACATTGTTTAAAATAAAATAATAAATTCTCAGTTGTAGTTATCTCAAAAAGAACCATACGCACACTTACGGGAGCCTGAAAATATAACGAGGACACTAGTCAAATGAAAACTGAATTATATCCGTAGCTTGGAAAAGGAGTACACTAACAGAGGAAACTAATCTAGCACAAGTGATTGAGTATATGGAGATACATCTGCATGTGTACATCAACATAAAGTCCAGTGGAACTGTAATTTGTTTCCAGACAAACTGAAAGTTGGGTGGATGCAGAGGGAAGGTCTCATAATGGTCTATGTTTCAGTAAAGCTTAACTATTTAGATTTATTGGTGGACAAAGAACATTTGAGATTTGTAAATTTTTTTCAGCAGGAAGGCAGCAGTTTTAATAAGCTTGGTATGAAACTACTTATTATTACCAAGAGTAATTAAAACTAGCTAAAACCTCCAAGTCTACTTCTCTGTGCACTTTCCCAGCACATATATAGTAATATTATGTTTATGTAGAGCTGTAGCAGGTAGGCTATATTGTGAAATCCCCAAATTTAACAATTGCCTAGTTAAGAATTTACACCTAAGACATATTTGTGATTCACTTCAGCATACCTCAAAATATTTATACATTGACCATTATCTATAGCATTAAAAGCAATTGCCTTATCGGTACTACACCAGCAGTATTTTGGAGGATTTGAGGTATATTGACTGTCAAAACTTTATATGCAATTGTCTGACTAAGAGCTAGCACAGAAATAAAGGCTGGGGTTTAAGGGATGACAAACTGCACACAACCAAACAAGGTTAGAGAGAAGAAAACATCTGAAGAAAAAGAGGGGGGGGAAAATTACAATAATTGAAGAATTTCTGCTACTAAAAAAAATGCCACTTGTTTAGTGCTGATGTAGAAACACTGAACCTACCATCTCTTACTAGAGAAAAAGTGCCCTGAACAGTGCCTTGACATATACATGACTACCAAAGGAAAGTGGCCCGATATTGCAATCAGTTGCATAAAGTTGCCTCAGGAATAGACACTATTGTTACCTAAGTATTTTCAGTTCCCCGTGACCTTATCTCTTTAAAATAAACAGACTCCAAACTAGCAATAGGCATATTAAGTTCTGTTACTTAAAAAAACTTCTTTGGTAAAATAGGTATTTTGCCTTCTCACTATGAGATGACAACAACCACCCCCTCACACACAGCTTTTAGACACATCCTAATGGTCATTGTGCAAATTATCTATTCTTGAACAGGCCAGTTATAAACAAAGACCACCAGCTTTATCCCCATCAAGTCAGAGAGAAAAATAAACTAAACCAGTTTTGCCATCATTCCCCTATACGTGGAAAATTATGCCAAGGTCACGAGGCTTGCATGGACTTCTTGCCTGTGCCTTAGCCCTGGGACCTTCTACGTGATTGCTCCCCTTTGTTCTTCTGTAGCTTCAAAATGAAATCCTGTATGAATCACAGATGATACTTGTGTTAGATTTTTTTCTCTCACACAGTAAATTCTTGAAGTAATATTATGACTTTTGAGCAATTAAGTTACCTTCCAAACAATGGCATAAATGGCATGCAGTTTAGATAGCAAAACACAGGAGCAGGTAATTGATAAACGTAAATGTAGGTACAGAGGTACCATTTAGACTTTGCTTACAAGCTGATAGGAATAGATTTCAAAAATAAGGCAGAAGAGAATTACCTTGTGTTGATTAAAGTAACCTTTGCTGACATCACCTATTGCAGAGAAATTGCAGAGAAATTAAAAAAACAAAACAAAACAAAACAAAACAACTCTTGTTCAAAAGCCTGGTTGTTTGGGAATTTGTAAATGGTTTCATGTCCAGTGTGTGTATATATATATATATATTTAGTGAGATTATTTTTCCCTAAATTCCAGGTCCTGTCCCTTTATCCCTGCCTATGCCAGACATGGTGCAGGTTGTCAGATTAAAGAGAGGTAGAACTTGGACCCTTAGCAAACAGTTAATTATGAAATGGGCTTGTCCTAGTCTTGCTTGTGTCAACTTGTACACTCACAGCCAGGGAAGTCCTGGTTACCCAGTAATAACACAGTAGTATATCTTGCATATAGACAGTAGCTGTTGGTTCCACATAGGGAACTGGGATGAGGGAAGTTATTCTGCCCTAGTTAAGCGATGACCAGCTCTGACCATGTAGCATTGTACTGTGCTCTTTATTTCTAACCCTGAAAATATTCCAAACATCTGATCTAAAAACTCTCTGGGAATCTGTCTCCAAATAGCAGCGCAACTGACTCTTGAGAACATCTCAGAGGTGTACCCAGTGTGGAGCAACAGAGAGCCTACTGTCACGTTTAACACAAACCACCTTAACTTTATTCTCATCCTTCCCAAAGTAGACATCTTTTTAAGCAGAAGGTGGGTGATTATTCTGCTGACACACGGATGATGACACAGACCTGAAGGCAGCTGAATGCAGAAGGTCCCTTACTAATCCATAGAAATAAAAAAAATCAGCCTTTATATAGAACAAAGTGCATGAACAGCGAGGGGATGTTTGATGCTCACATTTTTTTCCCCCATTTCACTTCCCGATTTCTCCATATTTCTTTTTGCCCCCTGACTATATTTCATCATTTTTGTTTTTGTTTTGTTTTGATTTGTTTTTTCTTCTTAGAGTAAATCAACACCCTGGTAGCCTTCATGGGTGCTGTTTCTGAACTTTTTTGATCCCACAGACTCTGGCCAAACTAATAAATTAAACATGGCTTGCATTCGTGTCAAGAACAAAGGCCAGCTGCCACTGAGTAGCCTATTTCTATGCCATTAAACATGCTTCCCTTCCAAACAGGGTGCCCACATGTAAATCGATTCTTTGAGAGTGGTCCCTTGCCCATACTAACTCCCAGCACATGCATGTGAATTGTCCGCAAGATCACTAGTTCCCCCAGGCCAAAACTGTGTCAATGGCTGCTGTAAGAACATAACAGTAAAAAAAAAAAAATCACAGTCCAGTGCTCAAAAAGTTCCCTGGTGTGCTGTTTAATTAACTAGTATGGAAATGGTTTTTGCATCTTACAAAAGAGGAAGTACACAAGAAGTGTAAGATCTTATTTCTGCTTTCCCGTTCTCAAGGCATTAGTTAAGGTTGAAAATAAGTGTAAAATAAACATAATCCTTCCTGTCCAAACCATCTTCCAAACTCTTCTAACTCTAGGCCTAAATTTTGTGAACACTAAAGAAACCTTGGCTTAAACCTCAAAATGGGGTTTATCTTCTCCTGCATACAATAACTGGGATTAAGGAATCACCAGTTCTCCTCAATGGTAAATATCTATTTTCTCGGATATCTTGGATTGTCACAAGTTCATTAATCAAAGTATTTTACATATATTCTACTACTGTAATATCCTTGAACCATAAAGATGGTACTCGAGCAAAAGAAGGAACCAGGGTTACCACAGTCTTACAAACAGAAAAACTGAGGAATGAAGAAGCTAATTAATTTGCCTGTATTTTACAGGCAGAATTGAAACATGCAAACGGTGTCTTAATTCCTAGGCTAGTGATTTAACTAACTTGTCTCCTCATCTGTGTAATCTGGGTTTAAAAGGCATGAGCAGAAGTTTTCAGCGACTCACTCACTGATACCAGCATGCATGTCACTGCTGTGCTCACAGGGCTCCAAAAGATTTGATTTTGAGACAATCAGCAAAGAAAACAAAAACAAAGAAAATGGAGGTCAAGTCTGCAAAGTGGTATTTGAAATGCAATTCTTTGTCCTCATTCACATCAAGTATTACAGGTCTTTGTAATTATATATGAATTCAAAACTGTACACATTCTTCTTGCAGTCTTCCTTCATGTACATGAGTAGTTAAACTGGTAGTAGTGCAAACCAGAAAAAAAGTTAATTCCATCCCTGGAAGTATTCAAGGCCAGGCTGGATGGGGCTTTGAGCAACCTGATCCAGTGGAAGGTGTCCCTGCCTATGGCAGGGGGGGTTGGAACTAGATGATCTTTAAGGTCCCTTCTAGCCTAAGCCATTCTATGATTCTATGAAATAAAGTGAAATCCAGAATTAGGTCCATCTTATGCTGTAGTAATTCTGTTTAGTTTCATGTTTGATTTTTGCTGACTATTTATGCAATGTAAAATTCTACCTTGCTAAAATACTAAGCAAGAAAGGATTTTGGCCTCTAATACAACTTTCAGAGAATCATAGAAAGTAAATCACAGACCACCAGTGAGAAATAAATGTAAAAAGTATAGTCATATTTGTGTATATTTCTAGAGCATGCTATCCTATCGTGATTTTAAGGGAAAGCAAAATGTCAAAACCCCTTGTTCATTTGAAAAGTATACAGTCCCATAATATGTACGCTGATCCAAAAAGCTAAAAAAATAATTTATGTAAGGTACTTAAAAAAATATAGCCTAAAAAGACTTCTTACAGAAACTGATATATTTAATAGAAATTATCAAAATCAGCTAATATCTCCCACGTACGTGATGCATAAATTTTGAATACAGTCGTTCTTTTACTGGAGAGGCACTGTTAACATATTTCTGAGAGGAAAGGAACTAAAATCTATGCCCATACTTTTATGGCAACGCATTAATCTCTAATGTGTTCGTATCTTGAACTCCTGTTGTTCAGTGTTGTACCTCAAAAGAAACACACAAAAACAAAAGGGAAACCTGAGTTACTCTGTATGAGTTGCTGTGTTCTTTGCAGTGCGTACTGCGAGGAGGGAGGTTTTAAGTTAGGTTGTTTCTGCCAATAACTGCATGAACTTGACCTACTCAGGGCTTTTCTGATCTCTGTATGTATTCAGAGTCAGGGTCCTGCCCTCTCCTGACTAAAATAACTTCTTAGTACTTTTTTGTTTCCTGTTATACAAAGGAACCTACTCAACTGTGATCTAGATTTCTTCCGGTTCTTCGGGCATCTAAAGAGTCGCTGCCCAATTCCCAGCTGATAGACCAAACCCTGTCTTCGTTCATACTGCAGAATGCCTTTCTCCACAGAGACTTTCTCCAAGCGGGAATGATGCTGAATTGGAATTGGAATTGGAAATGAATGAGGATTAAAAGAGATATTATTAGATATAGTCTCTATTACTTAGATGTCTTCATAGCAAGGAACTGTAAATATTGTGTGATTTGGGTAGTGGTTTTTTGAGTGGTTTTTTTTGTGGTGGGTTTTTTTTTTTTCCAATTCCAAGCTGAGTTTGTAGGGTGGTCAGTTAATCCAGTACTTGTAAACAGGTAAAGCACACTTCTACTTACAGCTGGTCCTACTTAACTAGGAAATCATTGGTGAATACCTTTTGGCTTTGACAGAGGCCTCTTGAAAACCCTTCATTTAGTAGTTCATAAGAACAAGAAAGAAATAATGTAAAATTTCTAGAGTGCCACCATGAAGAGACATTGCCCCTTGCTACGTTAGTTATAAACAACAGAAATGCAAATGTTTATACAAACTCTGAAGTAAGCAGCAAATGCAAATAATTTGAGGGGTCCATTTATGTCTGAAGATTCAAGAAAACTGTTCTTTTACTTAACCATGACTCCATGCTGTCGCTCCTACACCACCCTGATTCATAGCATAGATTTCTTCAATAGTTAACTGTGTCTGTATAGTGGCTGCCACACTTCTTAAATGCAGAAGGATAAAATAGTTATCCTTTTGACTCACCAGCTAAACTGGTTTTTATGTATCTCCTATCTTGCGAGGGACCTCAGCAACAAGTGAAAGAGAATATTGTCTGCTTTGTTTTGAATTTGTGTCTCCTTTCTGTCAGACATTGCATTTGCAGGTAAACTTGCTTACAAAATGCATCTAGTGACTGATGAAGATTATCTGCATTGGTAGGACAATGGAAAGAAGCCTAATGTATACTGGTTTTTAGCATTTCTTTTGCACAAAAGTATTTGCTGCTTGCAAATACCTTTGCAGTTAAACAAATAACTGTTACAACATACCCTAATGATTTAACCACAAGTTGAATGCTAGCTCTACGTGTTTCACTGTTAAATTTGCCACTAATTCTGTCTGGCTTTCAGCAAGATTTTCCTTTATATCTTTCTCTCTTACATTTCTCCATCTTCTAAATGGGTATGCTCCACTTAACCTCCTTAATATCTTTAAGATGAAAACAGTGGATAAGAAATAAATATTGATTTTCTGCATTCCATTGTGGAAAACAGAATTCCATTTTAATCATTGGAAGCATTTTCCACAGACTCCATGAAAAGTGATCTGAGAAAAGTTTGCATCTTTAATTACAGGTACAACTTCAAATTCTTTAATTTATGCTCTGATAAACATAATCATGTCAATTGATTCCTTACTCCATGAAGAGTAATGGATCAAAATCTGGTACAAAATGGTGAGAAGTTTGCTTCTGATTTCTCCTTAGTACAAATCAGAAATAAACGGAAGTCAAGGGCTTTTAGAAGTTACAGTACTGGGATCAAAACAGTTTATTACAGCTCATGGGCACTGGTGATGACAACAAGCATAAATAGTATTCCTTAATGCTTTTCTCCTAAAAATTGTTTATAGGTAACCCACTATTAACCAGCAAAGTCAACGTTATAATAAATGTCCTGGATGTCAACGAGTTCCCTCCTGAAATTTCAGTTCCATATGAGACATCTGTATGTGAAAATGCCAAACCAGGACAGGTATTTCAAATTTGTAATGCTTGCTCTTTTGCTTTTTCTTTCCTTATTGTTTATAGCAATAGAAATTTCTGGGTTTGAAAATGGCATAATGGTTAGAATTCTTTTACAAATAAAATGTCTGTTTTGGAGATACTCACCTCTTGAAATTCTGTTTTTGACCTTTCTGGTCTGTTTATTGTCTGTTTATTTTTATTATCCCTGATTATATGAGCCGGATCCACCCTTTACTGTGCATTTAATAGCTATGACAGAAGATACTTCCTTTAAGACACTTAAATATGAAGGTAAAACTGTAGTGAATAAATGGAGTAGGATGGATTACACACATTTCTGTGTCCTATTCAGAGAAGAAGAACCCACAGCTCCAAAGACAATCCTCCTGAAAGCTTGTTTTTATAAGCAGTTTCAAATATAGACATAGCATGCAAAACCTATTTCAAATTCAGAATATCACCTTATACCATGAGTGATGCCTGTATTAATAGAGCTGGCCCAAGAAGCTGTTGGCATGTACTCCTTGTGCACGAAATGTGTGCAATTAAACGCAGTTCTGCAAAGCACCAAGGCCAACCATCATACAAATTAACAGCTAATACTGTTTCCAAGACAAGACTGGTAACTTCAGCTATTCAACTTTGAGAGTTACTGCCAGCCATGGAAGGAACACATTCAGCCTGATGTGTAATCAGTGACTTCTCCTTATATGTATGTAATATGTAATCGAGTTCATGTGATTTCTATCGCCTTTATTACAGATTTGTCCATGACTTCATATGATATTCGTATCTCATCTTTTTTTTTTAAATATATATATATGTTTTACCTAACTACCATACAACCTAATTTAACTTTTAGTTTATCTGGTAACTTTAGTTACTACCTTATCCAGGCACCAACAATAGAATGGGAAACCTTTTACAGGGAAGACTGAGAAAAGCACTGAGCTGACAAAAATTATAAATATTTAGAACTTTGTTACATATAAAAAAGCCTTCCTTTCAAAGAGATTAGTGGCAATCCTACTATGAAACATTTTAACTGCACTTTGCTTACCTGAAATCTAGTAGATAGGAGTCTGGGACCCAAAAGTTCCTTCACGCCTGGATGGTGCAGACCTTTCAACCCTCTCTACTTCATTTCAGGCTGTAAAATTAGGGTGCAGCTTTGTGCAGTACTACAACATGTACCAGTCGTAACAGGGATAGTAGTAGTAGCAGATAAAGTGAGCTGTCTTGTAAGTAATCACTCACTTGAAAACAATCACTAGTATTTTGATACAAAAAAATCAGATATTAAATACTTCTGCTATGAATAAGGGTAAGTCTTTCTGCTTTCCTTCAGATATGTTAGAGTGAGACCTTTTGAGACATCATGAGTCCTCTGGAGGCTATAGTATTCAAATTTCTTGCCTTCACTGTCCACTACATTAGGGAAATGAGAGTAATTCAGCAGGATTTCACTTCTGTTGTTTCATTTGATGTTCACTTCGTACTTCTACAAAACTGCTTCTTCTAGACGAGTGAACTGACTTCGGAATTAATCTTAATCTGGTTTCAGGTGATACAGACTGTCACTGCAGCAGACAAAGATTTGTCACCAGCTGGGCAAAGGTTTTCCTTCAGACTGTCAGCTGAGGCTTCCAATAAACCAAATTTCACAGTCCATGACTACAGAAGTAAGTTGCTTACCCATATCTCTCTTTTAGAGCAGCAAACATGACAATATGCTAATATGCTAATATGCTAATAAAAATAATGACAAATATGATTGCTTTGTATTACAGTCGTGTCTACAGACTACCTTTTTTTATTTGACATTTCTAATTGTTAAGCTACCTAGGACAAATATTAATATAAATTCAGGTCTTGAACCTTTTCTCATTTTTAGGGGACAGGAATTGTCAGAACACCAAAGGCTGAGATTTCCCTACAGGCCTGCAAAAACACTGCTACCTGTTTTATTTTCTTCCTTTTTTCATTCAGTATCTCAAGAAGAACTCATATGCCAATGCAGGTATACCTTTAAACAAGGCACTATTGCTGCCTTGTTTAAATACTATTACTTCGCTAACTGTTCTCAAAGTACCCAGCTATTGTGCTTTCCGAAGGATGCATAGTCCTGCAGAAGAATCAGTTCTAAATATGGACATTGCTGCTGCAGTATAACAACATCCCACAGCACTCAATAATTTGTAGATTTATATAATTAACATCTCTGATTTTTCCCCCAAGTTTCATCAAAACTGATCATCTTTTTTTTCTTTTTCACTTGAATGCTTTTGATAAATGTCAAAGAACAACCCAAGATGAAAAAATGGTTATTTTTTTCTATTGTAAACATCTTCAAGCATGTAGTCCTGTGAACAGACACAGCTAAAACATCATAATAAACTGTAGAAAATTTTCACCACTAACTGCTTTAATCAAATTAAGAAAAAGAAATAACAATTGGTTTATCAGCTGTTAGGTGATCTTAAAAGAACTGTGATATGATAAGCTTATAATAAAAAAGGGTTTACATTACTGTGCAAAGAAAGAACACCTAAAGCCATCCAATAAAGTTCAGTAAAATTCATTGCCTATTTAACGAGGAAGGTTATAAGTATCACTTTTAAGAAAAAGTATATAATTCTTATTTTTTTTAAAAAATAATTATTAATTATATTCATTAGTATTTTCAATTTAAATTTGAGACGATACTGAGTATGATGTAAAGGTTCCTTTCTTGAGAATTAAGTAGCCTAAACTCTAAGCAGGGCTACAAATCGATAACACACAAAATGAAAAAAATTGCAGGGGCTACTTATTTAGCCTTTTTTAAAACCATCTAAGTATGTGACTCACATTCTTTTTGAAGCCATGCACTTTTGTCAATGTTAAGTGATGCAAAATTAAAGCAAACAAAATAAGCACAACTATTCATCATTAAGACCTTTACCATTAAGAAAGTTCAGGAAGAAATAAATTTGAAACAGCAGAAAAATAAACTGTGCTTATTTTGTCTTTTTGTATAGCTTCTCTGTGAAGATGACAAGAAAAAAATGGTTTATTCCCAAACTTATTAGTGACTTTTATCTTAGTATGTCATAGATAACTAAAAACATTTTACAGCTGAGCAAAGAATTTCACTTAATGATTTGTAAATACAGTATATAATGAAACCGTAATAATTCATAGTATTGCAGACATGAATAATAGTAACTTATGAAACCAAAAATATGTAGATCAGCATTTCATCGGGGGCCATTCAAATAGTTTTCTTGAGACAGACAGCTCAATGAATACGAAGGACAACCTTACAATGGATCCAAGTCCCCTTCTGTTCTTGGAAGATTAGGTCATTACTGTTCTCCAGAAGTGTTTAGTCTAAACAGTGGTTTTAAGAGCTACTAGAATTTAAAAATATTGTGGCATTTCAATATCTAACTATAATGGTGGCAAGCAAGATTTAAATGCTTTACCTCTGTGTCCCACTGGACTTAAAATTTTTGGATAATGCTTAAGTTTGCTTCCCCCTAATGCTGTACTGTAGTTTGTTGTTTTCCTTTCTCTACTTAGCTGTTGGTAGTATTTCCTTGGAAAATTCAGCATGATGAACTTTGCTAATGATTATAATTAAAAAGAAAAAAAAATGGTCTCTGATTCTTAACAGAAGGAAAATATGCCTCTTTAGAGCTTCCTCATATTTTACATGAATTACTTTCATCTTTTCACTTTTCAACACATTTGAAAGACCATATGGGTAGTATCTTTGTAATTATGTAGTCTTATAACACAAACACTAGGTGTTTCTAAATACCTTTGCTCTTTTGGTCAAGATTTCCTTAAGAGCTTAAATTTCTTTCCATGTGTCCATTTACTAAAATATCCCCTAATGTCAACAACTTTTTTTTTCCAAATAATTACGAACTATTGTTTTAAATATAAGTCTTCCAGTTCTCAGGTCATTTTAATATATTTAATTCCTCAAAAGAATCTTTAACCTTAAAAAGGCTACACAGTAATTAAACTTAATGATATTTCTCATTTTTTATGAAGTGTGCTTAGCATATAGGTTTGGTGAGGAAATTGCTCGAATATTATTATATAATTAAATTTCCCCATTTGAAACGGTAATGCTGACACCAAGATGATTTTGGATCTTAGTAGTCTGCTAACAAACTTTCTCTACTGTATAAAAATAAATGCAATATTCCCATAAAAAATAGAATTAGATACCACCAAGACACACAATTTTTCATGCATAAATTTTTGTGTGTATGTACATATATACACACTCTTAAAAGCGTTTCTTAACACTTACTAAAAAAGAAGAAAGAAGTATACTATTTATTGAAACATAAGGAAGACAGAAAAAAGCTTTCGTGGAATATTTTCCAACCATAAAATAATTTTTAGGTTTCGATGATTCTACAGAGCTATTAGTAAAATCTGTCCAAACAGAAACTCTGTACAATATTTTCAGTATTTTCTGCCTTTTGTTTGCCAAAAAGGTGAAAGGTCTGCTCTGTGCACAAGGTAGAGGTATAATAACACAACCTTATTTTCACTACAGAAGCCTTTTGAAAACATAAATACCATATCCATATAAATATCTTTCTTTATCCATATAAATATCTTTTGAGTTAGCAATTATGTTAGCACCAAACAAGTAGTTTGTGAAAGAAATTATTTTTTTTTTGGAGGAAACAATCTTCTTCACTGTGTTACAATACACACTTTTACGAGTAAATATTGTTTAACATTTTTAAACACAAAAAGAAGCCCAAGAACCAGTGCTATTATATACAGCTAAAGATTATGGGTGGTGTGATATTACAGCAGGTGTAATATGTTCATAGTGCACCCAAGAGAATAAACTTTTCCAGGTTGCATACTTCCTCTGAAGGTAACTTAATGAGGACAGAAGTAAGACGGAAGCTCAAGGTTGCCATTTGGAGTCTCTATAAATATAAATACAGGGAAACGTTATGTTTCTAAACGATGCCTTCAGCAACGCTGAGACCAATCCACCTGGCAGAGCTGGAGTCCTTCCAGCGGAACCGCCCACCTTCCTCTTTCCACTTTCCTGGCCTCACAGTGCTCCCTAGAGGGCTGCATCCCTGCTGAGCACACTTGGTTCCTCAAGTATGAGAGAGTCCAGACTGTCACACACATCCTGAAAACGAATTTATTGCCAGCAGACTGAAGAACCGAAAGCTGTCTCAGCTTCTGACTGCAGCTCCAGGCTGCTCTGTCTAGAGTTCAAACACATGCCTGTGTCCCTGTTTTCAACAGGGCCTCGAACAATTGAAAGGGGTTGTAGAAGAGCAACAAAAATTGTTCAAAGTCAAAGACTTAAGAGCTCGATCTGTTTGATTCTTCTCAAAGGAGAGTGGAAAGTCATTTGGTTGCATCATAACATGTATTAAAGTGATCTTCAACATTGCAATTAGAAGAAAAAAAAGAATAGAAATAATTCTATTAATAGAAATAGAAATAAGATTAAGCTGGGTGACTTCAAATTAGATCTAAAACTCTTTATGCAATGCAGATTAATCATAGAAAGAACAAGCTGAATATGGAAGTTGGTTTGATTCAAACAATTTTGAGACATTTTTCTTTTTCAAAACTAAATGTCACTGAACTTGACGTGTCTATGTGCCATGTTTGAGTTTGATAAAAAGGGGACTTCTGAAATAAACATTTTGTCAGTCAAGTGCTTTCTCGGTGGTGCCTGATCATAACATACCTGATTTTGGATATTTATGGTTCCTTCTTATTGTCCTTATTCAGAACTGTACACAAGTATCTGAGTGTTTAATTCAGAGCCATTAGTCCTTCTACCTAGTGACAAAACTCCAAGAAATGATGAAAGTCATAACATAGACAGCAAGGGACCTCTTCCAATGATACAGTAAAGCACATAGGTGAGATGGCAAAAAGATGACTGCTGCAAGCTTCGTTCAGATCTGTCAGATAATTAATTCCCTGCTAATTTTATTTTGGATTTCCTTTCAATATAATTCCTTTAATCTGCACATCATTTCATTGCTGCTGTTTGATTCAAGAAAAGCAGTGATAACTGAACATCTACTGGGAAGAAACGACAAAATGTAGCTTCTAGGAGTTCTGAACACATTAGTGACTAATTGATGGAAAATGTACTGATTATACTCAGTTAATTTCTGTACTTATTTTTAATGGGGCAGGAAAGTTGAAAGGGTTTTGCATTTTGTTTAGGTATATTACTTTCAGTGTCAAAGGGAAATTAATTAATAGAGATTTGATTCTAAATCCAAGTGCAACCAAAGTCCTTTGGACCGCAGGCTTGGAATAGAAGGAGATAAGGAGAAAAGAAAACTGAAAAGCCTTCCTAATGTAATCTAATGCTTTTTTTTTTAATTAATAGTTATGTCTTCTTTGAAATTTTAGCTGTCAAGCTAACAAGTTTACAAGAAATGGAATATTATGTAATGCTCAGCAAAAAATAGCTGTACCAGTCAGAATATAATGCCTTCTGTAATGATAAAGCAAGGCAATTACATAAAGTGTGTCATTCACTGAGTTTCAAAAATGGAATAGCTGCTTATTACTAAAGGTGATACAAGCTACAACAGTGAATTGAAATACCCAATAAAAAATGACTGTGTCATATTTTACAGACAACACAGCTGGGATTGAAACCAGGAGAAATGGTTACAGCAGAAGGCAGCAAGAGTTGTACTTTCTTCCAGTAGTAATAGAAGATAGCAGTTACCCTGTCCAGAGCAGCACAAACACAATGACTATCCGTGTTTGCAGATGTGATTCTGATGGTACCATCCTGTCCTGCAACGTGGAAGCAATCTTCTTACCAGTAGGCCTCAGCACAGGAGCGCTGATCGCAATCTTGTTGTGTATTGTTATACTTCTAGGTTAGTTCTCATGAAATCAGACGTGTTTTACTCTGATTTTTCACCTGTGAATTAATTTGTGTTGTCATTAGCTTCATCAATAGTTTAACAAAAGTCATTGAAACTGTGTAGCAGTTTATGATAACTCTTACGCTTCTACATTTCTAGAAAAGCATCCCAAAGCACTGACCATGACTGTGAATCTGCAAACACCTACATATTTCTTATTGCATGTAGAAAGCCAGCTTTCAGTGGAATCCAAACCATATTTTTTTCTCTAAAACAGTTTCATTTAAATGCTTTTCTTGAAGAATTAATATTTTTGGATTATTACTAAGGTAGACAAGTCCTACCGACAGCAACAACAGTAATGACTTAGTAGGGGCCTTTATTTAATTCTTCGTGCCAACTTGAGGAAAAGAAGAATGAAGAAACGAGAGAGGCAAAAATAATGTAGACTGTGACTGGCTAGAGCAAACTTTACAGGAACACTTTAATTTCAGGCAGGCATCGATTCCATAAGGTGGCATTGCCATTTGATCTACGCTATATTTAAATATTGCCTTATTTACAGCACGCCCAAAGCAGTCAATACTCATGTGCACCCTACTTATAGTGTAGCCTTAATGAACTGATAACAAAATAAAAACAACTTTGTAGCTTACACAGGCACAATGTGGGCTGCAGAAAGCAGACTAATTCTGACAGACGCTAGCCTACACCTCTTCTTGCTAGAAGTGAAGTTCCTAGATCTCACACTACTCCTTATGTAGGTCTAATGCATAGGCAAAAATAGCTGTAGACACAGACTATAACATATGGATACCTCTTTATATTTGGATAATATAGTAATTTACCAGTTAAGTAAATTATTGCAGACTCAGGGTTACATAAAGAGCTTCTGAATGGCAGCAGATAAAAGTCAGAATTTCTGTCCTGTGTAAAAAATGTATGTTGTGAGAAAAATGTAGTTTCAAATCAGAACGAGAAAGGCAAACGGTCATACTTCCCATGGAATTAATAACAAATACGCCCATTCTGAAGAATTTTAAAAAAAACAAAACAAAACAAAACAACCTTAGGTCAGTTTTTCGGAAGCAAGAAGAATGCTGTCTCCTTTACCACAATTCCTTGGGACTACTTTTTTACTTTTAAGGATTTGCTGGGTAAAAGTAGCCAGGAGTGAGGCTCAGCACCAATGAAATTCCATTATGAAAAAAGCTTTAATTTAGTTTTACATGAAGAGATAAGTCAATTAGAGCTCTGTCTTAAGGCAGGACTGCCAAGATATCTAACCTTTCTGTTACAGAGCAAAGTTCCTAGAAGCCCTTAACGTATAGCTCTAGCAAATCCTTTCAAGCTGCCACCTTTGTGTCCAGTAATAGGGACAAGTGTGAACTACGCAGCAAAGAGCTTGGTGCTCTTGGTACAGAGATCATTTACAAAGGAAGAGTCTCTGGGGGAAGCTGGAATACGTGAAGTCTGAATTTCCCCCAGATTTGCTATGTGATCATGGAGGCCTCCAACAGAAACGTGTCTATGTTTCTCTGGTGGTTTGTTGAAATAAACGCAATTTTTAATTCAAAAACCTGGCACATTCAATCAAAAATAATTACATCAAAGCACTCCTTACCAGATCTGCTGCTGGTTGATGCTCTTGGCATATACAAAACTAATGAAGATATTTTAATTCACGCTTTGCGTAGAACGCCAGACTGAATTACTGAGATTATGTTTGGAAAAGAGGTTTTGGTCCTTTAATAACTCCCTTCATTCCAATCAGCCTGGCAATATTATGCAGAAAAATTAATATATAAATAATGAGATCTCCAGTGCTGTGTGTAACCTAAGAGAATGGCACTTATCTTATATCCAGATTTTCTCCTTACTATTCCATGGATCAGTTTAAAAACTGCTTTTAGATTTTCATTTCTTGCTGTGAACCTGGCCTGACACAGAGTCATTAAAATTGTAGTTGAAGTCATTCTCATCTAACTCATTTCTACACAAAAGGCAGTCAATATATTACCAGAATCAGGAGTTACTTTAGGCCAAACAAGCCTGACCATGAATTTAGAATCATTGCAACTCCTGTATTCATTATTGTGTTACTTCAGCAACAGCACTTAGAACACTGTCATTTCTACCAAATGCAGTTAGGGAATTAAAATTAACAAAAAGGCCAGTTTACTACAAGCAAATTTTGCATTCAATTGAATATATCTCCAAAGACAATCTATTGAAAAAAACACCCACAAGCTGATAGCCATTGAGTTGCCATTTGGAATAAAACCAGTCTGTAACATTTTATATTATACAGAATCACGATATCACAGTTGGAAGGCATCTCTGAAGATTACCTAGTCCAACCTCCCTGCTTACAGCAGGGTCAGTTAGAGCAAGTTGCTCAGTATCCAGTTGGGTTTTGAATATCTTCAAGGATGGACACACCAAAACCTCTCTGGGCAACATGATCCAACGCTTGACCATTCTGACTGTAAAGAAGCTTTTTTCTTACATTTTAATGGAATGTCCGGCATTTCAATTTGTGCCCGTTGCCTCTTGTCCTGTCACTGGTCACCACTAAGAAAAGTTTGGCTCCATCTTCTTTACTTCCATCCGTCAGGTATTTCTACACATTGATAAGATCC
>VYZM01009460.1:233367-243749 GCA_013398915.1 Dromas ardeola | reverse complement strand
GAGAAGGATCACCTCCCTTGACCTGCTGGTAATGCTTCTACTAATGCAGCCCAGGTAGCTCTTGGCCATCTCTCTTGCAAGGGTACATTCTGCTGGCTTATGATCAGCTTTGTTTCTATCAGGACTCCAAGGTTCTTTGCCAAGATGCTTTTCAGCCAGTTGGCTCCCAGCATGTATTGTTACATGGGATTATTCCTCCCCAGGGGGAGGACTCTACTTTTCCTGTTGAACTTCTTTGAGGTTGCTGTTTGCTCAGTTCTCCAGTCTGTTGAGGTCCCTCTGGGTGGCAGCACAACTCTCTGGCCTCTTGGATCAGCCACTCATCCAAGCTTTGTATCATTTGTGAAGTTTCTTAGGGTACACGCTGACCCATCACCCAGGTCAGTAGTGAAGATGTTAACCAACATTGAATCCAGTATCATTGGACACCAGTGACAAGCGTCCAACTGTACTTCATGCCACTGATTGCAACCCACTGGGCCTGGCAGTTCATGCAGTTTTCAGTCTATGTCACTGTCCTTAATACCTATAAATCCACTGTACTTAATACTTACCTAGTATGTACTTAAGTACCGTAGGTGTATTTAATGTGCAGTTTGTGAGGATATTATGGGAGAGAGTGTCAAGTCTTACTAAAGTTGACATAAACACCGTCCACTGTTCTCCCTTTGTCTGCCAAGACAGTCATGTAATTGTAGAAGACTATTAGGTTGGTCAGGCATGACTTCCCCTTTATAAACCCATGCTGACTACTTCTAGTAGTCATTCATGTGACTTCTTGTCATTCATGTGACTGGAAGAGATTTTCATTATCAGTTGCTCAATCACTGTCCCAGGGATTGAATTGAGATTGACTGCCTGTAGTTGCCCAAAGAGCAAGAGAGTTTCTTGCCACTCTTGAAGATGGGTGATACTTGCTTCTTCCCACTCCTCAGAAACCTCCCCTGTTCCCCATGACCTTTCAAAGAAAAGGAGTTGCTTTGCAATAACATCCATCAGCTCCCTCTGCACTTGTGGGTGCAACCTGTCAGGCCCCATGGACTTTTATCTGTGCAGTTTAAATATTCCTCAGTGTGATCCTCCTCCACTAAGGGTAAGTATTCCAGACTTCCTACTATCTCATGGGTTTGGGATTCCTGAAGGCCAATGGTACTGGTAAAGACTGAGGCAAGGAAAGTACTAATTACCCTGTCCTTTTCTGTGACCCTGGTCATCGGTTTCCCTGCCCTGGTCAGCAGTAGGTCGGTGTTTTGCCCAGTCTTCCTTTTGCTGACAATGTATTTGTACAGATATGTTTTGTGGCCCTTCGGATCTCTCATCAAATTCAAATCTAGGTGGACTTCAGCTTTCCTAACCTCATCTGTGCATGATCAGGCACCACTTACTTACATATTCCTGCTTTCACATTCTGTACACATTGGTTTTATGTTGGAGTTTAATCCCTTGCCAATCCAAGCAGGCCCCCAGACACCTTTGCTTGATTTTCTGCTTGCTAGGGTGGACCTTTGGCTTGGAGGTGATCCTTCAGTCACTGGAGATGGTAAGCAGGGACATCAACATGGTTTCAAGACCTATAAAGCTCTTCTAGCAGCTTGCTTTGTAAGAACTGTGGTATGCACACCTGAGGCAGTCACTAGGGAGGTCCATCAGTGTGATGTATGGGTAAGAAGGGAGAATTTTAATTTCATTCTTAGCACTACTGAACTTGAGCTGTAGATCAGGCAGACCTTGTGAATTAGTTATTTTCTTCTAGCCTACCTTAGCGTCACTGACCAGGAGGTAAAGAAGGTTTAGGTATTAATCATTGCCTCAGAGGTCACTTACTTGACTTAAGGTTTTTCTTTGCTCTTTATGTCTTTGTCCTTCCGTCTTCATAAAGAACACAACTCTCTTATTTCTGCTTACATTGTACTTCCTCGGTTTTATACTAACACACTGAATCAGAATGACTTTGACAGTTAGTGGGTGGCTGGAGGCAAAGTCCAATTACTGCATTAGATTGCTTGGGAAATGGAGCTATTTAATCTATCAACATCTATAGAACTACTTCTAGAGCAAAGTCTAGATAGTTTGGAGACTGGGAAAACAGTAGCACCATAAAGTATGGCTTTAGGGGTTTTGGTAGGCCTTTAGTATCTTCTGTTCATACAGATTTATTTTATCCTGTTTGAAAGGAGTTTGTGAAGCTTACACTCTGCAACCTCTATTCTGAGTGCTTGCAAGCACGCATGCTTAGAAAACAGCTTAGTGACAGGTATTTAGCTGAGTTCAAAGCTAATGTAAAGTCCACAATACCTCCTTAATCTTCAGCAAACCATGGGGGCTGGTTTTTTTTGAGTTTCTTAGTGAAATGTTGTTTGACCAGCAGTTGTATAGCTTTCTTGTTAAATACAAAGGTAAGTCACTGTTTTTCTTCCTTCCTTAGCTGATGGTCACTACCAGGAATTCTGACTTTGTTCCCCAGGACCTGACCCCATTGCATATGGAAAGGAAATCTTGTGTCTGACACCTTAAATAGGACTGGATAGAATGGTTTTTAGTGTATCTTAATTCCAGACAGAATTAAAAACTGACAGATAAAATTGAGATGTGCTAGTGATGCATGCAGTTACACATCTAGTTTATCTATAAGTAGTCCCTGCCCTCACCTGCTTCCATTGGTGTCAAACTTTACATTAATTCATTGTGTTCAGTTACAAAATGGACTTTGTTGCTGTGATCTCCTGCCATGTAGAGTTAAATTTGTGTGGGTGGAAGGGTTCCTTTTGAAACCAAACATTTACTTAGCTGTTCAGAACTGCTTGGGTTTGGTAACTCCGGATTTTGTTGTGTCTAGTCTGTCCCCCAGGCAGTCTGTCTCCATTCTCTGGCCTTGGGTCTCCTTAAGGTCATCCTGTCAAGTGTGGCATGGAGCTTTATTTCATAAAGAAGCTCATAGCTAAGTAGGCAAGTAGGGCACATTCTTCAGTTTCATCGCTGTTGTACCTTTGTACCTCTTGCGTAGCCATTGCTGTTCTTGCTGCTGCTTTGGCTGAATGCAGGCAAGTGTTACTCTGTTTTCCTGTCTCTGGTGCAGCTTCCCTTTCAGACTCTCTTTGCACCTGGGAATATAACAGGTGTATACTTTTGCCTGTGGAAAAGCAGGAAAATGACTCAAGATCTAGAAACTGTTCTTTCAAATATGGGTGTATGTATTGTGAGGGTTGAATATACAGAATAAAAAAATGCTTCAGTTTTAAACACAAGTTGCAAGTATTGGGCTTTGGCTACACAGCCATATAATGGTAGCAGATTTACCACTTCAAGAAAAACTGTTTTTACAAAACTTCAGTGTTAAACTCTTCAGCACACAACTGTCAAAATCAGTCACTTGACCCAGCTGTTTCAGAATCTGCCATACAGCTGGTAGCTGAAGTCTGATCCCTCTTCTCTTTGTCGACTTGAAAGACTGTGCTTTCCACTCATCTTTATTTCTGTGTTTCTGCTGGTGCTCATTGTCCTTTGGAAATCCTCATCTAAAGAAAGGGCGTGGTTAGTTAAACAAAAAGAACAAAGTGATCCCATAGTAGTGCTTCTCCTTTCCTTTCTTCCTCTGGAAGGGCTAATGTTGCTGATGAGATTAGGACTTGAGTATTGAATCTACTCTAGCAAGTTTTAAGAAGTCAGAATTATGGATTTGCCTTTCCTGAAGGACCTGTTAAATTTCTCATCTGCCTTGTTAAGGGCTCTTGGGAATCAAGTATTCTGTCACGTGCAGAAACATGACTGCTGTCATTGTAGCATCTTTTATCTGGTGTCTTGTTTGCAGTAGTTCGCAATATTCCATCATTCTTGTAATTTAATGCAGTGCTGCGTAATATATGGATAAATTACTTAACAATGCTGCAAAATGGTCATAATAACTTCTTACTACTACAATTCTGATAATTAGAGGGACTTCCTATGGCAGGTTACAGACACTTAGGTCCTGAACACTGCTTCTGTGTGAATCTGACTCTAGCTAGTAGTTGATAACTGTCTTCTAGGAATAATCCTATGTTGACTTTTTTTAAATTACAAGAATCAAGTCAAAATAAATCTAGTTATCAGTTCTCAGCCTACAAAATGAACTGCTGCTTTCTGTTCACACTGTATCTTGAAAAATCGTAACAGGTATCAAAGATACCTTTTTAAAGAAAAAGAAAACTATTAACTTACTGGAAAATACCCATTGACAGTGTATGTGACTGGATTATAGAAGAGGTCCCTGTGACATGAGAAAATGAGGTGGAAAGATTTGTTCAGAGTCATGTAACAGATGTCAGGAATACGTTTTAGAATATGGTGAGGTCTGGTTTTGGTTGGTTGTTTTTTAACACTTAGCATCATAGACACAGAATCTGTTTTTGCTAAAGGGTCTGTGGCACCTTGATGGTGGTAATTTTCATGAGCTCTTCTGTGGACAGTTCCCTAGTGCATATTTTTAATAATATAAAAAAGTGACAGGGCATGTAAAAGAAAGAGGATTAGGTAATCTCAAGTTCAGTGGGCTCAGCTCCAGTGGAAAACAAACTGTTCTTCAGTGCAGCGTTGAACTTCCGAGAAACTATATGGAAACTGAGAAATTCTGTCATTCCTGCTGTAAAACTGGACGCTGCCAGCTTTTCTATTAGGATTAAATTTGCACATCTTCACAAAAAAAGTAAACTCATAGAAATGACAGAGGTTATTCCCAGCTTGGCTGTGTGAGGGATGAGAAGACCCTTTGAACACAGGTCTTTAGCCCTTGTGTGGCTCTCACGTTAAAAGAGCAAGGCGCTGTGGCTCGCAGGGCTCTATGTTGGATAGCGTGTTATCTTGGACAGCTACAAATTTTGTAGATCAGCCCTGTTCAGCCAGCTTTGGAAGATACCTTGCACAAAGCCTCTGGGTAGAACATCAAACGATCACAGCAGTGTTCAGGGTACTCCTTGTGTAGTCTCCAGAGTGCTCTATTTCAATCGCCTTTTTTGTTTTGCGTCCACAGGAGTCTTAAGAGTCTGCTGGTCTGCATGGAAATGAGACAGGGGGAGAATGTGAAAACAAATGTCAAAGGGTTAGGCAAAAGATACATTTACAGAGTTACGTTCCAGCTGCCCAGAGTTTGCTGATCCTGCATTGCAGGGAGGGAAGGAAAGGGTATAAATCTAACCACTTCTTGAGTCTCCTTTTTACCTTTATATTTTCTACAGTGAAAACCCCAAATAAAATATTTTGTCTTGTTCTGTTCCACAAGCATGGATATTCTATTCTAATCTTTCCTGTAATAAGGATAAGCCACTTGTACAGACATCACTGGGAGGTACTAAACTCTTTAACATCCTGGTTTTGTAGCATGTGTCTAAGGATTGAAGAATCTAATTGATAATCTCAATAAAATATTTTCAACTGACACTTTGAGGCAGCAGGTAAAAACTTCTGTCAGAAAGAACCTGCGAAGCCCAGTGTCACTGGGCATTTGGTTGTAAGACCTCCCCGTTGCAGAAATTGGCAAGCCGCTGAACAGCCAGAATGCAAGTTGTATTCCTACTTCTGCCATTCATTCTTAGGCCTATAAGAGTTACGTAGTGAAGTTTATCTTGACCTCATGAACGATTGTGTGTCACTTGATAGCAAGCTCAACACATGCACAAAGGGCACAGCACTTGAAAAACACTTGCAAACCTCTGCATGCTTTGGACGGTCTTTCTGTGTTTCTGACCTAGGTATCAAGGTGAAAGCTTTATTCCTTGTATTTTTTAATGTTTTTTAATGATAATGAAAAGGAGAACATGCTTGGATCTTCTTAAATTTGTCTTTCTAATCTCATAGTAAGTTAACTGGGAACACTTTTTCTCCACCAAGGCTTGCTGGGGTGTGTACCTAGTTTTTCTCTTCTATTTGAAAGTACACCTTAAATTATACATGAGTTCACGTAGCCAGCCTGTGCTGTGTGTTCTGTGTTGCATTCCTTCACTGTTTTTACAGAAGCTAACACCAAAAAAACCTACTTAACTGTCTTTGCAAGGTAACTTTTCTGGCAGCCCTTAAAAACATTTCAGTGTCACAGAACAAATTACACTGTCTTATTTCAGCTGTTTTTAAAGTGTTTGATTCCAAGTTTTACTTTCTTTTCCTAAGGTTTCCTATGCGCGACCAAGTTCAGCTTCTATTAGAGATGCAAATTTGTATGTTAGTGGACTTCCAAAAACAATGACCCAGAAAGAACTGGAACAGCTCTTTTCCCAATACGGACGCATTATTACTTCTCGGATTTTGGTTGACCAAGTCACTGGTAAGTAGGCAGTTTCGCACTTCCTCTCACTTTTGGACTGGCAGTTGAAGAAATATTTCACCTTTCAGTACAATAGTCTTGTCTCTAGAACGTATAAAAGGTCTATGTAGGCCAGAAAATGCAATTTTCTGCTGGAATTGTTCATAAATATGCATGGACAAAAATAGATTGTGGAGTGTACTGAGCCAGCTTGAGTCATTTCCACACTGAAGGTGCAGGTTTGAAGCCTGTTTCATGGCTTGTAATAAATTTACAGCTGCTATAATCTTCCTTTCCAAGCTGCTGCGTGAAAATAGTCCCTATGTGCCTTATGAAATAATATTAAACACTTTTTTATAAAAATAAAATTTTATGCAGAAATGCACAGCTGGTTCGCTGAGGCTAGGATTACAAAAGACCCAGACGGGTAATTGCTGGTAAGACTGTTTTCAAGGTTGCCTCATTAACTTTGGGCACACTGAAGAACATGAACTTTGAGTTCCTCGGGAGCAGACGAGTTCTGTGCTTAGCAGTGCCCTAAAGAGCTAAGCTCTAGCAGGTTAGTTGCATTGTCACAGTATGTGTCTTAACTAGGGAGTGAGTGTCAGAGATGCTCTGTGGTAACTCTTCGGTCTTGGGCAATAGTGTATGTGTTTTCGCTGGCTCAAATGGATGATCTTTATAATTTGCTGCTCTTATAATTTGGCAGCTTTATAATTTGCGTCACCTGCTTCCAGCAGGCCTGTTCCAAAAATAAGCAATCAAGTGAAATGCCAAGTACATGACAGAAGTATTGAGTGTGCAAAGCAAAATGCAAAGGAGCATGGCTCTAAAAATTCTGATCTTTCCAAAAAACTAGGGGTGTGAGGCAGAAGAATTCAATTACTCACATAATTATTCCCTGAGTAAGAGCTAGTTTGGATTTTTTCATAGTTGTAACTTTTCAAAGGTACATGTCATTGAGGGTAACAAAAAGCATTCAGCTGTACAAAGCCGTAAAGTTTTCAAATAGTCTTACTTTGACAGGATTGTGCATGCCAGTGTTTGACACTTGGCTGACGTGTAGAGGACCTCCTATGTACTAGTTTGCAATTCCATTATGTTAACAGAAATCTCAATATTGACACATAATATTTAGAGTGGTTTAATAGTGTGAGTTGGTGAGAGTGTAGAGAGGTAGGGAAAGGAAAGCTAAAGGCCAAATAGTGACTTGTAGAAGCAGCAAATTTGCAGGTCAAATTTCCTGTTTCTGTGCAATAAATAACTGCTTTCAGTATGTTGCTGTATGTTTGTGCCTTGAAATGGTGGGATTTGACAAATGGGCCAAATAAGTAAATGTAATTAAACTTTTAAATGTTTACTGTAATTCTGGGTACTCACAAAATAGTTCCCTGGCATAGACTGTTGTTCAGGATTAAGCTTTCTTCCCTCCTTCTTAGTAATTTGGAAGACTCAAAATGGTATGAATAATAAGGTTGTGACACGAACTGACAGATGAAAAATGCAAACTTGAAGTTGTGACACTTGCCTCTTTAAAGATTTCTTATGCCTGCTCATTGTCACTTTGATGGTTTAAATTGTCATTGTTTGTGAACTGAATACCTTTCTTGTCGCTAATGTCTTTCTCAAGTGAGGACAAGTGTCTAACTTGTCTGCTTATTCATGAACCAAAATACAAGAGGCCTCTAAATGAATTTAGGAATATTACAGCAAAGCATGCAACTAACTAGTGTTGGCTGTAGTAGTTTTAGTGTTAATTGGTTCAAGTATTGACACCTCAGTGCGTTTATATTTAAGCCACAGTATAAATTTTGAGGTGTGATGTTCTGAAGACCTTCCACAAACACTTACTGATCCCCTTGCACGTTATCTTTGATTTTTCTATACCAAGGAAGAATCTATGGCCCAAGAAAAACTTCCTTTGAAAAATAATACCTACAAAAGCGTCATGGTATGCTGAAACTGAATCTCTTGCTTAGCGGTAACTATGGACTGTTAAAACGGGCCTGTAATTCCCATTACTGCAATCTAGAACTTGCGCTCCATTCCTTAACCTCTCAGCATATTTGCTCCAAAGGGGACTGCAAGGAGTGCTGCAGGAGGGCATAAGCTATTTCTTGCTGCTAGGGAGCAGATGCCTAAGCTATTTACAGAATTTCTGTGAATTTAGATACTGCAGAGTAGCACGAACTGAACAGAGGTCACAGTGCAGCTGGTTCCTGGTTCACTTCACCCTAACCACAAATCGCTTTGTCTCAGAATTACCCTTTGGCTCACTGTATTTAAGTTGTCTCCACTGTGTTTTCCTTCAGCCTTCCAGGCTTTCTACAGAATGTATCTTATGTCAGTTAACATAAAAATAATAATTAAAAAAAAATAGTACAGTATGAAAGTCTTTGAGTTCAGTTCTAATAAGCTCAGAATGATGTGTATTCACAGCAGTTGGCCCTTAATGTAGCAATTGGCTATGAAAATCAAATGTTAACATTGAATATTCCAGAGTCTCTGAATTAATTATTAAAATTTCTTCACCCTGTGCAGGGGTATCAAGGGGCGTGGGGTTTATCCGGTTTGACAAGCGAATTGAAGCAGAAGAAGCTATCAAGGGCTTGAACGGCCAAAAGCCTCCAAGTGCCACAGAGCCCATCACTGTAAAGTTTGCTAACAATCCAAGCCAAAAAACCAATCAGGCCATCCTTTCCCAGCTGTACCATTCTCCAAACAGAAGGTATCCGGCACCCCTAGCTCAGCAGGCTCAACGTTTTCGGTAAGTCAGATACATACTTGTGTGCAACTGTGCTGGAAACCATGTATTCCCGTGGACCTGTTAATTTCCCTTCACTCTTTCCCATCCCTGCTTGTCTGATTTCTGTGTGTGAAGGAAACACAGGAAAATGTTGAACTTCAGCTATGCTCCTACAATACAGCCGAAAGCAAAAGTGCATTCTGTCCTACTGATAGCATTTCAGTATCTAATAAACCTACTTAGAGTTAAACAGAGATGACATCGTTTTCTTCTACGCAGTCACTAAAAAAAATCCCTTTTAAAAGGTTATTTTTAATTTCCTAGATTATTGTTGATTAATGTGCAAGTTGATCCAATTAACATTGACCTAGGCAATTCCATTTTCTTCTTAGCCATATGGCCTGCCACAGCCAGCCTCTTTTTCCCCACCCCCTATCTTTCCTCCCTGTTCTGGCTTTCAGGTTTTTTTTTCCTAGTCAGTTGTCTGAATCCTGCATACCACACTTTGTCTTCGCTCATTACAGACTTTTGTAATGAAGATTATTCAGATACTTTTTTGCATGTGTTTTTTGTGGATGTATGTTCCCATCGTGTTGAAACTGCAGCCATACAGTTCCCTGTGATATTTAGTGCATTGAAAAGGACAGATGGTGAGAACAAAGTGAAACAAATATTGTATTATCTACATTCATGAGTACCTCGGATTTTTTTCAGTGATTTTGATCGTTTCTTCCCATCCTCTGCCCCTGGGCTATGTGACTGGAATGTGTTAAACAATAATAAAGAGTTCCTGTTTTATTTTTCAAGAAATAAAATCAGCTGACAGTTTGCTTCAAAGAGAATATACCACACTTCAAAAGCTCTGCATTGGCCACCACTGCTTTTAGGCCAGACATTCAGAGTTCATGGCCTGCACTTCTGGCAGAACCTCTGAATTCTTCCTTTCCTCCGCTTTTCAGCCTAATGTGCTGCAAGTGTCTCACAGGTGTGAAGGTCAGCACTTCAGTAGGTTTTCTGCCCTAAGGGAAGGGATAACCAATTTTATTTGTTGTTTGGTGGATTTTCTTTTTACCATTTCTTAGGGAATAAAAGGGTTAATTTAAACAGCGTGCTGAATATTGAATAAAAGTAGGCTTGCCATTGTTCCATAGGCAGAGCATAGGGGCAGAAGTTGCAGGATGGACCCAAGTGCACTATATGAAATACGATCACGAGGGAGCTGTTGTACAGCATGTGTGTTACAGCATTCAACATACTGTGGCAAGTCTGGCCTGCTGACTCCTTGAGTTCTTCTGAATGCACTTGATCCCAGATGCTTGTCTGTGTTCGGTATTACTCTGATACTGGCTGGGATAGCATCTGTAT